>FR989969.1:9701554-10301554 GCA_905404175.1 Anthocharis cardamines
AAATGTCGAATTTTTAGTGTTTAGCTGGTCGCTATTTCGTCTGGGAGGCTGAGTCCCACTCAATTTATATGTAGACGTCTTCGGTTATTCATCTAGAAGTCGTCAGTAACTAAGAATATTTTTAAAAAAAAGTTGCCTTCAGTCTGTAGAGAGAAATGTCGAATTTTTAGTGTTTAGCTGGTCGCTATTTCGTCTAGGAGGCTGAGTCCCACTCAATTTATATGTAGACGTCTTCGGTTATTCATCTAGAAGTCGTCAGTAACTAAGAATATTTTTAAAAAAAAGTTGCCTTCAGTCTGTAGAGAGAAATGTAGAGAAATGTCGAATTTTTAGTGTTTAGCTGGTCGCTATTTCGTCTGGGAGGCTGAGTCCCACTCAATTTATATGTAGACGTCTTCGGTTATTCATCTAGAAGTCGTCAGTAACTAAGAATATTTTAAAAAAAAAGTTGCCTTCAGTCTGTAGAGAGGAATGTAGAGAAATGTCGAATTTTTAGTGTTTAGCTGGTCGCTATTTCGTCTGGGAGGCTGAGTCCCACTCAATTTATATGTAGACGTCTTCGGTTATTCATCTAGAAGTCGTCAGTAACTAAGAATATTTTTAAAAAAAAGTTGCCTTCAGTCTGTAGAGAGAAATGTAGAGAAATGTCGAATTTTTAGTGTTTAGCTGGTCGCTATTTCGTCTGGGAGGCTGAGTCCCACTCAATTTATATGTAGACGTCTTCGGTTATTCATCTAGAAGTCGTCAGTAACTAAGAATATTTTTAAAAAAAAGTTGCCTTCAGTCTGTAGAGAGAAATGTCGAATTTTTAGTGTTTAGCTGGTCGCTATTTCGTCTAGGAGGCTGAGTCCCACTCAATTTATATGTAGACGTCTTCGGTTATTCATCTAGAAGTCGTCAGTAACTAAGAATATTTAAAAAAAAAAGTTGCCTTCAGTCTGTAGAGAGAAATGTAGAGAAATGTCGATTTTTTAGTGTTTAGTGGGACTCAGCCTCCTAGACGAAATAGCGACCAGCTAAACACTAAAAATTCGACATTTCTCTACATTTCTCTCTACAGACTGAAGGCAACTTTTTTTTAAAATTTTCTTACTTACTGACGACTTCTAGATGAATAACCGAAGACGTCTACATCTTAATTGAGTGGGACTCAGCCTCCTAGACGAAATAGCGACCAGCTAAACACTATAAATTCGACATTTCTCTACATTTCTCTCTACAGACTGAAGGCAACTTTTTTTTAAAATATTCTTAGTTACTGACGACTTCTTGATGAATAACCGAAGACGTCTACATCTTAATTGAGTGGGACTCAGCCTCCTAGACGAAATAGCGACCAGCTAAACACTAAAAATTCGACATTTCTCTACATTTCTCTCTACAGACTGAAGGCAACTTTTTTTTTAAAATATTCTTAGTTACTGACGACTTCTAGATGAATAACCGAAGACGTCTACATATAAATTGAGTGGGACTCAGCCTCCTAGACGAAATAGCGACCAGCTAAACACTCAAAATTCGACATTTCTCTCTACAGACTGAAGGCAACTTTTTTTTAAAAATATTCTTAGTTACTGACGACTTCTAGATGAATAACCGAAGACGTCTACATATAAATTGAGTGGGACTCAGCCTCCCAGACGAAATAGCGACCAGCTAAACACTAAAAATTCGAAATTTCTCTACATTTCTCTCTACAGACTGAAGGCAACTTTTTTTTTAAAATATTCTTAGTTACTGACGACTTCTAGATGAATAACCGAAGACGTCTACATATAAATTGAGTGGGACTCAGCCTCCTAGACGAAATAGCGACCAGCTAACACTCAAAATTCGACATTTCTCTCTACAGACTGAAGGCAACTTTTTTTTAAAAATATTCTTAGTTACTGACGACTTCTAGATGAATAACCGAAGACGTCTACATATAAATTGAGTGGGACTCAGCCTCCTAGACGAAATAGCGACCAGCTAAACACTAAAAATTCGACATTTCTCTCTACAGACTGAAGGCAACTTTTCTTTAAAAATATTCTTAGTTACTGACGACTTCTAGATGAATAACCGAAGACGTCTACATATAAATTGAGTGGGACTCAGCCTCCCAGACGAAATAGCGACCAGCTAAACACTAAAAATTCGACATTTCTCTACATTTCTCTCTACAGACTGAAGGCAACTTTTTTTTTAAAATATTCTTAGTTACTGACGACTTCTAGATGAATAACCGAAGACGTCTACATATAAATTGAGTGGGACTCAGCCTCCTAGACGAAATAGCGACCAGCTAAACACTAAAAATTCGACATTTCTCTACATTTCTCTCTACAGACTGAAGGCAACTTTTTTTTAAAAATATTCTTAGTTACTGACGACTTCTAGATGAATAACCGAAGACGTCTACATATAAATTGAGTGGGACTCAGCCTCCTAGACGAAATAGCGACCAGCTAAACACTAAAAATTCGACATTTCTCTCTACAGACTGAAGGCAACTTTTTTTTAAAAATATTCTTAGTTACTGACGACTTCTAGATGAATAACCGAAGACGTCTACATATAAATTGAGTGGGACTCAGCCTCCCAGACGAAATAGCGACCAGCTAAACACTAAAAATTCGACATTTCTCTACATTTCTCTCTACAGACTGAAGGCAACTTTTTTTAAAAAATATTCTTAGTTACTGACGACTTCTAGATGAATAACCGAAGACGTCTACATATAAATTGAGTGGGACTCAGCCTCCTAGACGAAATAGCGACCAGCTAAACACTAAAAATTCGACATTTCTCTACATTTCTCTCTACAGACTGAAGGCAACTTTTTTTTAAAAATATTCTTAGTTACTGACGACTTCTAGATGAATAACCGAAGACGTCTACATATAAATTGAGTGGGACTCAGCCTCCTAGACGAAATAGCGACCAGCTAAACACTAAAAATTCGACATTTCTCTACATTTCTCTCTACAGACTGAAGGCAACTTTTTTTTAAAAATATTCTTAGTTACTGACGACTTCTAGATGAATAACCGAAGACGTCTTCATATAAATTGAGTGGGACTCAGCCTCCCAGACGAAATAGCGACCAGCTAAACACTAAAAATTCGACATTTCTCTACATTTCTCTCTACAGACTGAAGGCAACTTTTTTTTAAAAATATTCTTAGTTACTGACGACTTCTAGATGAATAACCGAAGACGTCTACATATAAATTGAGTGGGACTCAGCCTCCCAGACGAAATAGCGACCAGCTAACGTCCGGCTGCTACTACTCGGCTGCTAGTTTCAGTGGCATATATTAGACATGTGTGAAAAATGACGAATGTATGGCAACCCTTGAACTCTGGACTTTTCCCCTGAATAAGCTTTATGTAAAGAGGTGCATTGCTCCTACCATACCCAATAGAAGTTGAAATAATAATTGAAGAAATGAGTCGATGAAGGGGCTATGTAACATTTTCTAGAACTCCTATTTTTAGCGTTGATTGAAGGTGTTATGTGTCTCCATAACAATATATACATGTATAATTATTTTATTTGTCAAATTTATTTATTAAATAAATAATTTAGAATATAAATAACTGTCTAAACAATTTGTAACAACACTATTTGACCATTTTCTCAATCATTTACAAATTGTAATTCCCCCTTCATCCACTCACGTCTTCAATTAACAATTTGCCCTACGATAAAAGCTGTCAATCTTCCGTACCCCACCAACAAATTCTGCTTGTTTTAAACTTAATATTGCACTTGACTATGAGTTACTGAAATAACACTTACTTTATACTGCGGTGTAAGAGTTAGGTGGACGTATCTACATTTTCTCAATTTTACAGGATAATACCAAAAATACTGTGACAATCTGCCACTTAAAATTTTACCAGCTTAATACGAATTTTGACGAATAAAAAAATTATATCAATATAAATTAGCACACTATTAGAGATATAATAAAGTTAAGAATTATTTAGTTACATATGTAGAAAAGCTATTTTTGATTTCTTTTATGTTCATCTGGTTTTTAATACTGCAATATGTTCAACAATAATTATAGAGGAGTCACATTATTAAAAATAACTAAATGTTTAAAGCACAAAATCCTATATAAAAATTGAATATCAGCAACAAAGATAACAGAGGAAGTGACTTTGTCTGGTTATCATATTTCACTACAATCTCTACCATGTCCCCAAACAGATGCATAAACAGATGGCTTTAAACAATATATTTAAATTCTTATCATAATTTTGGTAATAAATATGTGGTAATACCTATGTAGTCACTTTGAGCATTTACCCTAACCTACCCTGTCTCAGACGTCCCCTTCTCCCGTCATCCATAGTACCGCACGCCGTTTTCATTAGGATCTAAATTATTACATTTATTATCCTTATTAGATAATTCCCTTTATCAGATTTTCTTTGGAGAATTATAATTAATATATTGCATTTCACAGATCAGTAGATTTTAATGAATGGAATTAATAGTCACAGGTTTAAAAATAACAAATTATCATAAAACTAATAATCATATTTATTCTATTTTATTTTATGTCTTTAAGGTACTTTCATAAAATCCTTCTTAAGGGGTGCTTAGTTTTTTATTTTTTCATTATATTTACATTCCACAAAACCAGCATTTTCTATACTAATATTATAAAGAGGAAAGATTAGTTTGTTTGTCAAAAACTACTCAACCAATTTTAAAAATTCTACCACCAGTAACACATTGACTGCCACTGTATCTGGGTATAAGTGCATCACGGGAGCCGCTTTGTAAGTTCATAAGTTCCAAAGTTCACAAATGTCACGCTCCAAGGCATGGCTGGCCTCCCGTAGCGGTCCCCGCAACCCGCCTTAGGGCCAGGATGGCAGTCAATGTGTTAAATAGCTACATTATTAGCAAGTAACGTAGGCTATTTTTTAGTAGTACAGTATCTACATCTACATTGCACACGTGCGAAACAGGGGCATGTTATTAGTCCTTTATAATTTAATACAATTTAATTAATCTAATTGGAAATATTTTTGATAAAGCCATTGATTTTATAGATGTAAATATTCTGATAAGATATTGTTTATATCTACAAACATTTTATGCTGTATCAGTTTGCATACACATATATAATATGAAAAACTTACCAAAAAATTATTATCAATTGCTTTATTCTTATAGATCTCTGTCAATAATTTTTAAAAAAGTTATTAATCATCACTACAACTGACTTCTTCATTAAATCAAGGATTTTATATTTTATACAAGGCAACTGCACAAAGCCATGTTTTATAAATTTAAGTATTTTTATCCTATTCATACCTATGTATCATAATAATTATGTTTCTTACATTTTTGCTATAAATGCTTAGCTTAGTTTTTAATGTTTTTTGCAATATTCCTAGATATTTTTAATCAATTCACTGAAGAAACTGGAGTGCTCCATTTTTTTAATCTCGGGAGTCTGATTAAAAATGCTCTACATGCTCATCTATAGATTACAGTTTTCTTTCTCAGTGGGCTAGTCTACATATTTAAATAATTTCACATTATATTTTAAATAAGGTAAAGAGATGTTTTAAGATAATAAGCACTTTAAAGCCAAAAAATATACAAGAAAAGGCTTTCTCTATATGGATGAATTGGTTAATAGAAGCCGACTGAACAGACAGAGGAATGGCATGTTATATCATAGCAATTCAATTACAATATCAGACATGATTATGTACAAACTGTTCATAATGCATGATTAAACAAATAAGTAATTAAGTATTATATACTGAAATAGTTGGTTACTTGTAAATCTACTTTCGAAATCTTTAATCTATACTTTAAGATTCAGTTAACCTGTTCAGGTTTATTTATGAGAAGGTTGTCACTATTTTAAGACATTTTAGTTTCTTATAAAATGTTACTAGTTAGTATAACTTACATGAATACCATCTCATACGTATTATTTATAGTTGAATACTCGCAAAAACGGTTACAGCCAAGTACCGACCAACCGATCTAGAACTATTCGACTTAGGTCGATAAGTTAATGTCATGGGCCTAATATATTATTTTCTCCGGGTCTAAAGACACATATCAAGAACAATACTTACAATCTAAATGTTTCTTTTTCGGTGCAATCATTTCTTCGGTTGTGGCTTTACATACGGATTTGGCTAACCCTTGGCCCGCAATACTGTGGCGTGCGGCTAAAAGCCTATCGTTTATTGTCTGCCCCGCCATCATCGTGAGTCCTGACATAAACAACTTTTATACACTGAGAATCACTGGAGTTAGCTTTTAAATAAAATTATAATTTTTTTTATACAGGACGATGACGAGAAAAATATGTCACCGCCCCCCCAACTGGCACTACACTAAAACCAAAATGGCTGACCAAGATTAGTAGTTCGTTCTGACATTTGTTCAGTGTTGCCATTTTATAGCAATGTATATAAATAATTTTTCTAATATTACTAATAGTTTAATGTTTATTTTCTAAGATGCAATAAGCGGTGATATTTGTGTTAATAGTAATGTTTGTTTATATTTTTTTTGCGTTATAATTAAAAAATACTTTAATAATAAAACAGCGTTTCTTTCCATGTACCTAACCCCTTCAGCGTTGCTATATGGAGTTTACACTGTATTTGAAAAGGCAGGGTCTTATGTAATAATTTTGTGTAGGCATGTTTTGGTCTATTGTATGCATGTTTTGACGGGCTCGTTGGCGCGTTCGGTAGAACACCTGCCGTGCGCATCGATGAGTCGTGGGTTCGAATCCCACCGGGAACACATGCTTATAATTTTCTGTAATCATGTTTTCCCCACGTCTGGTCACTTCGGGCATTGATCGGGTGGAATGAATATCTTAATTCCGACCGGGTAACGAACCACCATTCCTAGATGTACAATATGTTAAGCAAACACCAAATATAATTGAAGCAGAAGTCAAATCTCGGCATATAAATCGCAAAGTCTACCATATATACATCAAAGTATTCAACGCTATTGTTGTGATTGTCCCAATGGCAATCGTACTGTGGGTTGCTGCTCTCATGTAGCTGCTATTATATTATATTATTTATCATTTGCGAGATACTTGTCACGTATAATAAGACCTGCGGAAATATTATCAAGTATATTTGCCACGGACAAAATTCCAGTAATAATTAACCAAGATGATGGCTACATGATTTGCGTAAAATATAAGAATTCACATGTTCCGTGGAAGATATTACGACATAAGTGTTATATGTATGTAAATTAAACGATAGTCAGCTGTAGATTTTGAATGACAACTTTCATAATAATTTTTTTTCGAAGTTTTCGAGTGTTTAGATTTAAATGTGGACTGAATAATATGTAACTAGGTTTAATAAATAATTATTGAGATTTTTTATAGAGGTGTCACTCTAACAGAACTGTGGGAAATAACATTTTTTATTAAAACCTCCAATTTTTTCAATACTTTCGCACGCTCGAAAAATCTCAAAAAAATAAATATTATAGTACTTCTTTCCTTCTACAAATTCCATTTGACCAAATTCGATTTGATCAAATGGAATTTGTAGAAGGAAAAAATGATCCAGTAGATCCCGTGAAAAAAAATCTTTTTCTGAACCCTCAGTTATAAAATATACTTTTGTGATTATCTTTAAAAATATTAATGATAAAGGGGTAAAAACACTATATTATTGCACAGTTCCTCTCACCAAATAAACAACATAAATAAGTCCCAAGATCTAGAGCAAAGAGTACTTTATATATTCTAGAGGAGGGGCCATTTGGCTATGCTTATCCCGCTATACCCTTTTAATTAATCTCAGCGGATTCTATGTCATGGTTATTATCTATGGTTAAATAGAGGTCATTAAATTAGCCTAAGATGTAGGTAATTATAATAGTATGATGATGAAAAATTTTCGCTGCACTGTAGTCGGTAACAGTAAGGCGCATATTGTTCTCATAAATTATTTAAACAATTAATGATTGCGTATCTGCCAAGGTCATATATTGTAGAAGAGTGCCATATTCACACGTCGTATTCTACAAAATGTCTATTGTCTATTATTTATTCTGCTAAAGTGCTAAATGTATGTTATTCCTTGTCGATGATTGACTTGTTGGTGGAGCGATTATTGAATTTGTTGTGATTTGTGAACATGTATATTATTATGTATAATTAATCACGAATATGTAGACCACCACAAAGTATAATATTATGTATAATATTTTGTATTTGTTTTTCGGTGGTATTAATCCTTAATTGTGTTAACTAAATGTTTATGGTTCAAAATGGCCGTATGAAGTATTTCAATAATATTACTCGGGACATTTAAAAATAAAAAAATGGCAAAGAAAAGAAATTTAAAACGAACAGCAAAGAAAGCAACTCCAGTAGCATCAGAATCAGACTCGGGATCAAAACAGGCAGAGTCTTTACCAGATTCCATTAATTCGGAAATCATAGCAGAGGCCCTTAGTTCTGTTAACCAGACTGTTTTGCTGAAGGTATGCAGACTGTGTGAAAATAAAGATGGGCCATTCCTTAATATATTTGATGCAGAGAAGATAACAGCCAAGAAAATAGATGATATCATGCCATTTGTAGTGAGTACTTTTAATTAAAACTACGATTTGTTAGTTCAAGGGTGCATATAAATAAAGGTTCTACATCAGCTTGATTTTTACAATCTAATTTGTAAGACAAATTAAAATAAATATAATCTTTAGAATTCCCCAATCTGTTCTGTTTTATAATACTGAATTATTGAACAAAAAATTATCTAAATTACATTTTTTTTACTAAGTAGATATAATAGCCTAAAACAACTGAAATAGAGGTTAGTTGAATGGACTTTATGACAATTATGTAGCGGTAATCTTCAGAGGAAGATGATGTGGCTAGGCCACTATCACAAGAGTAAATCTTATGCATTCTAAGTTTTGGTCATTATCTGCTTTATAAATCTAATAGTTTTCTTAAAATTAAATTTGAACAATTTTAATGGTCTACTTGTCAGATGTTCTCCCAAGATCACCAAAGAAGAATATTTGCCATTTAATAATATCTATTGAATCTTCGTATATTGCAGTTTATTTCTATAGATAGATTCTATTTTACAATGCAATTTAGTTCAAACAGTGTACTTGAAAATAATTATAAAAAACAATGAAACCACAATTAATAGTAATGATTATGTATTTCAATCATATTGATGAACTGTTAAAATACCTCTATAAATCTTGTTCTATAATTCTCATGTTTATAATTGTTAGGTACCTGGGTAAAAGTAATAATATAAGCCATAACAAAAGTATCTCTGGACTAAATACTTTATAGTGGAAATATTAGTAGTTTAGTTGTATTTAGCAGAATATAGTAGTATTTTTGGTATATTAAAAACTGCTATTATTTAAAAGTTTTGTATTTCTTTTTTTAGAATTTGCTGAATTACAAATGTGACTTATTTCATTTAATATTATATATATTCATTACAAAATTATATTTAAGGTTAGCTTCTGCCCGCAACTTCGTCTGCATAGAATTAGTACTACGGTTAGCTAATTTTTTAACTGAGCTGCTTTTTAAATCAATCTCCGCTTAATGGCTCTCCACTCAAGTCAATCTTTTTGTGATATTTTTTAAACCATTCATTCAAATTACTTAAGACAAAGCTCATCTATATTAAATATTGAAAACGAAAAATGTATCAATTTTGATTGGAATTAGCTAAATACCCTAAAAAGTGCAATTAAAAAAAAGTATCAAATTTAAATGTATTTATGGCTCATAGTTAAGGGTATGTTGGCTTCCACATAAAAGGTGATGAGACATATCGCCGACTTTTATTTAGAACTATTTAAGACAAACAATCCCATCATACATTATATTCCTGTAACTCCAACGGTTTACGGCAACGGTAGCACACGCCAAACAATCTCATCATACATTATATTCCTGTAACTCCAACGGTTTACGGCAACGGTAGCACACGCCAATATAGCTCTCAGAAGTTAGGAATTTTTCCGAGTTACTTGATACTTATCGTAATATTATGGCCAATATACAATCAATCTTTATAAATTGTAGTCTCTATATTACTGTAAAGTTTCATTAAAATACGTTTGGTAGTTTTTGCGTGAAAGAGTAACAAACATCCATCCATCCATCCTCACAAACTTTCGCATTTATATTACATTAGTAGGATAGTAGGATGATTAAGAGGTAACAGGTTAGTTTTTTACAAACACAACCATTACATTTTTTATTCAGAAAGTGTTGGCTGATGTAATGGATACCCAACTCGTTAATTCTGAGGTAAAATACATACTTCACTATACAACTAGAGTACTGTTTAATGTTTATGTATCTTCTTCTTCAGGCTATTCCTATCCACTGCTGGATATAGGCCTCTTTTAAAGCGCGCGCTCCTGTCCACTGCTCTTTGCATCCTTGTAGTTTCTGCTTGTCCGCATTTCTCCAAGTTTTCTGCTTGTCCAAGCACTTGTGTTTCCAGCCTCTTTGCAGGCACAAGCACAAGGCAGCAGCGAGCTCTGATGAAGTTTTCTTCCGATTTTTCCAAACTAATTTCACTTCTTTTCGGCATTTTTAAATAAATTTGCCGTCAAATTAATCGCTTTACCAGAAATGAAAGCTTGTTTACTTGTCAGAGTCCTGAACAGAAGTGACCAAATATTGACTGATAAAACTGCAAGAAAACCAAGTTTTTGGTTACCAGGTGTTTTATGACCTTAACAGTATGCCGCTTACTATTCTAGGTGATTTATGACCCTGGCATGTCATTAATTAAGATAAGGATTTATTCATAGTTCAATTAGTAAACATGCATTGTTCATTTTTATATGGTGCCTTATACTTTTGGCCAAAGCTGTACATTTGCTGTTGATAAAATTGACATAAAATAGAAATATTTTAAAAAAGTATAAAATTGGAATCACATATACGGTAATAAGGCCACAGGTCAAATATTTTCCAGGTGGAGTTATAGAGAGAAACTTCATTAATTAATGTAGATTTGATGAGAAAGAATTTCAATTCAAGACGAGATTGTTTTAATCTAATTTCATCTGAGTTTAACTTCAATTGTGTTCTGGATTAAATTGGCACATTGATTTGTTGTTTGGTTGAGAGATTTATCTATCTATCTATACATATACATATAATAAAAGAGTAGGATCGAAATTACGCTTCACTAAATATTTTTACCAGAAATTAAGAGGGGTGATAAAAGAAGGGTAGCAGAATGCATAAATGCAATTTTTAAGATTCTTGTCTGTCTGTCTGTCTGTTTGTTCACGCTAATCTCCGAAGATACTGAACCGATTTTCGCGTAATTTATACAAATATATTAAGCAAAGTCCAGGGCAACATATAGGCTTTGTTTCATCGAAATCGGTTGTCGGAAAAAAAAGTTATCATCATTTAAATATTATTTTAAAGGCACCATTTCAACAAATTGCAATTAAAACTGACTCGCGTTGAATTTTTTCGAATTGTCAGATGTCAATCACAGTTTGATATGTAAATGTAATAGTTTGATAATTTCGCCAATTTCGATATGTGTTCGTGGCATAGTGGATATACGGTCGTACTACCGTAACTTCAGATGCGAGTTCGAATCATCACTAAGGGAAATATTTTTTTGTATTTATTTTTTTATATTTGTAAAAGAACTAATATTGAAAATAGAAAATGTATTATTGAACTATTCTATTATATAAAAATGTATTTCTTATGAGATCGTTTATTTCGCATTTTCATGAATCCTTTCCTTTCCAAGGGATTTTTTTTTTTTTTTTCATTTCTCCATACCTTCATTTTATTCGTATTTAGACATTTTCTTGGCGTTTTTTTCCATGTGTCGCAAGTATTTTCAAACCCCCGTACAATTTTCGTGCATAGGTATATTTAAGACGGAAAATGCATTGAATCCAATCTTCAACTGAACTCTGATTAGTGGAAAAAAGACACATATTTATCTGCATTTTGGTGACGTAAAATTTGATTGATATGAATCTCCCTAAAGTTTCTTTAAAGTCAGGTTCATTTTTTCAAGTACTATGGTATTTCTTTTGAATTTCAAATCATCATTTGAACCCCAACCTCAACCACCATTAAACATGTCGATAATATGATGCAAAAGCAACCGTCAATGACTACTCTGATAGCTCTTTTCGAAAAGAAATCACCAAGTACAGAGGATGTAGGATATATAATATGAAGAAAGCTTGCTCAAAAGTTTAGCATAAAGTGATCCCCACGCGAACGAAGTCGCGGGCATCAGCTAGTACTATATAAGTTAATAAGCATGTTATTCAATTTTTAACTTTTCAAGTTACTTTCCTTACGATGATGAAATAAAACCAAATGTAAATGTTGAAATCATGAGCTTTATTTCTCTTACGACTAAAAATGAGGATCTTTGATTTTTGGATAACAAAAGTAATATTAATTACTAGCTGATTAGTTCTTTGAAAAATATAAAAAAATAAATACAAAAAAATATTTCCCTGAGAGATGATTCGAACTCGCATCTGAAATTACGTAGTACGACCGTATATCCACTATGCCACGAACACATATCGAAAAACGGAGAAATTATCATACTATTTCATTTACATATCAAACTGTGATTGACATCTGACAATTCGAAAAAATTCAACGCGAGTCAGTTTTCATTGCAATTTGTTGAAATGATGCCTTTAAAATGCCTTTTTTTTCCGACAACCGATTTCGATGAAACAAAGCCTATATGTTGCCCTGGACTTTGCTTAATATATTTGTATAAATTACGCGAAAATCGGTTCAGTATCTTCGGAGATTAGCGTGAACAAACAGACAGACAGATAGACAAGAATCTTAAAAATTGCATTTATGCATTCTGCTACCCTTCTTTTATCACTCCTCTTAATTTCTGGTAAAAATATTTAGTGAAGCGTAATTTCGATCCTACTCTTTTATTATATGTATATAGATATGTCAGACTTATTTGTATAGAATTGAGTATATTAAATTGTTCTTCCTTTCAGATTGCTGAAAATGATGATCTACCCCACAAAATTTGTTTCCGATGTTCAGCGAAGGTGGAAGAGCTATATGAATTTATACAAAAATGTATTAAAACACAAGAAAAGCTCCGAAATGCCGTCGGAAAAAAGGAGCCTATAAAAATCAAAGCAAAAAGTCGTACTCGTTGGGAGGATAAATTAAACCAATGCAATATATCTAATGATGACATTTGCAATGCTCTTATTAAAAAGGCCATGGAAGGTATCAAAGATATTCGTGGCATGCCTCCAGATGAAGATGAAGTACTTCCAAAAAAGTATATGCAGAATATATCTAAAACCCAAAACGAAAAAGATACAGAGGCGTGTAAAGCAAAAGATAATGTGATAAAACTAGTTTCTAAAAGCAGTAATACAAATGAAGAAACTGCATCTTCCATAAAAAATATTAAATTAGAACTTCCTAAAATTGATCCAAAAGATTCAAAATGTTCCAGAGAAACAGTTACTAATGATAAAAAAAATAAAAAAAACGATGTGACTGAGAGAGATTCCGTAGCACCGAAAACTGAAATAGATGTAACAAAAACAAATACGTTTAGCATAGATAATGATTCTAGCAATTCGTCAAATAAGACTCCAAAACCCTTTAACATAATGGATCATGTCAGTATGATAAAGGTAAATAATGTAGGTATTTTATTTCAGTGTAAATTATGTAATCGTAATTTCCTTAAAAAAGAAGTCGTTATGAGTCACGGATGTGCTAAAAATGGAGGCAAAAAAATTGCTGAGGAAGTTAAAACGGTAGCGCCAGAGCCGCCGAAGATACCTTTAATTAAATACATCAATACAAAAACACACAATGACATTAAAAAACAACCTGAAATCAAAGAGAATGACAATAAAAAGCATATAATTAATAGTACACCCATAAATATAGACGATGATGATGATGACGATGATAAACCACTGCAAAAGAAAAGAACTAAACCTAGAATTGGGCCAGCCAGCAAGGTCAAGCGAACCGAAAACGAATCTCTAATACTTCAACAACCATCTAATCAAGAAGTGACTGCTCAGACTGTGCAACCACCAAGTTTATCGGCCGCCTTCCTACCACCTACTGTTCAATTACCTTTTGCGACGCCACATTTGAACAGTCGATATAAACTTGTCCCTGGACCAAACAATTCGTTCATGTTAGTTGAGGATAACATTGAATCCTCTCTTGTAGCACAACCAAATAACTCGACATCTACTAATGTTAACAATCTAGAATCAACAACAGTTCAAAATGTATCAAAACCAAGTTCAGTAAAAAAAACTACCACAAATGAAACGCGACCGAATGTTTCAGAACAGCCGTATCCTGTTGGTTTCATTAAATCAGGGCCGTCACAACAGTCCAGTTCAATTCCACCGCCACACCAAGCAATTACAACGCCATCTATGAAAAAACAATCATATACAATTGTTCAAACTGGAAATCCCAGTAAATTGTTAATATCAACAAAACCGCAACCTGTTGAAGAAGTACCAAAAAAAAAACTTAAAAGGATTGCTCCTCAAGAAAATAGCCAGAAACCTTATTCAGTTACAATAGAGGACGCTACCCGACCGAATAATTCTTTTTTTACTTTCGTTAATGTAGATCCATTACTACAACCCTCGTACGTTCTACCCACAGAAAACATAATTCAAGAGTCGCAAATTTCAACATCTACAGCTAAAGCCGCCGAAGCAAAGGAAAGAGAAAAATACACGTGTAATATGTGTAATGAAAAATTTTCGAGAGAGAAGAAATTACTTGCTCATATACAATCTCATTACAATAAATTGGATGAAGAAGATAAGTTAAGAGCACAGAATAGCACGAAAAAACGAAAGTCTAAGTCGTAGTTACGTATCAGGCATTTATTACTTTTATGTTAAATATGTGAAGTACATATTGTTAGGTTACGTATAGACACTAAAAATGTGTAAGTGCTATGTTTGCGTATAGTTCAGGAACCAGAAAATGGAGTAAAGATAGAACTTGTACTGTCCATTCCTCCCCCAGAGCTATAAGTTTATGATTATAAGCGTATTTCATTAAGAGAAATGTAATTGTTATAAGACTATTAAAATGTTTATACAAATTACAGCTTATTATTTTTAAAAAACTGGATACGCTAGTTACGACTTTCAATGTAGTCTACAATAAATGTATGTACATCAGTGGCAATCACTGGACGCGTTACAGTTGCCGGTGGTAGAAATGGTTGATCAACTATATGCGCGTGGCTTTATGTGTGGGTAAACCTTGTATAATACAGTGGCAATGTGTGCTTGACAAGAGGTACAGTCTAGTACAAAATACAAATACTTGTTATTAACATTGAAATAATTAAGAACAACTCAGTACTAACTATTGTAAATTAGTTTGTTTCAATTTTCCATACATTTTCAATGTTTAGTTCAGAATGAAATTCAAGTTCAAAAATCATTTATTCATTTAGGTAACACAATGTACACTTATGAACGTCAGTAAAAAATACATATTAAATGCTTCTAATTTTACATTTACTGCCAGTTCTCAAATCAAGGGCGTAGAGCGGACGAGAAGAACTGGCAAGAAACTCGCCGCCACTCTTTTTAATCGCCAAGTTTTTGTTTTACAAATGTTTTGTAAGGAGCTGCAACCATTACACCATGTTCCACATGACATCTTTAAGTAATTAACTATAATAATCGAAAAATATATATATAAACGAAAAAATAAAAATAAATAAAAACAAAGATTTGTCCTCTATCAGCAGAATGTATGGTGAAATAGGAGCACTCACTTACATTCTCGTAGGAACAACACGTAAATACATAGACGAAATAACTAATATCACCGCATACACGAATTCAAGTTCGACCTGTCACCACAAGTATGATATGGTGGCAGTCGAATAACTTTTAAGTCATATAGCTGAAGTGTATCATCAATCTTATAACAAACATGATTTTCTTTATGTTTTATTTTTTTCATATCTAGATTATAAACGATATTTTTTTAACGACTGTACCCATGAAAAAAAAAGCGATAAGAACTTCTAGCCTTCTAGCTGGTAGAAGGAAATAGGAATATTCCGAAATTCGAAAATTGAAATTAATATGAAATGTTAATCAGGTTGCCAGATAAACTCGAAAACTGAATATCACCTCACCTACGTACGTCCGAGATAAACGAGTTTAAAGATATATGTAGGGCCAAATCCTCAGTATATTTTTATTTCATAGATGGAAAAACCGTGAAGTGCACATTGCGCGTTTCGATTTCAGTCTATGGATTTCCGAATACTCGAAGTAAAAATGGGTCGACAGCGCATCGTTGACTGATGTTCTGTGGCTGAGGTGTCACCTAACATAAAGTGATCGTGCTCGTCTGTCGATATCTAACATAAAAAGATTATAATATAGTATATTTTGAATATTTCTACCTATTCTATTTTATTTTTATGTCGAATGAAAAAAGAAAAACTACTCATTCATTTCAAGATTGCCGTTAACTCACGTCCCGCTTCGTCATACCAGCTGTCGTCAAGTGTCGCCCGGTTAGTACGGATAGCAACGCTGCCGTGTTTCTATTTTGTTATGATTTTACTTTTCGTTGAGTTTTTGTATCTTTATTCATACGCAGATAACCATAAAATAGCGATGTTAATGGTTACGGTTCACAGTCACTGGAGGCATTTTAACGGAGAAAAACGGAGCCTGTGTGCGCGTTCTATTCGTACGTCCAATAACATACGTTTACGTACGATACAAATTCGGGTCCAATGTGCGATCGCCCTAATTGTTATGTTGGTAGGAGGGCGTTGCGATGGCATAGTGTTTCCAAGCATCACGTCGGTCGACCACAGGCTTCAAGGGACAACACATAGAACAGTAAGTCTCCCATCTTAAATTATTGTCCGGAGTCCTTTGTTGAAGCAATTTACTGAACCAGTAACCAACTTGGGAAAGTCATTATAAAATATTACTTATTAGGTGGCGAAGCCAAACATACTTTTTTTGAAGTGAAACTTCTTTATCGACGTATGGGAGAAATTTTGTAAGTATCGTCACGTTTTTCGGTTACGCGCCATGTTGCTTTTTTTATCTAAGTTTAGTATAGTGACGTAAATAATATAATGTAATATATTTTAATAATAACAACAATATATTAGTTTTGAAGTTTGGTTTGAAATAAGAATAACAATAATATATTAATTTGAAACTGATAAAATCTTTTTTCTTAAGGCTTAAGACTTATCTACCCCATTTTCGTGAAGTTGCAAATAGTACAAAAATGTTATGTCGTAAAGAAGTTTCACTTCTTACCTGTGTAGGTACTCTGGTACACACACACAATTTTTTATCATTTTAGTTTGTTTTTGTCAATTTCCTGTACAAGTAACACGTTAAAAGAAGCTTTAATTCTTTCAAATCATCGACTGTGCCTTTTTCTTTTTTTTCTGCGATGCAGCGTTATCAACTCTATCATATATTTCATATTTATGGAAACTTAGATGAGTTCATGGACCTAAAAAAATTTTAGGTCCATGGATGAGTTGATATATTTTACATACCTCCCTAAGCAACAACGTCACCATAGAGGTGGTGAGAATGGTGGGAATATACTATTAAAACACTATGCGATGTTACGTGTCGACCTGATGCGAATTGTGCCAATATACAACACGCCACACGACGTTACAACACGCTTTGCCAGTGTCAGCTTTGTGAAAGACGAAAATTACTTACGGTGAAAATCATATCCTTTATAGAAAATTGATATCATTCATATTTTCGGATGAATGGAACGCAATTCCGATCTAGGTTGACTGGACGTTATCGCGTGGGGGTGTGTGTGATCACGTGGCGTGTTTTATATATGTTCTGTGTACTGGGACATGCATGACGTTATCCTCTATCTGTGTCGTGACAATTTCAATTTTCAATGCCTTCATAAACTTCGTTCAGCATTTTCATATAAAACTAGTGGACCCCGCAGACGTTGTTCTGCCACAATTTTGGCTTCGAAATTATATAATTATTCTGAAATTATATAAGATTTTCCCTCTTTTCTTTTGAAATTTTTCCTGAATTTTCTTTATGCTATAAACCTAACGGAGCCCGAGACCTTTCCAACGAATGCAAAACTGGAGATATAGCGTCAGGAAGGAAAACCCGACTTATTTTTATATAGTAGATAAGTTTTATAGGAACCGTTTTCAAAAACAGAGATATGAAATCTGAGTTTTATAAAATAAGCGGAAATTAATGGCCCTTAATAAAAAAAGACATTAAAAAAAGATTATTAAACTCAGAAGCTGAATGCTGGAGAATCCGCGCATTTTATGAGTTAGATATTGATAAACTGATTATAATCAGATAAACTGCGTATGTGGTCTTATGGTCGAGAGTTAGTCCGCTTACCCATGTAGGTATCCGGGGTTCGATTCACAGGTTAAGTATTTTTAAATTTCTGAAGCTCTTATCGATCAGAGTTTGTAACAATATCTAGTGAATATGAACCGCCGAGGCCACGGTTGCGTACTAAGCGATCCTGTGAGCCCCAAAAGACGGTTATACAATATATTTTTTTATTATATTCAGATTATTGGAATGATATTTGGTCTTATTTATTGTTTATTAGATTTATTATCGAAAACTAAAGCAACTTCGGTTATCTTTCAACCGTTGTGCAAAAAACCTTGTGGTTTAGCCATGCACACTAAAGACATACAACTAGCTAGGTACCTATTTTATAGTATTGTTATTATAATTTGAAAATCTCTACAAATCAAGCATATCGAGGGGTATTATGTCTGTTCACTTACCTCTTGTTACCGGCACAATTAATTGTAGTACGGTTTGAACATCATTGTTATGAGAGGCAAATTTATAGTAATTTATTTATATTTAAAAGGGTGAAAAATGAAACGCGAATGCAAGATAATTTATTTACTGATTCTTTTAAGAATAGATAAGCCATATACATAGATCGAAACACATAACTATACGAATATTGTAGACAAGTATTACTATGAAAAAATGTTTCTCTGACGCAAGTTAAAATAGTATCTAAAACTAATCGAAGAGTAGCTTACACTTACAATTAGCTGAATAGCTTAATTTTAAGTACCTAATCGAAAAATTGGTGGATAGTGATAGTGTAAAATTGGACATTGATATATTATTTTCTAATGGGAATAATTATTACAAGTTATGTCCATAACTGGTAACACAGCTAATATGTATATATATAAAATATTGACGTTTGAAAAGAAGTACGTTATGCAAAACTTTGCAACATGGCTCTGATATTTTTCACAGGCATCATTTTTAAAATTTCAAACCATGTTATTTGAGAAAATTTATGAGATTTTTTAAAAAATTCGAGTCTTAATTTGTTTGTTAAAGAAGATATACTTAAAACGATTGTATTTAAAGAAGTTTAAGATCTATTGTTGCATAAAATGTATATGTGAATTGTGTATAAAATATAATAATAAGTAAATGTATATTTATATTGTAGAAATTCTGAGATAAGATTGTTTCACAATTAATTCTTTTCTAAAGAGTCAAATCCTTTTTCTTTACGTCAAATAAGTGAGACTTGCATCGTATGGTACATAAATCCAGCCTTTACCAAGATACAATTCAATGCTTTCCGAACCTATCTAGGTCTTCAATTCAATAATTATTCGTTGTCTTCTAGCCCGCATCACAATACGTAATAAAGTTAAGAAATGACACTATCCTACAACATTTGATATAATAATAATATATATGAAATCACAATTTGATATGTAACCGTTTTTGAGCATCGCTCAATGATATGTATCGTTTCAATAAGGTCACGACGAATAAAATACCTACAATTAATATACTTTGAATTTTAAAATACTCTACTGATTATAATAATATATCTATATTTATTAACTACACCTAAATTACAATGATATGCTTAAAATGGTCCTACTCTGGATTTTCGAAAGCCAGATATAAAGCGCACGCATTCTATACTTTCAAAAGTTTTTTTTTCAACTAATTAAATATTTAAACTAAATGATTATTAGCTTTATATCTCGCTTAGAATGGACATTTAAATTTAAGGAGTCGCCTCTGACATTGGCTTAGGGTGGAAGTTTTTAAGGGCGACATAGACATCTTAATAAACAACTTAAAACACTACAATATAATTTATGGTATAAAGCAGGGGTCGGCAACCTTTTGCTATAGCAGGGCCACATATGTTGCCAGAGTATCAGTGCGGGCCGCACTTATTTTTATATTTATATGTTCGGGTATGTATTTTTAATATTTGAAATAAAACGCATATATATTAATACAATCATGTCTATTTTAATTGAATTACTATACTAACATAAAAGTAAGAACTAGTGAGATTTTTGCGGCTGCATTTGACTTGCAAGTTTTTTAACGTCTGCTTTCATTTTAGTAGTAGACACGCGTAGAATCGCGTCCAAATGTTCATCCGTTAACCGCGAACAATTCTTATTTTTGCGGTAGTTGAGAATTGAAAAAGTCTGCTCACACAAATATGTACTACCAAACATAGTTATTATCTGCTGAGCAAACTTTTTCAATTCTTTGAAGTTTTCAGAACTCAAACCTCCGTAGAACAGTATCAAGTCAGTGCTTTCCTTAAATGCCGTCTTAAGTGTGCTATTACTTTGCAAATCTACTATGTTCATTTGCAAATTGCTTGGTACCTCACTAATATCAATTGCAAAAGGGTTTTGGAATATTTCCAGGTTAAGGGAGCTCTTTTTAAAGTCGGTGAATCGATTTACAAACTCAGTTTGTAGTTGTGTTAACACGTTTCTCATTGTAATATTTTGCCACACAAAATTATCTCCAGCTTCTTCCACGGCTTTCTTGCAATTAGGAAAATGGTCAAGCTTTTTTTCATCAATATGCTCGATAAACAGTTTCAGTTTCATCTCAAATGACTTAACATCTGAATACATATCGCAAATCAATTTATTTTTTCCCTGCAAGCGTTTGTTGAGCTGATTCAGTTCCTTAGTCAAATCAGTCAAAAAACCAAGATCGATAATCCACTGTTTGTTAGTAAGCTCTTCGACTGGCTTTCCTTTCATCTCCATGAAGTTGCCAATTTCTTTCCTCAAATCAAAAAACCGTTCCAAAACGGCACCTCGACTGAGCCACCTCACTTCACAGTAGTAAACCACGTCACCATGATCAGCTTCCAGATCTTCCAAAAACTTTTGGAACTGACGGTGTGTCAGCCCATTTCTTCTTATAAAATTAACAGTGGATGTTACAGTATCCATTATTTCTTTCCAGGATATAACCTTGGAGCACAATGCCTCTTGATGGACAATACAGTGAAAAATCAATGGCACAGTAGATCCAGAATCTTTCACTTTGCTGATGATTCTCCCAACAACACCTTTGTTTTGACCGCTCATGTTCTTGCCTCCATCGGTAGTGACACTTGTTAACTTTTCCCAGCTTAACTGCAATGAATCCAGAGCTTGTTCCACATGGTGAAATAAATCTTCTCCCGTAGTTGTACCTTTCAAACTGCACATTTTCACAAGCTCTTCGTAAACAGTAAAGTTTTCGTCAATGCCGCGTACAAATATGAGTAGCTGTGCTGTATCCGACACGTCCGTACTTTCATCCATCGCTAAAGAGAAGCAGTCAAAAGACTGCGCCTTATCCCTGAGTTGTTCACACAAATTAGCACCCAAGTCTTCAGTACGTCGGGTGCAAGTTCTCGCAGAGAGACTAAGACTTTCAAACATTTTTTTTTGCTCTGGGCATATTTCTTCTGCGATAGCTAAGACACACTCTTTTACTAATTCACTATCGGTAAACGGACGTCCACTTTTTGCTAGAATCTCTGCTACCCTGTAACTGGCACGAACATTCGATTCGCTGTTGTCTGCCACAACCTTAAATATGTTTTGTTGATTTTGTAATGACGATTTCAAAGTGGAAATTTTCCTTTGTCGTATTTCTCCTTCAAGACAGTCAAATTTAGCTTTGTGCTCAGTGTCGTAATGTCGCTTCAGGTTATATTCCTTTACTACAGAAATACTCTTTTGACAAATCAAGCATAACGGTTTTCCTTTAAACTCGATAAAAAAGTATAATTCTGTCCATAATTTGTTAAAAACTCTTTTTTCTTCTTCTATCTTCCTTTTTCTTGAAGCCATGTTTATATAAATATTCTGTAACAATAATGAAAAAAATTAAATTCGTTGTAAAATTATATGTTCCAGTTAGCACCTACAAATTCAACTCCACATTCAAAAAATAATTAAAACATGACATACTCATGTCATGACTGACTTCATGTCATGTAACTACTATCCACGTCCTTATAACATTTACCCATCAATCTGAAGGTTCACATAAACAATCAGTAAATAAAATAATACAAATTGCTCGCGAGTGCATACAACGTACTTACCTCATACGTCGTGCGTGAGAAGCTATCATCGAAGGGAAGAAAGGTGAAACGAAACGCGTAGCCAGCAACCAGATGAGACGTGAGTTTCCGGCGAATTTCCACAACCGAATGAGGCGATAGCTGCGCGCGGCTGTGATTTTAACTAAAGTCGGTCGCTTTGAATTTTTTCGCCGCCGCACACCTGCGTCTAATCAAAGACTGCCGCCGCCTATTGTCTCAAAGGAGCCGCCCGCCACCGACGGCCAGGTGCAGCGTATAAACGCAAAAAAAATTGCCAAGAATTGAATAAGTACAGCAAATATTTATTTTCGGTAGAAACAATACATAACATAACAGTTCTTAAAAAATGAAATAGGTACATTTTTATCACCCCGCGTGGGAGCGAGCTTTCAAGAATACTCTCATGGCCCAGCAGCATGGCCGTATAAATTCTAGTGATTCTAGTAATATGGCCTATTGCTTTGGTATTTTTTTCTTAAGGACCTGAGGCTTGCGGGCCGCAACGAGATAGAGCACGGGCCGCATGCGGCCCGCGGGCCGCCGGTTGCCGACCCCTGGTATAAAGTACAGGCTTATGACTATGTGCAGTACTTTAAATGGTTATCTCTAAGCCGCATCATTTATCTAGTAAGAAAATCTTTAAGCATTAGTATTGACTGCACATATTCATGATTACGACGCGAGGTATCCTGTACATTACACATCTAATAATATAAAATAGTTTCTCTTCCTACAATACAAAAATCTTCGATAACTCATAAGGAATTAAAAAAACGAATTATTAAGATTCATTCATATCGGCTCGAGTCTGTGGCCGGTTCGAGTCGGAACCGATATGAACAAATGACATACATAAAACAAAATAATTAATTTCGTTTATATTTCGAAGAGTCATAGGGAAGATAGCTGTAGAAAGAGGAGCTGATGGGACCGAATTGGACAACGTGGTAGTAGTCAGAGGCGGACTCCGGCGCTACTCAGTCCAGGAAGCCGGTGTTGACAAGTTTCTCGAGGAAGAACTTGACGTCGCCCAACTCGCTATCCTTGATGCCGAGAGATTTAAGCATTCCGAGGTCTCCGTTCTCTACCGCCATGAATACAGAACGTAAGTGTTCCAGATCCGACCTCATCAAGTGCAAAGCTGCCCCGAAGTCTTCAATTGTCTGTGATTCTGCAATATTATTTGATTATTATTATTATTGATCCATAACATGACTGTTACACAGTGGCATAGCATGGGGACGGAAGGTGCGGTCCGCCCCGGGCCGCACTTTGGCGGGGGCGGCATTTCACAGGTAACGGTAAAAAAATCAACTTCTTTAAACGTTTTTCTTAAAAAAAATTGTTACTACATCACCGTAAACAGAGTTTCTCTTTAGGTTAGTGTTATTCAATAAGAGCCCCATTTTTTATAATCAATTGCAAAAATTAAGGGGCGGCTAGTTTGGGATCCGCACCGGGTGCTACTTATCTATGCTACGCCACTGCTGTTACAACAAAAAATTAACTTGACTCGTGCAATGAGAGAACGTGATAGATAGATATGACTCAATGATTCCTGCAGTAGTTTTTTAATTGCATCACAAGATGGCGGTACAGCTTCTGATAAGAATCCTTACTTCTTCTGTTCTATGTTAAAATCAGTTTTACTTTTTAGGAATTATGCAATGGTCAATAGAAAATAAATTGTTTTGCAGAAAATTAAACGTGTAATATTTAGTTAATCAATTGGAAAACAAGACACATGAGGGTGAATAAAAAGGTTATTCTAGATGAAGCTGCAGAAATAAATTATTTCTTGTAGATTTATTGATTATAGAGACAAATAATGCTCTCTTATGATTCGGCTTACCAGACAAAGCAATGGCGACTTTTTCAACTCCACCGAGCGGTTCCAGGGCATCCCTGGCCTTGTTTCCAAAGAGTTTCTCCAGGTAGTTGGGGCCATGGGAAGCTAATAGTGACTGCAAGAATGACGCAGTTTCTTCTACAGGCGGTCTTTTGGCTAAAATCAAATCATGATTAGTTTTTAACTATGTAAAAAGTGGGTTGATTTTTAGCGCCGTTTCGTGGGAGTTCATCTTTGACGCAATGTTATTATGTGTGTGTATACGTCCGTAATGTATGAAGAAGCGAACCTTATTCAGTGCGGAGAGGTGGCATTCGTCTTGCTTCGGAAGTTCATAATAACTACTAATCTATACAAATATTCTTAAGAGCAAAAGATTTGTTTGTTTGTTACGATTTAACTCAAAAACTACTGGAGCGATTTTAAAAATTCTTTCACCAATAGAAAGCTATCAGCGAGAAAAAGGCTAATTTTATTTTTTCTGTATAGTTAATCTACATTGCGAAGCCGGGCGGATCGCTAGTAATTTTTAACCAACTTCAAAAAAGGAGGAGGTTCTCAATTCGTCTGTATGTTGTTTTTTTTTGTTTTTTTTTTGTATGTTTGTTACGCGATAACTCCGCAAGTAATGGATGGATTTGGATGATTCTTTTTTTGTTTGGTAGGGGATATTTCAGAGGTGGTCCCATATAATTTTTATCGGCATTGGTTTGGTACTTTTTTAGGAAATCAACAATAACAAAAATTTACTTATACGTAGATGATGTTTTGCTTTGTGGTTCTTATCACGGCGCTGTCTCATTTGAGCAGCACGTTTAGTGGTAGGTCTACTAAATTATTATCTAAGGATTAATGAACTTAGATACATACACTTCCTACAAAAATTTTGAAAAAAAATTATTTTTAAGCAAAAAACAAAAACCGACTTCAAAACCACAACTTGCACTAAAAAGTAAAAAAATAATATTTTAATTACTTCAAAGCATTATTTATTAACAGTTATTTTTGGAGTCGGTGCCAGCCAAGAAGGACAGTTTAATCCTGCTTTTGCAAAAAATATTGGAACTGTATGGAGCGGCACCGATTTCAAAAATAACTGTTAATAAATAATGCTTTGAAGTAATTAAAATATTATTTTTTACTTTTTAGTGCAAGTTGTGGTTTTGAAGTCGGTTTTTGTTTTATAAATAACAAACTATGAGTGCTGATTTGTACTTATTGCACGCAGAATTGGATAAATATACGTAAAAAAAAAACATCAAAATATTGGCCACTGTCTAACCCTATTTGTGAAATAATTTGGGGTTTTACTTTTAAAGTAGAATACTGTAAGCAATGTAATATTGAAGGAAAAACAGAAAAATCTCGAGGGACTAAAATAAGTAGCCCTTATATTTGGCATGCAAATTGTTTCGAGCCTTTGTAAGATTCACGTAGATCTATCTTTTTTACTTTAGAAATATAGTACCTACTAGATTTCTTAGTATTATTTTTTATGGTTTTTTACGTAAGCAAATTTAATGCGCTATCTATACGTCCCAATTTTTAAAGCTACCACAAATTTTGAAATTCGAGTACAAATACAAAAATCAACACGTAACTAATTTGTATTACAATCATAATGGAATTATCCCGATAACCTATTAGTATAATATGTCTTCTTAATGTTAATTCTTTAAAGTATTTTTATAGAAGCAAAAGAGCAGTAACTTAGCAGTTCATCTAATGATGACCTTTTGTGCATCACATTTGTTCCACAGAATAAAAAAGCTATTAAAGAATCTGCTAATTCTGTTACGTATTTCTTTTTATGTTAGATATCGTCAGACTCTCAATGGAAACT
Source organism: Anthocharis cardamines (assembly GCA_905404175.1). NCBI lineage: Eukaryota > Metazoa > Arthropoda > Insecta > Lepidoptera > Pieridae > Anthocharis > Anthocharis cardamines. The sequence continues at coordinate 9,727,761 of FR989969.1, forward strand.
AATTAAATTAGCCTCATGCAAAGGATATTAATTAATCAATGATACGCTGCTATTTTTGATAATATTTCGAGAATCTGAAAATTCATAGGTAAAAGCCAAAACGTTACGGCTTACGTTACCTCGAAAGCTGAATACTAAACTACATTAAAAATAGAATAGAGTTAAATATACATATATAAGCTACATTAAATAATCCAAAATTCATTATTTCGGGACATTCATTTAACTCCACGGAGCCCAAAACTTTACAACGCCCACATGTTAGGGTCCATTTTCATTAGTAATTAATGCACAACGTGGTTTAAATTACGCAAGCCGTTTAAAGTCGTTATGCAAATGGGACGTAATTTTCAAAACTGAATACAGCGGAGCGAATATTACGACGAATTATACATTGGATAAATGTAGGTCATTTGAGTATTGACATATCGACTCCCCAGAGCGTCCCTGATTGCATGTAGAATGACAAATATAAATTGGTCAATTACTGAATACACTGACGTGTTTTAATTATTCATTCAGAATTCAGGATAACACGTGCATTACATTTAGGACTATACGTGCTATTTTTTTTCTATATATATTTTTTTTGAGCATTCGGAAATCCATAGTCAGAGACCGAAATGCGCAATTCCAACTAGTCTAGTTATATGAAAATTATAAAAATGTGGTCCTGACGGGATTCGAACCCACGACCCATCGGTGCGGTGTTCTTCCAAACGCGCCAACGAGCCCGTGAAATTATACTAATATTATAAAGAGGAAAGATTTGTTTATTTGTTGGAATTTAACTCAAAAACTACTCGCCCGATTTTAAAAATTCTTTCACCAATAGAAAGTTACATTATCAGCGAGTAAAATAGGTTATTTTTTTGTAGAGTATATGTACATCGCACCCATTCGAAGCTGGGGCGGATCGCTAGTGTAAGATATAAGAATCGTCTCTACAACTCTACCTGCAGTACAAAGCTTCGAGTCTTCATCGTATCCGTCAATGCAGTCTGGTGCACCGTCACACAGGTATTGTATGGAGATGCAGTTGCCATCCACTGGACACTTGAATGGCTCATACGGATGACAGTATTCTGAAAACATTGCAAGTTAAATTAGAACACAGATAAAGACATTCTGGAGACGACAGTTATCTTTAAAAAAAGATCTCATAAAAAAGAGCTAAGCTGATTCATTATACGTAATTGTATATTTTCCCGGAATAAGATGTTACTACTTCCTTACCCTTAGATTATTACTGTTATAAAAATTACTTTTAATCACTCATACAAACAATGTAGTTCGATACAAAAATTAACGATTTCATTTTGGGCTTAGGTACTTTTTAGTTAAGAATTGCGACCTCAAACACTAACAACACGCCCCGGCTTCGCATGAGTGCTATGTAGATGTACTATATACAAAAACGCCTATTTTACTCGCTGATAATGTAGCTTTCTATTGATGAAAGAAATTTGAATATCGGTTCAGTAGATATAGTATTGATTAAGGTTTTGTAACACGAGCGTCTTTAAATTGCGGTGGATATTGTTTCATATTTCTTTAAGATAATGAATTTTAGTGAGCCTGACATGAAATACATAATAACAGGGATACATACATACATATACATCACGCCTCTTTCCCATTGGGGTAGGCAGAGATCACGGAATTCCATATGCTCCGATCCTTACATACCACTTTCGCTTCTTCTACTTTCATCAATGCTTTCATACACACTCGACGGTTACGAGTACTTTTGATCTGGCCCTTTTGCAGAACGTCCCCGATCTGATCGAGGTACGTTAACAGGGATAATTTAGTTTAATCTACTGAGGATCGTAAAGAGAAAGTACTTCTAAGTTCTAATATAACAAAAGGGCTGCTTCTCGGAATTATGACGACTTCAAGGAAAATTAACGTAAAAAGGTTTGCTTGTCGTAGCTAAATTGCGCAGTTAATTAGAAAAACTTGCTGGAATTATAAGAAAAGAAACTAACGACTGCTCATTAAGACTTTTTGTTAAGAAAAAGCCTGCCAAAGTCACCGTTTATACGAGGAGTTCACATTGAAAGTTAATTCGTGTCTATTATTCGGTTATTATATTGTTACAAAATATTATACCATTATATTTTTGTTAACTAGCAATGCTAGCTAGAACCATATTTAAATTATATTTATGTTCTGACAAAATTGCCTCCAATCGAGTGGGTCAGCTGTCAAACGGAAAATGGCAGAAGAATTATTGGCGCGCGGAGTTTGGTTCGATTGTTGACAGCTGACCTGTGGTTGAGTAAATATAATTCTGATGATTATTGTGAAGTGATAATATTGATGTGAATAAACTATTGAGCAAATCAAGTATTTTCTTCAGTGGTTTAACAATTTCAGAAGTGGGATCGTACAACATGAAAACGTTTATTGCGCGTTTCGGTTTCAGTCTATGGATATCCGAATGCTCGAAGTAAAAATTAAGTCGACAGCGCATTATTGACTGATATTATGTGACTGAGGTATCAACTATCAACTACCATCAAGTGAACCTCATGCTCGTCTGTCGTCTGACATAAAAAAACAGGAATGTTAAACAGTCAATGTATTATATATCTAGGTAAAATGTTCTCCAAATTGATAAAATATCTTTATTCTCAGAATAGAGAAAGAAATCACGTAATCCCGTGGGCGAGGCCAGATGTAATAGAAAATATTTCAAAGAAAACTTATTCACGGTTTTAGCTTAGGGTTGACAATGACGCTATAGGCATAATATTTTATATCTTGTTATTCTAATTGTGTTTTAATTAATTACCTAAAAGATTTTTAGATTTTTATGGATGGCAATGTTGCGAATGTATAGAGCACTTATATCTTATACAAACAGTCTTCAAATAGAGCAAGTAGGGTCAAATTTAATATTATAATTTTATTCAAGCAAAAATTCATTTTTTTAAGCAAAGTTATTTTAGCTAGATAGTGATCTAATGCATATTTCATTTACGATACATTATACAAAACAATTTAAAATCCTGAAAGCAATAATTAAAGCATCATAAGAATCGAATCTAGAGTTAACTTATATAATATTATTTTATTAATTATTTTGTGTCCTAACTGTAGTAACCCTACTTATATACCCTAAAGTCATACAATATTTGTATAACCTTAAGCATCCCATTATCTGAAGCGTTTTTTGTCAAACTATAAATGTAGTATGCTAAAATATTGAGAGAAAAAAGTTGTGTATCTATATCCATACGAATAATATTATAAAGAGGAAAGATTTGTATTTTTGTATGTTATGTATAAACTCAAAAACTACTGGACCGATTTTAAAAATTCTTTAGCCAATAGAAAGCTACATTATCAGCGAGTAACATAGTGTGTATAGTATAGTACATTTCACCCATGTGAAGCCGGGGCGTGTTGCTATTTAATAGAAAAGGTGGTTTACCCACTGAAATGTTTTCATCTAAATGTGTGATGTTAATAAATACTTTTTAAGGCTGTGGCGAAAAACAAGATGATAAATATTAAAAAATATACGTATTTTAAAATATGGTTGTGACAGAGAATAAATCTCTTTCTCTCAAATGTAAGTTACTGAAGAGAACGATAGTCCGTAGCAATATTTAAAAGAGTTGCCATTTATAAACGTGGCGAATTAATTTGAATGTTCCAAATGATGAGCGAAATCTGGGAGCGTCTGGCAACTTTATATTTAATTGAGTGCTAAGGTCGTTCGCTTGGGTAGCGTCTGTAGGCGAAGTCACACAAAAGTTCATAAAATAACAGTCCATCTTAAGGACAAGTTAAAACTAAATGAATAATAAGTATTTTAAGAAGTTTCAAGCACTTAGTTGCGCAAACAAATTGAATTAAGTTCTATTCGCTATAGAATTTTGTGAGACCGTGCCGAACGCATTTGCAACTTTCAAAGTACTCGTTATTATACATAGAAAGATCAGAATGAATTCTTAGATTTTGTGTAGTATATTCTTTTCGTTTTATACAACAGTTATCTAACAAGGGGACCCCGCGTACTCGTCATCGCCGATTTGGGCCAAACTTAGCCCACATGCAGGGCATGACTGTAAATGAAAGTAGCCAAAGGGAGATTTCAAATTTGAATATCTCCTAAATGCTTGGCCATCTATAAATCTCCCTTTGGCTACTTTCATTTACAGTCATGCCCTGCATGTGGGATAAGTTTGGCCCAAATCGGCGATGACGAGTACGCGGGGTCCCCTTGTAAATAACGAACTATTAAGTATTGACACGCACTATTTATCTGCTCTAGAAAGACTGAAACTCAGGCCCAAAAGTGACGGTATTCAATATTCAAAGGCACCAAAAATGGGGGTTATAAAAACATAATAAATAAAATGGGGGTTCTCCGGCATAAAAGTAGCAATTATTTATCTACAAATTTTCATATCAAGATGTTTCATTTCTATATGAAATAAAAATAAACCTATGAACACTTTCACTTTTATAACATTATAAAGAATTTTCTATTTTTTTTTTTTTTTTTTTTTTTTTTTTTTTTTTTTTTTTTTAAACTTAATAGGCAGTTGTTTGACCACTAACCCACCTGGTGGTAAGTGGTGTTGCGGTCAAGGTGGTAAATCACAACTGCCTAGAAGATGCCTATTTACTCTTGTTTTGAAGAGGCCCAAGTTATATTGATCGGGGAATACAGACGCAGGGAGGGAGTTCCAATCCTTAGCGGTTCGCATGATGAAGGAGGAGGCGAAACGACTTGTGCGGAGTGAAGGGATATCGACCAGGTAAGGATGGAAGCCCACCGTGCGCCTGGATGTCCGATGATGAAAGGGTGAAGGAGGGATCAGGTTATGCAGTTCCAACGCACACTCTCCAAAGTGGAACCGGTAGAACACCGAAAGACCTGCCACTCTCCGGCGATGGTCAAGGCTTAGTAATCGACGATCAACCAATAATGGGTCACCTATAAGCCTCTTGGCACGCCTTTCCATTGCATCCAAAGCTTCCAGGTGACATTTGGCTGAACCTCCCCAAAGGTGAGAACAATACTCCACGCACGAACGGGCTTGAGCTTTGTAAAGAATTAGAAGCTGTCCCGGTGCGAAGTAGTGCCTCACCTTAGCTAGGATTCCGAGCTTCTTCGCAGCCAATTGGGCTTTGGACTCAACAAATCTCCCGAAGTTGAGGTTTTGAGATAGCGTGACACCAAGCAACCTCAGGTGATCACTAAGTTCCAGCTGTTTATCCTGGAAAGTTGGAGTGAGGTCTAGGGCACTCCGTTTAGCGGTAAAAAGACACGCTTGCGTCTTGGTGGCGTTAAATTTTACCAGATTGGCATCACCCCATTTGGAAACATCCTGAAGGGTACGGTCAATCTGCTCAACCAAAGCTTCTCTCTTCGCTCTTATTTCGTCCTTGGAAGCGCGAGCATTGGATACGTATCTCTCCGCAACAGTGCAATCATCTGCGTAACCGAAAATGTTTGGCCTTAGCAAGTCATTTATATGCAGAAGAAACAGCGTTGCAGAGAGAACCGACCCCTGAGGTACCCCGGCATTGATTGCCATTTGATCAGATGAGCAGCCGTCAATGACTACTCGGATCGATCTTTCTCTCAGGAAGTCGGTTATCCAAGCTATTAGGACGGGGGGTATTCCATATGACGGAAGCTTGCTCAGAAGGGCATCGTGCCAAACCTTGTCGAAGGCCTTTGAGATATCCAGAGAAACGGCTAGCGCTTCTCCGTGATTCTCAATGGCCTCTCCCCATAAGTGTGTCGCATGAGCTAGAAGGTCGCCAGTCGACCGTTTCTGGCGAAATCCATATTGTCGGTCGCTTAGCAGATCATTCTCTTCTAGGTATGCAAGGAGTCGACGATTCAATACACGCTCCATAATCTTAGAGAGTATGGAGGTTATTGAAATAGGCCGGTAGTTAGTAGGGTCTGCACGACTTCCCTTTTTTGGTACAGGCTGCACATTGGCAAGCTTCCAGGACTTAGGAACTAACCCAGAATTAAGAGAGAGGCGAAAGAGACGTGTCAGGATCGGGGACAATTCGGCTGCGCAAGTTTTTAATACTAATGCAGGTATTCCATCGGGTCCGCTGGCTTTATTCACGTCTAGATTTCTGACTTCTTTTAACACATCCTTTTGGAAAATGTGAATACTGGTCATATAACTGCCTAGATGTGGGATGTTAGGAGGATAGTTATTCCCAGAATCTAGACGAGAATTACCCGCAAATAGATTTGCAAAGATATCTGCTTTTTCCTTTGCTGTATGAGCTAGGAACCCATTAGGTTTCAGCAGAGGCGGAAACGAAGAGCGGGAGAAGTTGGATTCAACGGCTTTAGCAAGAGACCAGAATGCCTTACTACCCGGGGGGTAAGATGCAAGCCTATCTCCGATTCGCTTGATATGGTCAAATCGACTTCTCTTTAGTGCCTTTTTGCAGGACTTGGCAGCTTTGTTAAATGCTCTCTTTTTGGCACTAATGTCCGGAGCTTTACGGGATCGAGCATCAACCCAGGTTTTGTAAGCAGCTTGCTTTTCGCGCTCAGCGCGTGCGCATTCGGCATTGAACCAGGGTCTAGCTTTGTTGTCGACAGGCACATCAAAAAAAGGAATGAAGTATTCCATTCCCTGTCGTATCACATCAACAACAGCATCCGCGCAGCTCGACGGATCGGCCGAAGAGAAGCAAATTGATCGCCATGGATAAGACGCAAAGAAATGCCGCATCTCATCCCAGTCTGCTGACTTGTATCTCCATAATCTCCTCATTCCCTTCACGGTGGGATCGGGAGGAGAATATTTTGATACAGATTTCACCAGACAATGGTCCGACGTGCCAAGGGGAGCGGACACCGTGACCACATATCGGTCTGGATCAGTTGTCAGCAGAAGGTCCAGGCAATTGGCAGTATGAGTGTCAATATCCGGCACCCGAGTCGCTTCCTGAACCAGCTGAGAGAGGTTGAAAGATGTTGCAAAATTAAAGATCTCTCTGCCAGCATGGTCAGTCTTCTGGAAAGGGAACAGCCATTGCTCGTGACAAGCATTGAAGTCCCCCAAGAATACAAGTTGGGCGCTCGGGTACTGTAATTGAACAATATCGGCCGCTTCGCTGAGGTAATTGAATAGCCTTGTTGTCTCCGAATTACCGCTATGCGAACGATAAACACATGCATAGATGATTATGTCAAATCCTGTTTCCACCATTAACCAAAGAATGGAAAAACTGGGCTCTTCAAGGTGACTAAGACGCTGAACACAGATGTCATCGCGGACATACACACAGACACCGGCCTTAGGGTGGAAATTATGCTCAATAGAGTACCCAGGATATCTGAGGTATGACGCGTCGTCCGGACATCTTATCTGCGTCTCCGTAAGAAATAGTAAATGCGGCTTTTCAGTCTCTAGATGGTGGTGGACTGAGTTGATATTGGAGTGCAAGCCTCGAATGTTTGAGAGGTGCACTTGTAAAGAGAGGAAGTGCAGCCGCTGTGGACACTTACTATGTTTCTTAGACCTTTTCATTAAATTAAGAGTAAATAATAGGCGGGGGTTTAAATGGTAGTTGGATGAAACTACGTGCAAAGAACCACCCAAGTGCTAACAATTTCTTCACACTATTGGGAACCTAGACTGGAGACTGCGGGGACGCCCGGAACCCCCCAGATATCGCCAACGGGTCCTCTCTTCCGGTCGCCAACCGGCACGTTGGAGCCAACCCGGGATTATGCACAGGCGGCGGGGCAGCCTTTCACAGTTGGCTAGTCCATTACTTGGGCCCCCTACAACCTGCGGTCGGCCAGCGGTTAACCGTTTCTCCGGATCCCGCTACCCTCCAAATCTAGGCGCCCGGTATGGAAACATTGAAGCACTGGATCCGGTTCACAAACATGTAGCAATCATCCAGACCCATTTCCTACCCCTAATTGGCTTCACCTGACCTCATACCGGAACACGAGTTGTGGTCGCTTGGCGGTATGTCTCTATCAGGTGGGTGGTGACTAGCCTCGGCAATCAAGCCTACCACCAGAGTTGTTGTTGCTCGTTTAGCACAGCCCAGGGGACACGTGTAGGGAATCTAGTGTCTACGCCTACGAACGCGAGCAACAGTCGCCCCCCACTTATATATGAAATGTATTTTTGTTACCTTAAAAATTAGATAAGCGTTTGACCACTGTTTCACCTGATCTTAAGTGATAGTGGTCTACGATGGAACACGTTGATCTAAAAAGAGCCTATTCACATTCCTCTTGAATATATCCAGATTATACCTTGTAGGGAAGACAGACGCCGGAAGTCAATTCCAATATTTTATTTATTTAATAATTGCTAAAAGTTACTGAGCATAGATAACATAAAATACTAATGATTAAAATAAAATGAGAATAATTAATGTACTGTAATATTTTTAAACTCAACTTATTTTATTTTAATATATTTTTTAAACGGTAACCGGGTGGATGGATTACCGGATGTTAAATGATGGTGGTCATCATTTAACCTTCAGGTACCTTAGGACAACACTATAGGGCTAATATTATTCTTAAAAACTTTAGAATTTATTTGGGTATTTGAAGGAATCAGTGTTCATACAAATAATTGCTGTTGTTTATTTTCACTTTGCATTTTCAATTTTCACGAGCAGATTATTTTATGCTTCGCTGAAATAATAAATTGTGTGTATATTTAAAGTGCCTTAGTTTCAGAGTAAAATAAGCTCGAGAATGCTTTTTATAGCATCTCATAATTGGACCGTAGATGGAGTTTTAATAGGTGTTAGAATGTTTCCACAAACTAATTATTTCTTTTTAATAATTGCGTTTCAAAGATTTTTTTTATTCATACAACTTTTATAACTTATTTATATAAAAATTTATAACTTGGTATTTGCCGTAATATTCTATTTTACGAAATATTTTCTATGAGTATCCTCGTGATTGTTAGTATGTTTGACACGGGGTTTAAAATTTTGAATTACCCGAATTTTGAATTAATTTACTACTTGCTTACTAAACCACCGGTAAAAATATTGAATGCATATAATATATAGTGTTATAAATTTATTTATTTTAATCTATACAAGTAACAAGACATCCTAAATTATAAATATTATAAAATACATAAAAAAATTAACTTAACCTGTACTTACATCCATATTATAACAATTTTAAAAAGGAATCAAACAGCATTACCACAATTACAACTTCATACATTGTTACTTCCATTAAATATACTAAGTACGTAAATTAAATATACTAACTATCTCAAAATATTATCTTGCAATTAGCTTGCGTTGTTCATACGAGTGCGATATGTTTCCCCTGTAATTTGTTTAATTACGTACGCTCACCGTTTTCGAGAATAATGAAGGACCTTGTGTAGCGTAGAATATAATTATTTTTTCAACACCCTTATGCTTCGTTATATTCTTGTAAATTAGACCAGAAGTGACTTTTTTTTAATTAATATAACAAAGAAACATAATTAATCTCTTAACAAATAATTGGCCTTTATCATAACTAAAAAAAATCAACAAATAACAACAAAACACGTGATCTCGATGAAGATTGGAAAGCGAGAGGCGCAAGAGGCGAAAGAGGGTAAGCGACCGATGCCGGTCAGGTATCGTCTTTTATACATTCTCCTCATTCTTTTCTTCCCTCTCCTACAATATAACAATTTTGAATGGTGAACATTTTCAAAAGATAAACCTTTCAAAACACCACATTTTACTGCGACATTGCGATCTTTCATACTGTTCGAAAGACTTAAAATAAAGCGAAAGGTATCCACCACAAGGAAAGCCTATAGATATCGGCTTGTTATGTCTCATCGCCTCTGTACCATATAATTTAATTATATATGTAAAGGTCGCACAACATACACTGTTAGATTCTTATATTGATAACCTCTTTCTTTCTTCAAACGGTATCACGAAGCCATTCCTGCCTCTAAGTATGAACGTAGCTCTCTGGCGTAGCAGTAGCTACGTCAGAGGTACAAGCGTAGCTCCATCAATATTTTACTTATAGCGTGTAATAGCACCAGTGGCGAAGGGTCTAAACAAGCCGATTCCTATCAGTTTCTTTTGATATATTGTATTATTTAACCCAACGCCATGGCTTACCATTTAAAAATGTTCACCCTTCGCCACTAGCACTCAATAATGTCAAAAAATTCATCATTTCTTAAAACTCATAGAAATTAATTGTCATAGTCTTTTTCAGTATAACAGTTTTTTTAATATTTAAATACAATACTTTAATCCTTAATGTTGTAGTACAAAAGATAAATTGTGTAGGAGTTCGTTATTATCTTTCTGAAGTAAATATGACCTTTATCCTCTTTGATAAATAATTATTAGACCGGTGGAATGCCCACGCCACGCCTTCATGTTAACTTAAATAAAGCAGGTGAGTTGACCATATTATTTACCTTATTTAAAAGCTTTATTAGCCTAATCATATTAAAGCTTAAAGTGCGTGTTTGGTGGTTTTTTGTGAACTATCTGTCAGACATTTTTAATTTTTAATTAAATATAAATATCGTGTTTCCAAATCTAATGTGGGTTATTCAGCCTTTACTGTGGTGAAATGTAATAATTAAAAAGTTGCGACATTTGTACGCTTTACAGAGGCAAACACAACTAAATTATTAATATTATTTATTAACACGAGTATCACATATTTAAATTAAGTTAGTTTTACTGGATTGACATACCTTGATCAAGTTTTTTTTTATTTTAACCATAAATATTTGCTTAACTTATTACAATCACTGGTCCCCACACTACCCTGTGTTGTGAGTGACCAGCCTTTTACTATACTATGGCTGGTATTGACCAGGCTATACATTTGCAGAATATGTAATGCATATTGACTAATTAAAAATAATTGTTAACGCCATCTATCGTCATCAAGACAACAAGCATAAACAAGATTTTTTTTGTCTGTGACTTTCCGGCTGTCGCCATCTTACTATTCAACATTCATTCGAAAATACGTTTAAACGGAAGAACACGTCTACAAAATCAAACAAGCCAGATTCAAAGTAATTCGTCATTTAATTAACGTCGTTCCTAAACATTGATCCTCGAGCCGAATAATTAGAAGAAACCTATTCGTACATCGATATTCGCAAGATTACAACTGCCAATAACGGGTGAACAAAGGGTCTGGCTATCATCAAAAAAATCGTTCCTTTTCCAATTCATATAGTAAGATTTTACTTTAATTGTTCTAAATTCCATAAATAATCGTGATTCGTTGCAGCAAAGTGGTGTTTACGTGAGTACTTTTAATTATTTTCATTGAATTACCATAATGAGTGTGGAAAATGTTTCTGTTCGTAGTAAGTCACCTATTCCTAATATAAAATCTACTGATTTAAGTGATTTAATTAAAAAACGTGCTACTATTAAGGGTAGACTTACTTTATTTATAAAATTCGTAGGCTCTTTTGAAGGAGCACAGTTAACTGAAAAACAGTTAACGGAAATTCAGTTACGTAATGACGTAGCAAAAAAGTTAAACATTGAATTTAACACTATTCAAAGTATGATTGAAGAATCAGTGTCAGAGTGTGAAATAACTCAACAATTAGAAAGCCGTGAATCTTTTGAAAACTTGTATTTTCAAGTTATGACAGACGTGGCCATTTTATTGAAACAAAGAAATGGTGTAATCGAACCCAGTAGCGAATCTAAATGCAATTCACATTCTTCTGTACGATTACCAATTATTTCGTTGCCTTCTTTCGACGGCTCCTACGATTCCTGGTTGGAATATCGAGATACTTACGTGTCCATGATACATAATTCGGAACAATTAGATAATATTCAAAAGTTTCATTATTTGCGTTCATCTTTAGTAAGTAATGCAGCGCAAGTTATCAAATCGGTGGAATTTACTCGTGAAAACTACACGGTAGCTTGGGAACTGCTTACTAATAGGTATGATAATTGTAAATTATTGATTCATAATCACGTCAAAGCAATATTCTCTATGCAATCGTTACACAAAGAATCATCTTTTCATATAAGAAAAATGATAGATAATGTTCTAAAAAATTTACGTGCATTAAAAACTCTCGGGGAACCGACTGAATCGTGGGATACATTAATCATTTACATTATTGTTTCAAAATTAGATTCGATAATCGAAAAAGAATGGGAAAACTATAGAAATAATTTAGATTTGCGTTCGAATAATTACGTCATATCATTAAACGATTTACTTACTTTTTTAAAAAATAAAGCAGATACTTTAGAAATGATTAGGGCGCATAATAATTCACATTCGCATAATAATAATATTAATAATAAAATACAAAATGAACCGTATAATAAACGCATTCCACAAACTGTTCATAGTTTAGCTACGACATCGAAAGTCGGCGCAGTGACCGCTAGCGCACCGCGCAGATCTACCCACAATGTTTGCAAATTGTGTAATGCGAATCATTTGCTTTATACGTGTAACAAATTTATTAATTTATCATTACGTGATAGACTTAAGTTCGTGAATAATAATAATTTATGTTTAAATTGTTTACGATCTGGTCATAACGTCGCTGATTGTTTTTTGGTTCGTGTAAGCAGTGCGACCAAAAACATAATACACTACTGCATGGAAATGAGGAAAATCTATCATTGTCTTGCTCTGTTCAAGATCACAATACACACGTTAATTCGTCTACATCGTTACATTCATTTGATCAATCATTCGTTAATAATAATTGCGATAATTATTCGTTAGATACGGTCTTATTGTCTACGGCATTGGTCGAAGTAGCCGGTGATGACAATAAGTATTATAAAACGCGCGCGCTACTCGACAGCGGGAGTATGCATAGCATAATGTCTTATTCGTTACGTAATAAATTACACGTTAAATCGATACAGTCCACTGTTCAAATAACCGGAATAGGACATTTGATTACTCAATCAAATGAGTCCTGTGAGATCAATCTCAAGTCGTTATCCGGAGATTACAATACACGTCTTCATTGTATTGTTTTAGATCGTATAACTACATCGTTATCGTCAATTCGCGTAAATCGTAAATCGTTAAACGTTCCTGTTAACATAGGCTTAGCAGATCCTGAATTTCATTCGTCCTCGGAAATAGATCTACTCATAGGCGCAGACTGTTTCTGGGATTTATTAATCGATGGTAAAATACGTTTACCTACAGGTCCATACTTACAAAATACGACGTTAGGATGGATTAATTCAGGCGTAATTAAAAATAATAAATCGCATATAAATCGTACTCGATGTAATTTTACACAAACAATAGAATTAAACGAACCATTAAAAAAATTTTGGGAGTTAGAAGAAATAATTAAACCGAATATTCAAAGCGAAGAAACTATTATTAGTGAAAAGTTATTTACAGAAACGACAAAAAGGGTAGAAAACGGCCGATTTTCAGTACGCATTCCTTTAAAAAAACCGGTCGAAATATTAGGTGATAGTTATGGTATAGCTGAAAAGAGGTTCTTAGCCCTAGAACGTCGCTTACAAAAATCGCGCTCGTATAAAGATATGTATTGTGACTTTATGCGAGAATATATAAGGTTAGGACACATGACACGAATTAATAATTATAATATGCCGTGTTATTTTATACCACATCATGGTGTACTACGAGAACACAGCTTAACAACAAAATTGCGCGTAGTTTTTGCAGCTAACACGGAAACTACTTCAAATGTTTCATTGAATGATATTCAATTGACCGGACCAGCATTACAAAACGATTTATTTTCGATACTTTTACGCTTCCGTCAATATCAATACGTAGCTTGCGCCGACATCGAAAAAATGTATAGACAGATATTAATTCAAGAAGATCAGAGAAACTTGCAATTAATTTTATGGCGGGAAAATTCCACTGATCCACTCAGTGTATACCGGCTTAACGTCGTAACCTACGGTACTACATCTGCGCCATATCTAAGTATGCGTTGTATTCGGCAGTTAGCGTATGAATGTAATGACAAGAATATTTCACGTATTATTTTGGAAGATTTCTATATTGATGACTTTCTGTCCGGTAGCAATTCTAAATCAGAATTATCTGATATTTGTAAAAAGGTATCAGACGTGTGTTCGTCTGGCTGCTTTCCATTACGAAAATGGATATTTAATTCGCCTGATATTACGTTTAATACGCACATAAAACACGAAAACGAAGTTAGTTCGAAAAGTTTATCTTTAGACGAAAATTGTTCTAGTAGAACTCTCGGTCTAGGTTGGTATCACCAGAGTGATGAATATCATTTTGTTTCAAAACTCAAAACCGATTCAAACACAATAATCACTAAACGTTTAATCTTGTCTGTTGTGTCTCAAATATACGATCCGCTGGGTCTCGTGAGTCCCATTATTATGGTGGGAAAAGTATTATTACAAAAATCGTGGCTTTGTAAAATAGGATGGGACGACCCAGTCCCTAAGGATATTATTATAGTTTGGAATAAATTCGTTAAATCGTTGTCATATCTTAATACTATTCGTGTTCCGCGATACGTTATAGGGAACAGTAGCTATTCTAAAATTGAATTGCATATTTTTGTCGATAGTAGTCAAGCGGTATACGGGGCATCAGCTTATATTCGTACGTGTGACAGTCACGATGACGTCATAGCTGTGAGGTTGTTGTGTTCCAAGACGCGCGTCGCACCTATCAAACCAGTGACGATACCGCGACTAGAACTATGCGGCGCGTTATTAGGTGCCAGGTTGTTAGAAAAAATATTAAAATCGTTGCGTTTACAATTCGATAATCTGGGGGCACGGCAGTGCCCCCGCCAAGTCGAGCAAAAAGCGGCACGGCCGTACTATCCTTTTCTCGAAGTAGTTCGGGCCATTTTCGACCCCCTATAACTTCGTTGTGGATAAAACTAGAATCCTGAATTTTTAGTCACTAAGCAGGCATTGTATAAACTCGGTATATTTCAAATATCATTCTGTTTGAACCAGTAGTTTAAGAATTATAACTAGTCAAAGTTTGATAATTTGTCACTCACTCACTGACTGACCGATCATCAAAACTCTAAGGCACTTCTAGCAGACATAGAAACTTGAAATTTAGAATACAATTAGTGTTTAGTCTATAAATCAAGGAAAAACTACAATATTTTGAAATTTCGGTCCAGTTTTCTAGATATACAATTTTTTTTTGTATTTCTGTATGTAATGAATAACTTAAAAACTACTGGACCGATTTTAAAAATTCTTTTACCATTAGAAAGCTACATTATCACTGAGTAACTTAGGGTATTTATTACTAGAAAAAATAGAGATCCTTAGAAATCCCTCCTAAAAACAACCCAAGGTGTAAAAAAATTAGCCATAAAATGTCTTTCATCGCATTTGCTGCGGAAAGTATTGATGCTAGAACAAAAAAATGTTCCACAATATTATAGAACATATCAAAATCTACAAAAAATTTCACGAGACCATATGTCCAACTATTGTAGTTATGTATGTCACTATAACTACTTTTTTACATTAAAAAGTTAATAAAAATTCCGATCAAAATCAGACTGTTATCCATAGCTTTATATTAATTCTTATCCAAATAAACTAAGAAAAGGAATATCTACAAAAAGAAATGAGATGCCATCAAAAACATAAATTGTAAAAAAAGCCAAGTCTTGCAACTCAGTTCTCTCGTAAAAAGTTGTGAGATCCATATAATACCAAGTCGGTCAATTTATTCAGTCTCTACTGAAGGATCCTTCTGTCTTAAGTTATTACGTAATTAGGTAACCTAACAACATCTTATAGTGATCATATCAATACCAATATTAAAAAGCTTTGATGTTTAAAATAAAAAGGTTGACTTGGCAATCGCACTAAACTATCTAATTTAATATAATATGTGTTAGTTGTGATACACATTGTGTTTTTAATAAAATTAAAAAGATACATTGTGTTTTCATGCGATAGCCGAGTCAATCTATTTATTTAAAACATCAAAGATTTTTAATATTGGTATTGATATGAACACTATAAGATGTTGTTAGGTTACCTAATTACTTAATAACGTAAGACAGAAGGATCCTTCAGTAGAGACTGAATAAATTGACCGACTTGGTATTATATGGATCTCACAACTTTTTACGAGAGAACTGAGTTGCAAGACTTGGCTTTTTTTACAATTTATGTTTTTGATGGCATATAGTTTTCTGGACGGATTCTAATATTGTGCTCGGGTGGTTACGTACACCCCCACATCTACTGAAAACTTTTGTTCAAAATCGCGTCGTAGAAATTAGTGAGTTAACTAGTAATGCGTTATGGTTACACGTAAATACAAAAGAAAACCCAGCCGATATAGTAACGCGGGGTGCTAGTGCTTATGAGTTGAGTTCCATGGATTTATGGTGGCACGGTCCCGTGTTCTTGAGGGAAAATGGGTCTCAATGGACACAAAATACAGGTAATTTACATTTAAATACATTACCAGAGTTAAAACAAACTACAGTTGTAAATACGGCGAATATTAATATGTTAAGCGATTGTATAGATTTCAGTAAGTTTTCGAGTTTAAGTCGCTTACAACGTAGTTATGCTTATGTCATGCGATTTATACATAATACACGCACCAAACAAATTGATAATAGGCATAGCGGTCCTTTATCCGTAGATGAGTTGGACAAGTCCTTATTATTTTTAACAAAACAGGCACAAATACAATCGTTTCCTGATGAATATCATGCGTTAAAAAATAAGTTAGAATTAAAATCAAATCGTAGTTTGTCTAGTTTAAATATTTTTTTAGACGGAAATAATATTATACGAGTCGGAGGTAGACTATTAAATTCGGATCATTATACCTATGATAAGAAACACCCTAAGTTACTGTGTAGTAAACATCATTTTACTTCACTCATTTTTAAATACGAACATTTAAAATTATTACACGCAGGGCCCCAGTTAATTCTTTCTCATATTCGTGAAAACTGGTGGCCATTAGGGGGTAGAAATTTAGCGAGAAAGATTGTACGACAGTGTGTTATCTGCTGTCGTATGAGAGGTAAAACAATTCAGCCTATTATGGGCAATTTACCAAAAGAACGTATAACGGCAAGTTTTCCTTTTATGATATGTGGAGTGGACTACGCGGGTCCCCTTTTTATTTTAAACAGGAAAGGTAGAGGAGCCAAACTTGAAAAATGTTATATTTGTTTATTCGTTTGCTTTACAACAAAGGCTTTGCATTTGGAGCTCGTTACTAGTTTGTCGTCTGATAGTTATATTTTAGCGTTAAAGCGTTTTATATCTCGTCGCGGAAAACCGTCAGTAATATATTCTGATAATGGAAGGAATTTTGTAGGTGCCGCGCGAGATTTTACAAAGTTTTTACAAGACAGCAGGAATTCTATTGTTGATTATGCGTCTGAAAATAAAATCGAATTTAATTTTATTCCACCATATTCGCCTCATTTTGGTGGTTTGTGGGAAAGGGGTATTTCCTCCTGTAAACACCACATTAATCGAGTAGTTAAAAATGCTAATTTAACTTATGAGGAATTTAGTACAGTTTTAGTTCAAATCGAAGCTGTCCTGAATTCCCGTCCTATGTATCCTATGTCCACAGATGTAAACGATCTTAACCCTATTACTCCTAGCCACTTCCTGATTGGCCGACCTTTGACGAGTCCTGCTGAGAGAGACGTCACAGGCGCAGCACTACCTGCTCTATCCCGATACAAGCGAATCGAACAATTAAGGCAGTCATTTTGGAAGCGGTGGTCTACTGAATATATTTCTGAGTTGCAAAGACGTACCAAGTGGCAATCAGATCAGGGAGATCTTAAAGAAGGAACATTAGTACTCATTAAAGAAGATAATCTTCCCCCACTAAAATGGCGTTTGGGTCGAGTTACAAAATCGCTTTACCCAGGAAGTGATAAGATTACCAGAGTAGCGGACATACGGACTGCTACAGGAGTCGTGAGAAGGGCATTCTCTAAAATATGTCCCCTTCCTTATTCATTATAACTTTTTTTACACCCCACCTAAATCATCGCAATCGTCATCAATCGTTCATCATCAATATCAATAAATAATATATATACATCATCATCATCAATCAAACTATAATGTCAAATAAATCGGAAAACGAATCGTCGAGTCAACATCTTGAGATGGTTCTCTCAAGGCCGGCCGGGATGTTAACGCCATCTATCGTCATCAAGACAACAAGCATAAACAAGAATTTTTTTGTCTGTGACTTTCCGGCTGTCGCCATCTTACTATTCAACATTCATTCGAAAATACGTTTAAACGGAAGAACACGTCTACAAAATCAAACAAGCCAGATTCAAAGTAATTCGTCATTTAATTAACGTCGTTCCTAAACAATAATGGATAAATTAAGTTATTAATAATATTCCTTTTATTATTAAATTAAGTTATTAATTAGCAGGTAAGTGTAGACATTAATAAAAAAGATTTGAAGTGTGTGAATTCGTGTAGTTTGAATCAATATTTGGTATATCTTATTATGTAATGTGTAATGAAATTTCGTACTCATTTTCTTCAGTCCGAGGGTGTGGAAATCAGATCGGGGACGCTCTCGAAAAGGGCCAAGTCTAAAGTATTCGAAACCGACGAGCGTGTACGAGCATTGATGAAAGTTGAATAAGTGAAGTGGTATCAAGTGGTATGGCCATGCCCCGGATCAGGTCTCTACCTCCCAGACGGCAGGTGTATTGGTGGTCTGAAGATCTTGCACTGTTACGTCGTGCATGTGTCAGAGCTAGACGCCGATACGCCCGGCTTCGTCGGCGACGCCACTGCGATGAAGAACAGGAGAACCAGCTTTATGCAGCCTACCGTGACGCAAAGAAAGCCCTAAAGGTTGCAATCAGCAAAGCTAAGACCAAAGCGCGGGAGGAGTTTCTGGACACACTTAATAGCGATCCGTGGGGGCGGCCATTCAGGATTGCGATGTGTAAGCTTCGCTCCTGGGCTCCCCCACTAACGCAAAGTCTCCAACCTGAGCTGCTGCAGAGAGTTGTTGAAGCCTTGTTTCCTGAACGAGATGACCACATACCACCGACGATGGCGCCATCCTTGGTGATGCAGGAGGTAGACGAAATTCCAACAGTCACGGACGCTGAGTTTAGCGCGGCGTTGTTGCAGCTACGTACCAAAAACAAGGCCCCTGGTCCTGACGGAATCCCCGGTCGAGTTCTTGTACTGGCGATGGAGTGGTTGGGGTTAAAACTTAAAACCCTGTTCACCACATGCTTGCAAGAGGGCAGTTTCCCGCGTCAGTGGAAGACGGGAAAGCTGGTCCTACTGCGAAAAGAGGGACGCCCGGTCGACTCGCCGTCTGCATACCGCCCCATAGTACTGCTGGATGAGATCGGCAAGCTCTTTGAGCGAATTATTGCTAGTCGTCTGATTGAGCACATCGAGGGTGAGGGACCCAACTTGTCTGATTACCAGTTCGGGTTCAGAAGACAGAGGTCGACCTTGCACGCCGTGCTGCGTGTGAAAACGATTGCGGAGGAAGCTGTAACCCGAGGAGAGGTCGTCTTGGCGGTGTCGCTTGACATAGCAAATGCATTTAATACTCTTCCCTGGGCGACGATCAAGGAAGCTCTGCGATTTCACAGGGTGCCACAGTATTTGCGCCGAACAGTGGGATCGTATCTTTCGGAGAGATTCGTGGAGTACCCTGGCAGGTTGGGTTGGCAGCGGAGAGCTATGTCGTGCGGTGTTCCACAGGGGTCGGTTCTAGGACCACTCCTGTGGAATATTGGATACGATTGGGTGCTGCGAGGAGCCAATCTTGATGGTGTTGAAGTGACATGTTACGCTGATGACACACTCGTCACTGCGAGGGGGAAATCTTTTCGTGAGGCGGCCTTACTGGCAACCGCAGGCGTGGCCCAAGTCGTGGGTCGTATTCGACGATTGGGGCTGGAGGTTGCTCTTAACAAGTCCGAGGCTCTGTGTTTTCACGGGCCCCTTAAGCACCTCCGGCGGGTTCCAGTCTTGTCGTTTCGGGAGCTGCAATAGCTGTTCAGCCGACGATGAAATATCTCGGACTCGAGCTTGATGGCAAATGGAGCTTTCATGCCCACTTCAAGCGCTTGTCGCCAAAGCTGTTGCGGGTCGCAGCGGCTCTAGGCGGGCTATTGCCAAATTTAAAAGGGCCGAACATCTCGTGTCGGCTGCTCTACGTAGGCATCGTGCGGTCGATGGCCCTCTACGGGGCACCTGTTTGGGCTGACTCTCTGACAAGCCGAAATATCATTCTTTTGCGTAGGTCGCAGAGAATGATGGCAGTCAGAGTCGCTCGGGCATACCGCACCGTCTCGTATGATGCAGCGTGTGTACTAGCCAGGACTTTACCCTGGGACCTTGACGCAAGAGCCCTCTCGTCCCTATTCCATTGGCGAGAAGAGGTGCGCAGGAACCGGGGCTTCCGGTTAGCTCCCATCGAGATGGAGATAAGTAAGACCCGCCTTCGTAATGAAGCTTTTGACGAATGGGCCAGGAGGTTGGCAAACGCCGAATCGGGACTTAGAACCATTCGTGCCGTTTTGCCAATCTTTGATCAGTGGATGGAGAGGCGCCACAGCTTTTTGTCTTTCCGCCTGACGCAGATCTTGACGGGGCATGGTTGCTTCGCAAGATATTTGTGTCGAATCGGGAGGGAGCCAAGTGCATCCTGTCACCACTGCGACAGCCCGGAGGACTCAGCTGAGCACACACTGGAGGTATACCCAGCCTGGAACCACGAACGCGGCGCACTTCGTGCTATTGTCGGAGGCGACCTCTCTCTTCCAAGCTTGTTGCAAAACATGGTTGGAAGTGAGAGTGCGTGGAGAGCGGTGCTTTCATTCTGTGATGTTGTAATGTCGCAGAAGGAAAGCGCCGAGCGCGACAGGGAGCGGCAGAATCCCGCCCGTCGCAGAGTGCGCCGCAGGGGCGGTCAGGTCCAGTTGTGACCAAGTCCCCCCTTGCTCTTGGTGTTGCTGAGTACGTGTGGTGGGGGCCGCGCGTGTTCGTATAGCAACTCAGGGAGGACGGCATATACAGTGTAGGCCGTGTATTGCCGTTGATTTAAATGAGAAGTGCCGGTGAGGGGCGGAGCGCGCGTGGGGGCACCGTGAGAGTTCCTCTTTGGAGATCCCGGGTCTCTCCGACTTCTTGCGCTGAAGACGGCCACCGTGGGGTTTTAGTCGGTAAGCTCGCGATGATTTGACTCCTTGGAGTCCGGTCGCGAGAGTCCGACATAACCCGTCACCGCCCTCAAGGTGGCGGGTATCATTGATGATTTCCCCACGAAAAAAAAAAAAAAAAAAAAAAAAAAAGTGAAGTGGTATGTAAGGATCGGAGCATATGGAATTCCGTGGACTCTGCTTACCCCAATGGGAAAGAGGTGTGATGTATTTATTGTATAAGCACAACTGTTTCATTGCCACACAGCAGCTCCTTAGGTATTATGTATTTTTTAGGATAAAGTTGTTTTTTTTTAACTAAACCTATATTCATTCTTTCATTCCCAAGGATAGCAGTTACTTACGTATCACAGATTACCTTGATCTGTGCTACCTATGTAAATTTAAAAATCTGGATTTTTCGCTTTATACTCACCAGATCGCTTTGTATGGTGTCCATATAGGCGGTTCAGGTCTAGAGATATGGCCCCGGGCGCAAAGCATAGCGCCAGCAGGGCGGCCACACACGTTGCCAATCTGCACGGTGACATAATATCTGCAAATAAATATTAATGATTTTGACAACTATCCTTTACGTAGATCGTATATAGACGCTGATAACTTGATAAGTAATACCCATGTCAACCCACTTGGTTTTATTTTGAGTAAATTATGAATTTTCAGTTTTGTTTCTTTTAAATAATAATTGTTTTTTTTTTGTAATTATTATTATTTCAATTAGTAGTAATCAATGCTATAGGATTTAGTACAATTTTGTTTAATATTTCAATTTTTTTTAAATATTTTTGCTCATAAGGAAGCGATTGGTATCAAAATTTACTTTTTTAACATTTTGTGGGTTGACAATGTATTGCTTATCAGCGTCCCTATTAAAGGTCCTTACACAAATATTTTGAGAGATAGAATTCATATCGTGTCATACGATACGATACACAGAAAATACAAACAAGTTCTCATATAATTTTTCTCATGAAGCAAGTTCCAATTTTGATAAATTAAAGCTTTATACAGAGAGAAATCTAGATGTTAATAGAATTAAATTGTTCGAGTATCTTATCATATTATAATAGTGACATGTACGTATACACATATGTGAAGGCAGAATTAGATTTTGGCTTGAATGGATTATACGTATATAGTGACGCGAAACCTCCTTTCGAGCAAATATTGTTAGATATTTATTTATTTATTTATTTATCAGAATTTTACAATAATTGTACTTACAGCCTATGAGCCAAGACGTACAAAAATTTTAACATTACATTTTACAATTTACACAAAGAATTAAGAAACCTATAACATAGTTTCATAAATCTAGGTTTGTTAACAAAAAACAAATCAACATCCGTATCAAAGGCTAATAATTCATTAAATAGTGTAAGAGCTGTATGCGTCGGTGCGCTGGCGGCCGCCTGTGTCCGCACGCGGGGGCAGGCGAACAGTGGCCGCGAGCGCAGCGACACGCTGCAGCTCGGAGCCCACATACCGCAAGTCCCCAAAGTCCCGGGGTCATCTATTTTATTGTTCAGTAACATATAAAAGTGTAACATCAGAGCGCGTTTGCGTCGCAGTTCTAATGTGTCTAAGCCTATCATTCCAGTGACAAAAAGTGATGGATATAAATAGGGATAGTAACCATATAATTTCTTATATAGGCAGCGAGCGAACTTTCGTTGAACTCTCTCCAGAAGGAGTGTATATTTTTTTTCATGAGGGCTCCATATTATAGCGTTAAACTCGAGAATACTACGCACATACGCATAATAAAGATTCAAAACAGTTTTTCCTAATTTAAAGCGTGCCGTTTGCCTCATAATGAATCCTAATAACTTAAAAGCTCTTTGACATAATAGTTCTATATGAGGATTAAAAGTAAGTGCTGGATCAAACAATATACCTAAATCTTTTATTTGGTTGACTCTTTGTAGCGTTTCGCCATCTATCGTATATGAATAACACATGGGAGCACGGGAGCGCGTGAATGTCATTATGTTACATTTAGAAACATTAAAGCTTAAATCATTTTCCTTGGCCCAAGTGTAAACTTTATTTATGTCAGATTGGAGTGCTTCACAATCAGCAGGACCTTCTATAGGTAGAAATAATTTCAGATCGTCTGCAAACATAAGACATTGAGAACTGTCAAGGACATCCGGTAAATCATTTATCATGATTAAAAATTGAGTAGGGCCAAGCACACTACCTTGACTTACACCAGAATATACTGGAAATGGGTCGGAACAGAACCGACCAAGCTTCACATACTGAACTCGATTTGTAAAGTAGTTCACAAAGTAGTTTATGAGCTTGGGTGCGAATCCCACCCTTGAAAACTTCAGTAAGAGCACGTCATTGTTGACGCGATCGAACGCTTTTTTTAGATCAAAGTAAGCGACATCTATCTGTATCTTTCGATCCAGAGCTCCAGATATCGAGTCAACAAAATTAAGAAGGTTTGTGGTTGTTGATCGCTGCGCCCGAAAACCGTGTTGTGAGTTACAAAGCCTTGTTCCTATTTGTTTGGTAATATGAAAGCTTAAAATTGACTCTAAGACTTTTCCAAAACAAGACAGTACAGCCACAGGGCGATAATTTTGAATATTTGTTTTTTTACCGTTTTTATATACTGGAGTAACGCGAGATTCTTTCCACTTTGCGGGATAAGTATCATTGGACAAAGATAAATTAAAAATGAAGTGCAGTGGTTTAACGAATACAGACATAGCGTCCTTAATTAAAAAGGGCGGTATTCCGTCTGGGCCGATCGCCGAGTGAGGCTTTAAACGACGAATAGAAGAACGTATGTCTGATTCCGAGATATAATTTAGCGTGACATGTGAGGATTCAATGCCAGGCACAGAGTAAGTGGACTGAGCATTAAGAGTAGGCCCAGCTGTCAGGAAAACTGATTGAAAATAATTGGCAAAAGCATTAACAGCCTCATGACCGCTGACAAGTCTCCCATCCACCTCAAATTCCGTACACGAATGATTAGAACTACGCTGCTGTTTTATAAAATTCCAAAATAGTTTGGGATCCGTATTTATATTGTGTTCTATTTGATTGACGTAATTCGAATAAGTCACTTTAATTAATTTTTTTACTTTTAGTCTATAATATTTAAACATTTCGTAATTAAATAACTTGCTATTTTGTTTATATCTTTTTAAGTGGAAATATTTTGTTTTTATATTAGTTATTATGTCATTATTAAACCATACCGGATAATTATGTTGTATATTAAGCTTATGTTTTTTTTTAGGCACGCAATCAATAAAGCACTCATAAAGTTTTTCATAAAAAAAGTTGATAGCATCATCGACGTTATTAATTTCATAGAGACCGATCCAGTTCAAAGACTGGAGGTTAGAATATAGTAGATTGAAATTGGCTTTACGATATAATTAATGTTATGTTCCCTTCATTCATAGATGTTTGTGTTATACTTTGAATATGTTTTGATGATTTTAAGTTATATCCTATAAAAAACGGAATAGATGGGATTTCTGTCACAGACTGTTTACTCTAAATTTGCTGGACGGTAATAATTGAAATGTTATAAAATTAGGTCATCCCTCAATTAATTGGATGGTGTGATGATAGGATGTGAATATAAAAATAATGTCCTAATATTTGGCTTTAAACAAGATACGTTTCATTAAAAAAAAATAACACTATTTTTGGATGGTCCCCAAAAGCGGAATCTTAAAATTGAAGTAAAAAAAAATATAGGGAAAAATACAAAACACAGTAAATAATTTCACTAACATTTATACACTAGTAAATTGCACGAAATTATCTTTAAAAATGAGTTAATTAAACTGTCGCCAGGACGCTCTGCTTATTCAACAGAATATTAAGCCAGATACTAATTAGGTAGATAGCTGAATAAACTTTTTCTTTTATGTCGTATATTAAAACTAGGCTATATTCACTCTGGTATAGACATTTTTAAAATTTGATGATGCTAATTGATGCTAAAAATAGAAATAAGTTAAATTTAAATGAAAAAATAAGTTATTTATTTATTTAAAACTTTATTTCTTCTTCTCTTCACTAGTCAAAAGACTCAGAAGAACTCAAAAGACTCAGAAGAAAACAGAAAATAAAATAAATAAATAAACTCATCTGAGCTAGCCGAACCTGGCATAAAAACTATTGAGCAAATTGAAAAATGCCTGTGAACAGAAATCGTGTTAATGTAGTAAGACAATATTTCAAAGGATGGTAAAAGTTCAGTCTGTCGATGACCACAGTTGTTGAAAAGCACGTCAGGATAAATAATAAGTCGCTTTTTAATCTGGTGTAACATATTTTATTTAAAAGGATAGTAGAACGTGAACTTTAAGGAGAAATACTCTACAATATTAAGTTAATATAGATTTGATTTTAGACCGTGGCTAAACTACAGAAGTTTTAGGAAAAAATATGTATATCTAAGCCGCTTTGATCGGACATAAATATTTTCCATAGCCGAAATGTACAATTGCATCGAGCAGATTCATTCAAACAATTTCGGCCAGCGGACACCTTATAGCCGAATGAACAGAAATAATTGGCAATTTCAGTTTGTTGAATATAGTCATACATTTATTTGACCTATTTCGAAATTAAACAAACCGTATTACCCGACGGATATTTAGATATGAAAAATTTGATAAAATAATTTTCGGATAAAATTGGAAATGTTTTTGTATTATTGCAGGCAGTGACTGCCTCCGTAACCAAGCATCGTTTTTAGCATCGTAAGATTCGAAGCTGTTCTAATTGTTAATTACTTTACTTGATTAGGTTTATATAAGCTCCTTGTAAAAAAATCTTTTTAAAGGAAAAATAATAACATATTGTCTTAGACAGGCTGAAATAAAACAAAGTTTAAAAAGGAAATATAATGGAGAAGTTTCAAAGCTTTGTGAGATTAAAGTTTCTAATAACTTTGTATAATGTGAGGCTGGCAATGGCATTAAAACGGTATTATAGAGGATGTAAGTTTCCTTAAATCAGTATAAATATCAGGGATAGTTTGGTATTAATACGGCTTTACATAATATAAAGTAACGGAAACTGTTACATTTTCACAGTTTTGACGAAATGAATTATATTGATAATACGATTGCTAAAACAAATCATATAACCTATTTTACTCTCTATTACTAAGGTCTACTTAAAAAACATACTATAAGAAAGTGAATTCCCGAGTCCCCTAGTGGGGTATGGGGCATACTCGCTTCTGTGTCTGTTTTACTCATCATTTTACTTTACCGACAAGTAGGTGATCAACCTCACTACCTCAACATCCGAAACAGTTTGTTAAATCTTATTTCTAGGGGATTTGAACCCAGAACCTCTGGAGCTAAATGCGTCGTACTTACCACTGAGCCTTGAAGCATCAAATTTTTCATAGTATGTTTATGAAGTTGTATTTATTAAATCGACATGTAAAAACAAAATATGAATACCACGTAATTTATTCCCTCGTGAATCGCGCTATCAACTCGAGTGTTGAGAAGCGCACTTGAAGCGTAACAGCTGTAAAACCATTGATTACTCACCGTTCGTGAGTCGAGAGTTGTTGGGATGTTCACAGGTTTACGATTTGCATAAAACTTTTTTTATATCACAGGCCCGAGCACGATAGACTTGCCAGAAAATAATCGCATCGTCAGGTGTATGAGGAATCATTTAGAAAGCATACAAATTCAAATCATTTATTCATTTAGGTAACACAATGAACACTTATGAACTAAAAAAAAAAATGCTTCTAATTTTACATTTACTGCCACTTCTCAAATCAAGGGCATAGAACGGACGAGAAGAGCTGGCAATAAACTCTCCGCCACTCTTTTTAATCGCCAAGTTTTTTCTTTTACAAAATATTTGTAAGGAGCTGCAACCATTACACCATGGTTCCCTTACTTACCCATATATTACCATAACCAAGGTTTAATCGGTATTCATATCAGTCTATCAGATTTGGTATATAAGATATATATGAAAAGAAAAATCGGCCACCAATACGAATGTAACTAACTAACTAGTTCCCCAGATACCTAGTCAATTTATGTCACTTACCTAGCCGCCAGCTGACGACGTAATTTCCCAAAGGCTTACAGAACCTAAGTTCCAATAACTTATTATTTAACTAGCGTACCTTTATTTTTTATTATCTAGGTATATATCATATTATCTAGGTTCTTTTTGTCCGTTCTTCGTCCTTGATTTGAGAACTGGAAGTAAATTTAAAATTACAAGCATTTTTTATTGACGTTCATAAGTATACAGTGTGTTACCTAAATGAATAAATGATTATTTAATTTGATTTGATAGAAAATGACCGATATGCGTTTAGCACCGAAGGTGGGGAAACAAGATTTTACAAAAAAATTGTTTCGGTCAACAGGACACAAAAGGCTGATCACCTACTTGCCTGTAAAGAATTATGTTTAATGAAACAAACACAGAAATTTGTCTGCCCCATGCCCCACAAAGGGACTCAAAAATTCTTCAAGCTTCAAGCTTCAATTATTTCGCATATTTTTCATGGATAAAATAGGCTTGAAACTAACTCTGTAGTAGAGCTTACAGTCTGCTATCAACAGTCAAGAATTCTGGATCGCGCTAACAAAGTTTTGCTAATTTCAGATATATACAACTTTTCAGCATCTACCCCTAGGGCTTTCCAGCTATCTAGCTAGACTGGTCGAGGATCCTTCCTTTAGTTTTAAGAAAGAGCTCATAGACTGGATAAAAATCGGTTCAGTGAGTTGACTATGATATTATAAAAATCGAAAAGAATAACATGCATAATATTGAAATGGATATCCAGCCACGCAGAACACCTAAAGTAATAAAAAATATATCCGCAATATCCGAAAGTTTTTCTAACCTCGTATCGACATTACGTAAACGGCTCGGTATAATGGAATATAAATTGAAGGCTTTCCCTTTCGAAGTGTGTATTGGAATTCTTGTCAGCTGAGTGTATAAGGCTTGGTTATTGTAATAATTGGGATACGTGATATAGGCTAACTTTACTATGACAGTTTTTTTTATATTAGAAGAGGTAATATTTTGACGGGCTCGTTGGCGCGTTCGGTATAACACCTGCCGTGCGCATCGACGGGTTGTAGGTTCGAATCTCACCGGGATGACACGTTTATAATTTTCTGGAAGCATGACTTGAGGATGTGTTGCCGGCCTAAGCCGTCTCTAAGATCTTCTTTCTGCCCTGTTCCTTGTTTTTATTTAGGGTAGGCGCAATATATTCTCTTTTTCCATTCTCTTTCACTCGTTATATAATATACCCCTCTTAACACATATAATTTCCTATAAACAAATAAATTTTCTAAGATATAAGTAGATATTTAAAAGAAAAATCTTAACTTTTCATGGGTAATATAATAATATGATAAATAAATCGTATAGTAATTCATGTATGCCTGAATTTAGAAGTTTGACACTCACTTTAACTAAAGACAATATTATGAAAGGATATATTTAATTTTAAAGGTATAAAACTGCTCAATCCTTTTTAACCTATGAAAAATAATTTAAGAAAGATATTTCTATTAAAATATATTTTTATTCGTGAAATATAGTTGATATTGAAATTGTTTTTGTAAAGAAATGAAACATCAAAAAAACTAATAAAACATGAGTAAGTAATATTTATAACCACATAAGTAATAATACAACTTAACATCACACAAGTATTATAAATTTTAATGACAAAAGGCTTGAATAATCAAAAGAAAGGTAAGTTATAAATATAAAAAATAATACAAAGTATATTTTCTATACGAATATATTAAATCAGTCGTTTCGGTGAAAATATTGTTTGCACAAACCCATTGCTGTTAGAACGTGACTTCGGAATGCTATAAATTGGCAAGCCTTTTAAGATTATTATCTCAGCTTCCGTAACAACAAAGGTACCCAATAACTCACAGTACGTACGTGGGTACGCAATGCATTTAAGCTTTACCTTACATTCACAAAGCTTTCATTTACTTTGAACTTTTGCGCTCGCTGGAGATGGACATTTGTGAATGGAAAAGCTATTTGCTACGTGTGTCGTAGCTATGATTAACTGACTATGGTTTTTCGTATAATACCCAAGCGAATATGGGTGAATGTATCTTAATATATTTTTTCTACTCCTCTTATTTACCTTTCTTACTTCATCTTTCCGTTTTTACTTATTAAAATAAAACGGGGTCACATATCCCTTGGGTTTTTGAAACTTGAGCCGTCTTTTAAAATGTGTAGTAGTAATTTAGATGACTAATATGGCGTTTTAGCTATAAGAATCAATAATTATTTGATATGCCTATCACGTAAATGTAAAAGTACGGCAGAATCAAACCATATAATAATTTATATATATACCACTCAAAACATTTTCTCAAAAGATCTTTGTCATGTCATCATGTTCTTGGCAATAGAAGGCAATGGTTTATTAAAATTTGAAGTGAAATAATATATTATATTTAAATACCAACACAAAGGAAAATTATTCCTCAGGAAAAGCGTAACACACAGTCGACTGAATCTTGGGTTTAACGTAGTAATAAATAATTAAATGTACGTGTTTATAGCTCATAAAATCTGATAACTTAATACATAACTTAGGTTTCCTTATAACACTTATTAACTAGATAATAAAGTGTTATTTTAGCGAAAATCACTCATTTCGTATTCAAGAGTCGTTCGCGCCGACGCCTTGCGTATTTACCTTAACAAATCAATTAGTTTCCAGCCGTGATTCGCTTTTAAAGCAGTTCTACGCCCACTCCAGCGAGCTTAATATTCATTCGAAAAAATATACTTATCTTGTCAAATGTTTTAGCATAAAAATGAATTTGTGTATTTTGTCCGTATGGCTGGTCCGTGTTTCAAGGGAGTTTAGAGTGTGTACCTGCCGGCGAATTAGCTTCGCCATTCTGGGAACTATGTCGCATGGTAGTAGTTTTTAGGTTGTAGGTAAAATAAATTTTGATTATAGGAGTACAAAAAAATATAGCTTTTTGAAATAATAAAAAAAAATGGATGTAGTAAGAGTTTAATTAAATATAATCATCGATGGTATGACTCTGAAACGCCGGCCTATTTTACATATAAAACTTTAATTACATTTCCATTTATACGATTACATAACAGTCAATTGGAACAACTGAATTGATTCGGAAAAGTGTTTTTAGTATTAGAAAACAACAGTAGTCGTATTTTCAGTCGTAAATCGTCGTTTCGTTTTCAGTCGTAGTGGTAATTCAGCAGAAAATGTACAGAATATTATTTTTATATAATAAGACAAATGGATTTTCGGCTCATCTGACTGGTTAGTGACCACCGCCACCTTTGGAAGGCTACAATTGACCCGAAACGTCAAACATTAAATATTTTAAGGGTGGGATTGCAAATTGATATTGTCAATGGAAAGCAAAACTGCTTAAGAGTGTCCATGGAGTTTCTTGCCGGTTCTTCTCCGGCATCGACGTTTACGACGATCTAGACGTTTCATAAGAGCCTGCAAAGGCCTATTTGAAATAAAAAACTTTTGATTTTGATTTTGAAGCGCCAAAATAATACTTGTGGGAAATGAGGTTTAAAGTTTTTTTTTAAACGTAAGGGGAAGAGGGAGGCCAAAAAAGACATGGATTGACTGTGTGAAGAATGATATGTGTTTGAAAGGTGTGACTGATGATATGGTGAGTGAAGGAGAGAATGGAAAAAGAAAACATACTGCGCCCAAATAAAAAAAAAAGGGAACAGGGCAGGAAGAAGAAGAAGAGATAACGTTGTTTAAATTATGATCTAACTACCACCGCAAATGAAATATATTATTAGCCTGTTTTGGCCAAATTGGCGCTTAAGCAGTTTTATCTTTCCACTGACGATCTCGTTGAAATGCTCGTTAGCGCGTTCGGTAGAACACCTGCCGTGTGCATCAATGGGTCGTGGGTTCAAATCCCACCGGGATAACATGTTTATAATTTTCTGTAAGCATGTTTTCTCCACGTCTAGTAACTTTGGGCATTGATCGGGTGGGAGGAATATCGAAATTCCAACCGGGTAACGAACCACCGTTCATAGATGGAAAAACCGTGACGTGCACATTGCGCGTTTCGATTTCAGTCTATGGATTTCCGAATGCTCGAAATAAAAAGTAGGTTGACAGCGCGTCATTGACTGATGTTCTCTGGCTGACCTACCATCATGTGAACCTCATGCTCGCCTGTCAATATGTGACATAAAAAAAAACTGACGATATGTTGGTCTCTTGCAAAAGCATCCATGACAAATAGTAGTTATTGAACTCATAACCTGAACATAAATACATTTAATATTGTCTTTTATTAACGCGAGTATCACACATTTAAATAAAATACTGTATACCGGATCCGGTATACAGTATTTTATTTAAATAAATACATTTTCTATTTAATATGTATAATCGACCACTAAGACTTGTCTTATATAGCCTAGTATTGTCAATTATGATGATATTTTGTATAAATTAAAATAAACATCTATTTGTGCAAATACCAGGATCAAGTCCTAAGCTTTAAAAGGCTTTATAGCGAGTAAATCACAATTTATTTTAATCCATTTGGGAAACAAGAGATCGTGCTTTTCCATTTTGTTTTTATAAAAGGAATGGATCCTAATGGAAATATACCACAGACCCGATTTTATTTGTTCATGGATTAATAAGCAATTTTTAAAATGAAGAATTATTTGTGATGTATTTGAAAGTATATAAGTTTTTTAGGTATTTCGTGAATTATATATTACATTTCAAGAGATCCTTATGAAATAATACAGATATAATTAACTCAGAGTAACTGATTTATTTTCAGTCACATAACATTTAAAATGGAATATTTATAATATCTAAAGTGAAAAACGAAATGTATTCGCAATATTTAGATAATATTATTTATTGATGTTTCGACTCTACGCTGCTACACATGCTACGAAAGCATAGCTACGATGTCTACGAAATGTGATCACAGAACACTTTAAATAATTATTCAGAGATATTTTATAGTCATCACGAGTCAGAGATAAGAGATGTCAATATCATCTCGACGTAACAAAAGTCTTTAAAATAGTATTAAAAATAGAATAATGGCACTGTGCTATTTTGTATTTTTTATTTATATCATTGAGTCAATTGATGTCTATGGTGAATTGTTAATTAAAAATTGTTAAAACACTGAATGATTTTAGTACTGATTTAAACGTGTACATAGTACCGGGCGATCTTATTGACTAACTTCATAATCCACATAATCACTTTTGTCTTTGCTTCTTACAGGTCAATAGATCTGCGGTCTCTCCCTGCCTCACTAAGGTATTTGTTGAATTTTACATAGGTAATCGAATCTCCTAAGTAAAATAACTTCTTTTTAGCCTAGACAAAAGAATGGTCTATCTTGACCGTAATTATTTGTAGTAAATGTAAACTTAACCGACCCTGTTTGTACATTGTAATCAGATGTACATACTTTATGTAGTATAGTAGCTCACGTAGCCTCTACATCAGTATTCAACGCGGACAGTAAGCTTACGAACTGAGAGTCAACGTTTGCATTTTTATCCTCGGGTCTCGGGAATCTAATAAACTCAATTTTAGTACGTCCCACTGTCTGGATTGTAGAGGGAAATGATATCTATTCTAATATTAACATAGAGTTCGGAGAGCGATATTGACTGATGCATTAATGAGCTTGGAAACTACTTTACGTCCAATCATGAAATTTTAAAGCAAGTAAATTATAATGTACCTTTTGCAGTCCACATGATTATTTTTAAGTTTTTAACAACATAGTGGTCTAATTGTGTAATGGAATGTGTAATTCGTTTCTTTTATATCTGGAAGATAAAAACGCATGGAGTATTGTAGCTTAGCGTTACACTTCCGTTATAATTATACACAATAGTTATGTTTCATTTATGTGTATCTATACTAATACATAATATTATAAAGAGGATTGTTACAATTTATCTCAAAAAGTACTCGACGGATTTTAAAAACTCTTTCACCAATAGTAAGCTACATTATCAGCGAGTTACAGAGCTTTAATTTTTATTTGTAAATTTTGATTTTCGGAAACATTAACTACCTAGTTTCCAAGCATTAGAAGAAACATCTGCAACACTTTTTTTGATTACTTCTTGTCAATATCTAGAAACGATAATACATATTTCCAAATTCTTAGAATTTCAAACCTTAACCAGTCCCAGCTAGACCAATGACAGTGTAATCAAATCCAGAAGTATCATGTAATCACGCTTAGGTTTTTTTTTAAAAACGCGTGTCAAAAAATATCCAAATACACAAAGAACAAAATGAAAATGTAAAAATAGATTCTTAAGAGCGAATTTACACCTGTAAAGTGATATCTTTATGAAGTATACCGATATCTTTGGTCTCGTTAAAAATAATGAGACAGCAGATATTATTGAATACCTGGGGAAAAATAAGATTATCTTCATTCGAAAGGTGAACTAACTGCGTGTAGGCGATATGGCTATAATTACTCTGATTTCTATAGAAGGAGGTCAGAAAATTCCGTGATTAATTAATGGTGAGGTGTAATTTTTATATAGCTTTACATTAAAACGCTTTGCCGATATGATAACAGTATTATCATATCGGCAAAGCTGTGTGTTGGATTATTGTATCAGGTTTGGCAAATTAGAATGCTGTTACTCGTTCGGTGTTTAAGGAACGACTTATCAACACGCATGACGTCACCTGCCTAGCTACATCGCTACGTGTAGCTGCTACGCTCAGTTTAGCAACATCGTTATGTGTTGCTACCTCACTACGTGTAGCAACATCGTTATGTGTTGCTACCTCGCTACGTGTAGCAACATCGTTATGTGTTGCTACATCGCTACGTGTAGCAACATCGTTATGTGTAGCTACATCGCTACGTGTAGCAACATCGTTATGTGTAGCTACATCGCTACGTGTAGCAACATCGTTATGTGTAGCTACATCGCTACGTGTAGCAACATCGTTATGTGTAGCTACCTCTCTACGTGTAGCAACATCGTTATGTGTAGCTACATCGCTACGTGTAGCAACATCGTTATGTGTAGCTACATCGCTACGTGTAGGTAGCAACATCGTTATGTGTAGCTACATCGCTACGTGTAGCAACATCGTTATGTGTAGCTACCTCGCTACGTGTAGCAACATCGTTATGTGTAGCTACATCGCTACGTGTAGCAACATCGTTATGTGTAGCTACATCGCTACGTGTAGCAACATCGTTGTGCCTAAGCGCCACACCTCGCTGACAGTAAATATCAACTCTGTAGGAATTGATGATATTTCAAATCAAACAGCTGTCACTTTTCAGTCTGCCCGTGACCACGGTTGCTGAAAAGCAGTGCCGAAATGTCGGGATAGATAATAAAACTATAAATCGCTTTTGAATCCGGTATAAAGCATTTTATTTAAATCTGATAGTTGATTTATATTTCCAAGCACACGCTGCACCAACTCAATCGAGAAATCATCTTATATACAATAATAAAAAATATTATAGCTAATTGTAAAATTGTTGTTTATTTTCCTTGATAATTAAATTTTAAAACATAAATGTGCTTGTTTACTTCAGAATGTGTGTCTTGCATAATGGAATTGATCTGTTTTATTAGGGCCGGATTTAGACGTCTTGAGGCCTTGAAAGGAGTGGAGGCCCCCTGGCGCCAAATTATTTTCCAAAGAAAGAGAACATTTAAAAAAAATTAAGAACAATATAATCATGTTTCTACAAAGTACAGGTAAAACAGCAAAAAAAATCGAAGAAAAAGTTGTTTACTCGTCGGAATTTGAAAGATTTTTTTCTGATATCCCTCTAGTGAAGGCCCTGTGGCTGTAGCCCCTAAATTCGGCTCTGGATTTCATGTTCCCGATCCAATTTCAAAAATAAAGTCAAGCCACTTTTAAGTTAATTCTGGAAACCAGTTCATTACTATTAGTAGCTCTCTTTGTTTACTTTACATCTCTATTTGTTATGCAATGTGTTCATACAGAGACGTTGAGAAAACAGTCTTAATTAAGTACCTCAAACAGAGTTATATAATGTTATTCTGTGTGTTCTCCAAATAATTAAATAATGATTCTATAGATTTATACTTATGGCATTATTCATAAACGTATTATAATCTTGATATAGTTTAAATATGTTTTGTTTCTTTCGTTCTGTATTATATTCGATAGAGCGAGACATAACATATTTTAACTATATCAAGCCTATAATACGTTTATGAATAAGGTCGTAACTAAATAGCGTTTCAATACGTTTAAATATTTTTCATGGGTTGTATTATTAAAGTATATACATTATGAAGTAGGTACTATATTTCTTTAGAATACGAAGATTGGATATAGACGAGATTGTCTTGTTTAGTAGTTAAGATTGAGATAGAACTGGGTCGTATGCGATCCCAATGGATCTTGAGAGAAGAGCTTGTATCTTACAGCACATAAAATAATTTAGCCACTTACCTATCCAGGGAAATCACTTACCCCGTCGTGTGAAGAGTAAACATACAAAAATATGTCTTATATATTTACACTAAGGTTTAATTTCATTCACAAAATTTAGTTCAGCGAAGTAATTTAATTAGGATCTGAAGTAAACAGTAATGTAGAGTGTGCTTGAATATCTTGTGGATGGCTGTGTCTTAATTTAGTATGAAATGTACGAATATATTAATTATAATACATATGAATAGAGCCAAAGTACTATAATAATTACAAGTTTTATTTTTATCGAGAGACGAGCATGAGGTTCACATGATGGTAAGTGATGCCTCAGCCACAGAGCATCAGTCAACGATGCGCCGTCGACCTATTTTTTATTTCGAGCTTTCGGAAATTCATAGACTGAAACCGAAACGCGCAATATGTACCTATTTCACATTCAACGGTGGTTCGTTACCCGGTCGGATTTTCGATATTGCACCCACCCGTTTGTTGTCCGAAGTGACCAGACGTGGAGAAGACATGCTTACAGAAAATTATAATCATGTCGTCCTGGTGGATTCGAACCCACGACCCATCGATGCGCACGGCAGGTGTTCTACCGAACGCACCAACGAGCCAGCCATAAAACATCGGTCAATGATGCGCTTTCGACCTATTTTACTGCGAGCATTCGGAAAGCATACACGAAAAGTACAGAAGACATGTCAAATATTTATTTTACTAGCTGATGCCAGCGACTTCGTTCGCGTGGGCTTCATCTTAAGCTGAGCTTTTGTGCAAGGTTTCTTCATATGATATATTCATCTATATAAAGTGGCGAAATAATCAAACTATTTCAATTTCATATCAAACTGTTATTGACATCTGATAATTCGAAAAAGTTCGACGCGAGTCAGTTTGCATTGCAATTTGTTGATATGGTGCCTTTAAATAGTCTTTAAATGATGATAACTTTTCTTCCCGACAACCGATTTCGATGAAACAAAGCCTATATGTTGCTCAGGGCTTTGTTTAATATATTTATGTGAATTGCATGTAAATCGGTTCAGTATCTTTGGAGATTAACTTTGTACGGGCTAATCTCAGACCAGACAAACAAACGGAGAAACAAAAAAATTTAAAAAACTCGGGGTTTGTTCTATTTATCTTCTTACACCCCCCTGACTCGGTTTTAAGCATTTTCTTCTATGTACAGACATTTGACCTCTACAGTTTTATTATATGTATTATATGTATAGATTTGTCGAAACAAAGAAACGGTAGAACTTCTTACCAGAACATGTTCCTTAGAACTTTGTGTTCAAAGTACTTTCATTTAGAACTTTGTCACATGGACTTTGAGGAAAACGGATTTAGTAATTCCAAGTTTACTATACTAATAGAGGCAAAGCTACGTAACTTTACGTCTTGGGAACTTCAGCCCAAACGTTTGTTTGACACTAATAGCAATTTCACCCATTTTATTTTCTTACGTACCTAAAGAGGAACTAGCACGAACGACTTGCGAGAAAGTATTCATATCTATATTATTTTTTTACTGAATATGATTTAAAAATTTTGACGGGCTCGTTGGCGTGTTTGGTAGAATGATGGGTCGTGAGTTCGAATCGTAACGGAGCGACTTGTTTATAATTTTCTGGAAACTTTGGGCATTGATCGGGTGGGAGGAATATCGAAATTCCGACCGGGTAACGAACCACCGTTCATAGATGGTTAAATCGTGAAGTGCATATTGCGCGTTTCGGCTTCAGTATATAGATTTCCGAATGCTCGAAGTGAAAATTAGGTCGACAGCGCATAATTGACTGATGTTCTGTGGCTGAGGTATCACCAACCAATAAGTGAACCTCATGCTCGTCTGTCGATATCTGACATAAAAAAAATAGTGCGTATACAAATAAATACAGACAAATTAAAGGATATTTTCATAAATTAATGACAAATATATTTTGATAGTACGGAACCCTCAGTCCGTGAACCCGACTCGCACTGGCTTTATTATAATAAAAGAAACCTGTGTGATCCCTTCTATTGAGATATTTTCCTGTTGCGTGATTTATATTTAAGGGAAGAAAAGGTTTCGGCACGAAATATTTCACTGGATCACGATGTTGTTATTATTTTTGGCGAAACTCGACTCGCTACTTGTTATTGTGGAACTAAAGAAAAGAAAATTTCGTTCATAGTGTAATTAATTTTTATTCCATTAAATATGAATATGAAAGCCAACTGAATTGAATAAAAATAGAGTTATTTAGTTTTTCTCGTCCGTTCTACGCCCTTGATTTGAGAACTGGCGGTAAATGTTTTATTGACATTCATAAGTGTTCATACCTAAATGAATAAATTATAATTTGATTCGATAGTAGATAAATGAGCCATTTATGTTAGTTATACAAATATTATAAAGAGGAAAGTTTTGTTTGCCCGTGTGAAGCCGGGGCGGATCGCGAGTTAATTATAAATAGATACATATACCGCCATGATTCAGCAGTACGTAATGTTTTTTTTTGTAGGTACAGAGCGGTCAACCGAGCAGATAGGTAATTACCACCGCCCATGGATACCCGTGACTCAAATGTCTTAGATGTTCTATCGGCGTTAAAAAAGTATACTTTTTAAGTTGTAGACACTGAAGTTAGTAATTGATTTTAGAGTTTTGTTTTTTAGCTTCGGGGGTACAGAGTTTGAGACCCAGACATACGAAATTAGGCTTACGTTCATTTGTCGATGAAAAAAAGTTTACCTAAGCTTCAGGAATAATTATTAGAAGAAATACCTAATAAGAACTTAATGATACTTCTCGTTATCACCTGAGCAAACGTTTCGTGGAAATAATATAAAATACGTTATGTATCCCCAAATTACTCGCACGCATAAACTCTATTACATGAAAGAAGAGCTTTTATTGAAGGAAAATATCAAAGCGTGAATTTTTTATCACCTTTATACAACAAAGGATCTGATGATTGCTTAGATGTTAGTAACGTTGTATTATCAAACCCATATATGTATATTCAAGTAGATTTTACATGCGCCTTGAAACTAAACATGGGTCAAACATGATATCTGTTATACCTGTTACTGTTACTCAATAATAATAGATGAAAATATCTGTTATTAAATAACAGTGTGTTACATTTACAATACCGATAATACGATAAAATTTAGGAGTGACATTTCAAGGTGTTTTCCTTCCTGTGAACGTCCAATTGTATTTTATTGGATAATAAATACTAGGTGTATCTCGTTTTATCACACGACAATCATAGATATTAAGCTGAGACAGGTAACAAACACAGTTGTTATGTAACAGCTTGGCTGTTACTAGTATTTGTTGAACAGTTGTTATTTAGTATTGCATGATATTTTTAATAACATATATATCACAACCGCAGGAACAACTGTTATCTGATATCTTTGAATACCTGTGATTTATATATGTTACGATAAATACACCTCACTCCTACTAGAAACCGACAAGTTTTTAAAGCTACCATTAATTGCTTCTTCCTTGAAATCTCGTAAAGATAAGCATGAGGCAAAGATAGGTACCCCTTAATAAAAATATATGCACACAATCTAAAAATGTCGCGCGCGATTTATTTTCAGCGTTAAATTAAAATTATAAATAATGGAGATAGATTTCCGGGAGTTTGGAGTTTTTTATTGAAATTTCTTAAATATTAATAGTTTATGAAATATTGGCAAAAAATGAAATGCCATTTTTTTACATCTTTAATTGTGTATAACTTTTGCAATTTTTTATGTGCTAATACATGCTTTTGGCACATTTTTCTAGGCGTCATTCCGGATCCAATGAGCTATCGCACGTAATTTTAAGAGCAGTATCTCTATTTTGTACCATTTTCAACTTGTTGACTAGACTATATGTAGGTAAAATACACAAGAACATAGGGACGCTGTTAAGCAATCCAGGTTCAACCCACAAAATGATAAACAATTAAATTTTGATACCAATTGCTTCCTTCTGTTTCTTAGGAATATACTTAGATAGTAATTGCAATTTTAAGGCACACATTGATAATTTATGTGCAAAAATAAATAAATTCGTTTTTGCATTATATCGACTAAGAAACATAAGTAACGAACGAACTGCTCTTACAGCGTACCACGGTTATGTAGGTTCATTACTGAGGTATGGATTAATATTGTGGGGTACTTCTACTGACATAAACAGAGCTTTCATAAGTCAAAAAAAATGCATCAGAGCCATATATGGAGCTGAACCATTAGAAAGCTGTCGACCTTTATTTAAACGTCTAAATGTATTGACTCTTACTTCAATGTTTATTTTCGAGTGCTGTGTCTTTATAAAAAAATACCCTTACTTTTTTACAAAAACCGGAGATATCTGTTGTATTCCATTAAGAGATCCTAACCTACTTACTATACCTCGTTGCAAAACTGCGTTATATTATAAAAGCGGATTGATGACAATGATTAGGATTTTTAATCACTTGCCTAAGACTTTAAGGGATAAGCCACTCAATGTTTTTAGAGGCCAACTGAAAAAATGGCTAATTCTGTTTAGCTTCTATGACTTCAAAGAGTTTTTCAGACATACTACAATACGGCGACCGGTGTGATGTAATTGATTATTATATTGTGTGTAAATCAATATTTGTATGCCTAATTACTGGCAAAACATGTGATCGCTAGAAGATATTACCAACTATTGTACCATGTTTTTGACAAATAAATAATTCTTATTCTTATTCTTATTCTTATGAGCTGGAGTACACATTTCAAAAGAGATATATATCAAGAGAACAATATATCATTTAAGTCGTTTTAATAACAAAAATATTGAAATAACTAGTGGGCACGAAACCAATAAAATGTTTAAAATATGTAATAATAATGCACTAAATTCTATTACTTTGATTGTTATCAAGAAAAACTATATACTTTTAGTGTAACCATAATAATTACAACAAAATCTATTATTTCTGTTATTTTTTAAAAGAAATGTACTAAAACCGAATGAAAATTGTTCACAAAATGGCAACAACATTGTATTGCTTAACACCGTCCATAGGACTACAGGAGCCCAATGAAGTGGATTATTTATTTACTTTTATAACTAAATATAAGCTCGACTGTTATAACATATTCCGGACAGATCAAAGAGCTTTATTCAAAGGAGCTTCACTTCATGTTGATTTGAAAATTGTATACATAGAATTATTCGAACATTGTTCATTGTACAAACACAATAGAAGAGGCTTGTCATTTTGCTGCTGTTTGACGTAGGATGTTTGCATATAACAATAAAATTAAAATAAATTCACTGTATTTTCTTTGAAAACTTACAAAATTAAATAAATAATTAAATCTTTGCGGGAAATGGGCAGCAGGTTTAGCATTTGCTGCAGCGCTGATTTTCAGCCGCTCTTAATATTATCTTGTCAATCAAAAATAAATAACTAATAATGTGAAAATAATAATAGAAATCACAATAAACCAGAAATATTTAATATGGCAAACCTAAAAAACTAGGCATTGTTATGTCTATGTATATACTTGTAGAAGCTTATTACATCGAAAGCATGAATTTAAATCAAGCGGGTATTCGAATATAATAATAATATCCTTTATTTCAGTTAAAATACCAATAAATACATATCAAAATTACATTACATTTACAATGACAAAACAAAGAAAATTATTATAACTGTGCTTAATAATAATAATAATTAAACAATTTAAAATACAATAATGTTTTGTACATCGAGCACAGAGACTCTGTGAAAATTTATTTATCTTTTCTGCGTAATTTATTTTTTGACAGCACCTCCTTACACTCTTGAGCAGGGTACTGCTAACTATATAACTTAAAAAAATATAGCTCACGGCTCTCCGAATTCTGCTTGTAAAGTCCGAAACCAATTATAGTCAATAGCAGAAAATCTAGAGGTTTAAATAGAGCCCAAACAAAACATTAACAAAGAGATTATCCGTTGTGTATGAGCCAGTTAAAAGGTAACACCTCCGCAGATAGCATTTACGAACCTGGGCTCCGTACAACTACTTAATTTTATTATAAGCCCCATAAAACTTTACTGCTTCGTTACTGTGAAGTGTGGGTCCAGTTAATACATTTTGCAGTTCATTCTGTATGTAGAGTAGTATTAATACTGTATTGTATTAAGTAAATGCTAAAATGTGTAATTATTTTTATAATAATTATATAACGTATGGTTTACACACTAACGCAACGCATAGTATAAATTATTATATATTGTATATAAAGCAAATATTCCAAACAACATTTCTACATATACACGAAAAGGTGAACTTTTTAATTCATTGACGAAAAAGTTTAGTTTAAATCTCATATAAATGTTTTTTTTTTATATTTTGGACAATAAATATCTTCAAACAGTATCTACTGACATCGTGTATGGACTCTGAAAATCTCCTCTGCATCCCAAAATATTTTAAACTTATTTTATTCTTATAAAAGATTAATTTAGAAGCAAATATTGAATATGATTTTCCGCAGAGATGTTCGAGAAAATGAAAGCCATAAACTACTGCTTTTAGTACATTCAAATAATTCTGTTTAAACATTAAACATCCAATGTTTGGAATGGAACATTAACAGAATATGACGCGATATACTCTTGTCAGTCGAGCCGAGTTTAACGTTATAATCTACTAACCTAGTTTTGTAGGTATAAGGCGTGTTCTCATGTTCTGATGATCGAGGGAAGCGCTTCATATTGAAGATACCGCCCGGTCACGCCCGCGATACAAGTTTTTCGTATTGTTTTAAATAATTCGTGTGATAGTGCATGTTATGGACTTATGTTCTAATATGGAGAATAATGTTCTGAGAGCTGCTGCGGTGACGTACCTATTTTAATTAACCGACTTCAAAAAAGGAGAAGGTTTCCAATTCGTCTGTATGTTGCTTTTTTTTTGTATGTTTGTTACGCGATAACACCGCTAGTTATGGATGGATTTGGATGATCGAAATTGGTTTGGTACTTATTTAGAAAATTAATATCATCGATGTTTTTAAAATATACTTATACATCG
The DNA here is from genome assembly GCA_905404175.1 of Anthocharis cardamines. NCBI lineage: Eukaryota > Metazoa > Arthropoda > Insecta > Lepidoptera > Pieridae > Anthocharis > Anthocharis cardamines. The sequence continues at coordinate 9,770,571 of FR989969.1, forward strand.
ATGATATTTTGGTTTGTGCCTTTCAGCAAGTTTCTCTGTTCAATCTGTGTTCTTTTAATCAAAAATAACTGTTAATAAATATTAAATATATAGTATATATAATCACCAATAATGTTGTCGATTATCCTTTAAGGCTCTTGCTTTGAAGTAATTAAAATATTATTTTATACTTTTTAGTTGTTGTAGTTGAAGTCGGTTTTTGCTTTTGCTTAAAATAATTTCATATTCTTTTTATTCCTAGTTATTCTAATGTAATATCCCTTTTAAGGGCGCCCTCTATTATACCAAAAAAACTCTATTTTAAAAAGAATACGTCTCTAAACGTGTCCACGAGTGACACTCAAACATCTCGATCGATTCTAAAGCGTGCAACGAGTGCTTTAATAGAGTATAAAATGTCGTGATGTTTCAAGGTTCGTTTGTTCAGCGTCAGCACTCCATCTAATGAAAAATAAATAAAAACAGCGAGCTTTTTCTTTAAAAGCTTCCCATGTAATTGAATTTTATTGGCAATTTTTCGAAGGCTGTTAATAATTATTCTCTGTAAAGACGAGTATCGTATCTCCTAAAATAAATTAAATAATTGTAGTACAAATATAATTTTATTCATGGAAACCTTTATAAAAACTTTTGAATCGTCTATTTTTTAAAGTACTACCCGTTCATATTATTCCTTAACTCTAGTTACTATAACTTTTTTTTAAATTACTCATGACACACATTTTAAAAATAATTAGAAACTTTAAATAAATTTAATAATTTATTTCATACATTTCAAAGGTATATTCATCATTGCCATGTGGAATCAGCTTTCGCCGGCGGTTCTTTCGAACCGATACGACTTGGGAACCTTCAAGAAAACAGCCGACACTTTCCTTAAAGGTCGGCAACGCACCAGCGAGCCTTCTTGTATTGCAGATATCTATGGGCGGCGGAAATCACTTACCATCACGTGAGACATCTGCCGAAAAAGACTAAATTATATGATCTGAACTGGAATTACCATATTTTGAGAACTTACCATGTTGTAAGACTTGTCCTCACTTAATCTTGATTACCGTTTGATTAAGCATTCTAGACTCGTAAGACATTAGTATTCCTAGCAACTAAGGTAGAAATAGTACCTAGACTTCTCTCTGACGGTTCCAAGAGCAATTGGATTGGTAATGAATATATGTAAATTGCTTTTGGAAATCTGTAATGTTAGGTTGTCTGTCTTTGAATGCAACATCAATACCGCTGTAGTTAACATAAGGCAATATTTAACTTTATTGTCAGACATCGCGACAGAGATACTATACATACTCGTATATTTTTTATCGAAATTGGTTTGCTGCTTTTTTAGAAAATCAACAATAACAAAAATTTACGAGTCGCTGCCAGCCAAGAAGGACAGTTTAATCCTGCTTTTGCAACAAATTTTCGAACGGTACAGAGCGGCATCGGTTGGGTGGCACTGACTCCAAAAATAACTGTTACTAAATAATGCTTTTTCTAAGGTATAGGCTGTAACCCCCCCCCCATCTACAATTGTCTATTCTTAAATTAATATATTTGTATATAGAGTCCGATTACTGACTCGGGCGGCAGACTGGGTGTTTTGCTATAGGATATGGAAGTTTGATATATCGTTGAATTTACAATGAAAGGGAAGAGGGATATGTCATCGGGAAGATCTCTATAAGATGTGTAAAAATAAAATTGGTCCCCAAATTTGCCGCCCCTAAAATCTGCCGCCCTAGGCTCAGGCCTACTCAGCCTGCTGGTAAATCCGACACTGTGTATTGATAACAACATATTTATTGTGCTTAAACTAAAACAATGACTAACGACACAATATTAAACTTACCAAGAAAAAGAAAGATAATAATTATCTCTAAATTTCACATTATATATTCGTAAATGTTGCGATATTATTTTCCCCGTAAAATTTCATCTTAATAATTATGAAAAATAATTGCTACGTTGAACGATTAGTGTTTTCGACAGGAATCCATTATAAAGTTTTAATTACGCTGCTAAAGTATGATAACCTTATTCGTGATATTTAATACTAAGTACCTCCCTATATTGAATTTAACAAAATACGTTGTGTTAATCGACATTAAAAATATAATGTGGAAACCGTATCAAAACCGAGTTAACATTTAACAATTACACATTTGTACTGGCCTTTGGCAGAATATTTTGTATAATTAACTGTGGTTTCCTAAAAGAGTATCCTGGATCTATGTTTTCAGTATTTGTTGGAGTTTTGTAATTATTAAATGTGCTTGTTTTTGTTTACCCGTGCCGCTGAGCGAAATAGCTCTCAGATAGCAGGATCTTTTCCGACTTACGTGACACTCATTCTTATAATTTCTCCAATTATCTTGTTATAAATTATAGCTTAAATATTATGTTTATGAATAATAATGTAAAGTTTCATCAAAATCAGTTCAGTAGTTTTTGCTTGAAAAAGTAACAAACATCCTCACACACCTAACTACATAACAATATTTTCTGGCCTAATGAAATTTGATGATATTTCTTATAGAAAAAAATAAAAAATAATTTCATTGTAGCAAAAAAGTCAGCCAGAAATGTTAAGTATTTACATTTTAAGTTATTTCAACAAAGATAAGATGTAATTAAGTATTCAACCTGAAGATATATTAATTAAGTCAAGAAGAAAGCTCGGAAACTTTGATCGTAAATATTGTAGATTTATTCCTAAAGTTTTACAACTCTTTAAATATACATAGATGTAATTAAGAGGATTTTTGTAGGATGCTTATGTTTTAAGATCAGGGGAATGTTGCTGTACTAAGGGGCCGTCCATTAATCACGTGAGGCTCAAAAGGGGGGGGAGGGGGTACGGAAAACATCACGAAACATCACGAGGGGGGAGGGGGGGGGTCTCGTTAGACATCACGTGTATTAATTTTATTTATTTTTTCTCAAAAAGCGCAATTTATGAACCGAAATTTTGAACGGCGCGAAAATTAATTAATTAATTATTCATTAATTTTATTGCAAATACATATAAATGTTTTTCGAATCAAAACGCCATTTGTTAAATATTTTTTTCCAGTCAAAAATAGCCTTTACATAGACTTCCAAAAAAATACACGTGATCCAGGGGGAGGGGGGGGGAGTGGTCCCAAACCTCACCAAATATCATCAGGGGGGAGGGGGGGGTCAAAAAATGAGAAAAACGACCTCACGTGATTAATGGACGGCCCCTAAAAGGTTATGCTCAGTATTTAACATAAAACTGTCGTGTTACAAGTCCTTTGATATCTATCCCCCAGCTTGCGATCAGTGGTGTGTCTATCGTGTTTAACAGTGACCAGCAGGCCTAGCATGACAAGCGCGACAAAATTTTGTCTACCGTTTTCTCGTGTTTTAATCGACTATCGCTTTAATTCTTTCGGGTCTAACATGACAAATACACTTAAAACTCGACTTTTAATATCAAAAATAGATATATGTGTCGATCGAGATATCTTTTCTATCAAAATTGTCGATGTCGAGATATAATATATCGAGATATTTAACATCTTAGTTTGTCTTCTGTCGTCCGCGACATATCTCGTGGCGGTCATGCTAAGCCGGCTGGTTCGAATCTAAAAACAAATGTATTGCAAATAAAACGAGACAACGAGACATACAGAAGGATTATTTCTTATAATTAAAATTAATTTACTGAAGACGCTTCTTTAAATATTTAAGACTCTCCGCACAAAATTGTACAATTTATCTTATTGTTATCATGTAAATGACTAATGTAACTTTCTAATGATAATATCTTCTTAAAACCTATTCTTGCTTGTATGTGACCAATAAAACATTTAAATAATAAAAGTGAAATGAGACATTTTAATCCCGGAAAAGTGCCTTAATGTATATGAGAAAATCACAAGTAATATCTACTCCCTCAATAAATTTTCGTGTAATCATAAAAATAAGAAGAGTTGTAAGTTATAAATGACACTGTTGTGTTGCCAACTTTGAACTTGTGAAGCTGCGACACTCTTGAATATTTAAGATGATCTCCCGAGAAATCGCAATTTTGCATGCTTTCTTTAGGCTTATTTTTATGGAACGATATAAATAAAAAATATATATATTTATGTATTTTAATTTTATTTTATTACGTACAAATTTTGTTTCTAAGAAATAGTAGCAAAAATATAGAGTAGTAAATGAATAATACGATTTTAGCCTATGGAGTTTTGAAATTATATTTTTGCTACTACATTTCTTATGAGTAAGAGAGTGTGTGTACCTACGAGTTAAAATTAAATAAGGGTTTCACATACGTTAGATAATTCGTCGTGTGTGTAACAGTACTCCTCTGGGACCCGCAAGTACTGAGGCAGAACACACAATATGACAGTCTTTGAAAGGGTAATTTAATATAATATGTAGGGACCGTTCACCGACATAGACAAATAGTAGTATTTTATCTTCTTTTTATTTTGACTTACAGGGTGAAATTTTCCATTGTATTTATAAAATAAGGTCTTTATTAGCGACTCTTCTGAATGGTACATTTTGTTTTTATTTTCCTAAAATCTAGATTTTTTCAATATACATATATAATTCAGTTTATCGATATCGATAGAAAAGTAAATTCAATAAAATAATATTTTTTTTATTATACTTGTTGTAACTTGTGAACGTAATTTGGTCTCATTTAGCTTCAAGTTCGCAAACGCTTATGTGGTCACCTTTGAAACAAAAATCTTATTATAAAATTGTAAAAGGAGTCCACTTCTACTCTTATAGGTTACGGTCACTGCTTACTGAATAATTATTTGGTAATGTTATTATTATTAAATTACCTATGTTATTTAGCAACATTAACTGGATTTCTATATATTTGTAAGTTAATAGACAAACACGATAACATATTATTTATATCAGATTCAGAAAAGTATGGACGGCCGTATATGTATGTATATCCGAATGCTGAAATAAAACAATCCCTGCCTACTTCAATGAGAAAGAGGCATGAAATATGTATATTAATAGACCGAAGTACGTAGCATGTTTTACCATTATTTAAGGTAGGTTTGTTAACTTATAATTTAACTATATTAATAAATTAAAATAGAAACAAGTTGATTTTTTTTTATTTCAATTATTTTGGTTGACAGATTTCACAAACATAATTATTGGAGGCGTTCACATACTAAATCGCTAATCGATGGATCGTATAGAGAATGAAAATAGTTTTGGAAAAAAAAATGAAGACAATAATATCGTGCAACATTTTATTTCACTCTCACAATTAAGATGAATTTAACGACGATCAAGCTAAAATCTATCAAGACGTTTAGGCTGCAGAGCATGCTAAAGAAATATAAATATTATGTACATACCTACATAAACTCAAAAAACATAGCCCTCCTGACGCAGGTAAAAATACGCTTTTTAGTATTTTTAAAAATAACGTTTTATCGATACAAAGAGGTTTCCTCTGAGATCTTATTTACAAAGAAAATTGTAACAATACTAACGAAGAGTCCTCCGCTTGATTTATCGTATTTATTGAGGACACTCGTGTCAAGAAACAGAGTCGGTTATTTATATTACTGAGGTCACATTTAAACAATAAATACTTTTAGATAAAATAAAATTTACCGGATTCAAGGTTTTTTAAGCGTAGTTTGACCATCATCAAGTGTACATCTACATTGTACCCGTGCGAAGCCGGGGCGTAACGCTAGTAATTAATAAATCGCATCCGGTAAAAGTTATTTTATACTCGCATTACAAATACATATTAAATAACAATAAAAAAAATATTATTAGATATCGACAGATGAGTATGAGGTTCTCTTGATTGTAGGTGATACCTCAGCCATAGAACATCAGTCAATGAAGCACTTTCGACCCACTTTTTACTTCGAGCATTTGGATCAATATAAGTAGTAACATATATGTAAAGGTAGAGTCTTACGTTAAAATTGAAATTGGAATCCAGATATTATATTACTGGCTACTGCATGTTTAAATGTGTGTTTAAACTTATACATAATTGTTGTCTCACAAAGAAGATTTCACTGGGAGCAAGGAAAACGCAAGTGAATGTGAGCGTGGAGGAAGGGAGGTGTGGTCTTCCTCCAACCTAAAGGGATCCTCGACCAGTCGAATCACTGACTGGCCGGCCTTAAGTCCCCAGTGGTTTATGTCGAGATGTTGTATACTGAACGCTCGGAAACATTTATATAGCGCGATTCAGGATTAGACGTCTTTGTATATATTCGTGTAGCAGATTATAGATGTCGCTACATGAGTGTTAAATAAACGAGATATAAAATTGTTTTTGTTTGAGTTGTGAGGAAATAAACGAACTCCAAGAGTCTTGGGTAGTACGTACGACATTTACCCCGGCTTGACGGGTAAACATTCGAATTATTAATTGAGCCCCAGTTGGCTTGCCCCGGGCACAGCTAGCTGTAATACTCAGTCATTGTGACAAATACCAGACGTGCTCGGAATATTTATACTTTAGAATACTTACAAGCAAGAAGAAAAATAAATATGCTTTGACTTTGAGTATATTTTCAAATAGCTACTAAAATAAAATGCAAGGATGATAAAAATACATGTTTATCTATAAAACAAAGTCGTGTTAGTTGCACCATTTTAAAGTCAAAAACGGCTGCACCAATTTTAATGATCTCTTATTTGTTAGTTACAAAATAACCATTAAAATATCTGAAAAATTCAAACGTTTCATTTCGTCACGCACGCTTATAGCTTATTTTCAATAATTTGCAATTATTTGCAAATAAGCTATAAGCGTGAGTAACGTGAGCTGTCAATTGCGGATATATCAATTATGATAGCCACTGCAAATCAGTGACATACTAGACATTATAGATTAGAAGTGGGAAAATGTCATACTAAAATCTAGGTTTTTTTTTGAAGCTAACATTCTGGCAGAACAACGTCTGTTGGGTCAGCTAGTTAAAAATGAGCTGTGGGAGCTGTGATACCTCAACCACGGAACATCAATGATGTTTTATCCACATTGAAATTGTGTCGTCTAAATAAAGTACTTTATACCCGATTAAAACGCGATTTATTATTTATATTATTTATCCAGACCTTTCGGATACTTTTCAGCAATCGTGGTCGCGGTAGGCTGAAAGCTGACAGCTGTCTGATTTGAAATATCACAAAGATGCCATATTAACGCCATCTATTCCTACGGAGTTGGTACATTTTAATACGATATAAAGTATTTAATTTAATGTTGTGATACTCGCGTTAATAAAAGACAATATGATTGTGTTGTCTGTAAAAATTTATCGACACAGAATTTTCGGAACATGTAACTAATTCATACTCTCTCTTATTACGAAGATAATCGACTTTCCAACTCACTATCCCTAGTTAATAGTTGCTAATTGTCTGAAGTAGGTTCTGATTGAAAGGTCAGTATTAGGCCAAGGGCGCGAGTGGGTCGAAATTAACTCGATCGATATGTCTGAATACACCTTACCTGTTGTACGAGCGCGAGGATTAGGTACATTGGCTTTTGTATAATTTATTTTTGAAATCAGCAAACCTTATGTGAAAACATTTGATTTGCAGAGAATACGAATTTCGAAATGATCCCAAAATATTCAAGTGTTAAATTAGTTTTACGACAGTGGAATATTCTTAGTAATGAAATAAATCAGGGATTTAGATTTTCAGCGTATTTTTGTTCAGAAGCGATAAATTACAAAAAAATATTTGCTAGATAGGTATACTTAGGTGCTTTCATTGGAAACCAAAAATCTAGGGGAGTGATATTAATTATTATAATTTGCCTAACATAAAATTTCTTATTGTTTACAAAGTTTCTGATAATAGAAAAATCAGCCTTAAGAAGTTTGTATATGATTCGTGACCTTTTTGCTAGCTTATTATTTATGTATAGCTAGTGCCCACAACTCACATGAAACTAATGAACAAAGGAAAATGTTTTTCAGTTTTACTGAGTAGGACAGACAAAAAAACTAAGACTTGCTTATTCAAAAGTCAATATTAGGTACATATTTGATATTCAAACTTCTATACTAAAAACCTATTTCAAGATCCATCTATCTTGAGATACACCTGACCACGTCGAGCATTGCGAGTTTAAAGCACTCTTCAATTGAGAATAAAAATAAAATTATTTTCGATATCCAAAATAAAAACCCGAGAAACAAGGTCTCGTTTAAATTAAATAAGGTAAAAAACAAATGAATATATTTAAACTTGAAGGTTACTAACCTTTAGAAGTATCAAGGTGACTATTTCTATGAATTTGAACTTGAATATGTCAATTTGCCTATTTGAATATTTATCAACATTAGGAGTTCGCTTCTTATACTGTGAGATGAATCTCTAGTGGCACTTGATCGGTTCGTTAGGTATTCAAAAGTATTGAGCACTGGAAACTACGTCAGGTTTGAAATAGACAGTATTGATCGCTCTCGAACTGTTACAAGCAGCGAAACTTCTCACTGTAATAGCTTGCTTCTAAATGTATTTATTGCATTATTAATATAACCTAGATACTAATATCTCCTTAGTATTACAGAAACATTTTTATATTTAAGACCCCTTTCCAATCATGTGTTGTATTTTATTTCGAAAATATATGTACATGGTACATACATACCTACGTATACATCACGCCTCTTTCCTATTGGGGTAGGCAGAGATCACGGAATTCCATATGCTCCAATCCTTGCACACCACTTTCGCTTCTTCCACTTTCATCAATGGTTTCATACACGATTGTCGGGTTCTCTTCCCTACATTCATACATCTACTGATTGATTATTTAAATTCGGTAACTAACTAGCCTTATAGACGTAAAGTGCGATGTGGGTTTCCAAATGCTTAAGGTAAGAATAAAATAGACCGACAGCGCATAGCTAGCATAGCATCAATGATATGCTATGGTAGAGACTTTTTATACTATTTTTTTGTTATCTATTTCAAATAGATCACGTCTCAAACTCTGCCGATGAGAGCAGTCTTATTTGATTAAATAATTTAATTTATAAAAATTTATAAAATTTTAATTTATGTGTCCATTCAGGGGTCTGGAAATAATAAGTATATACTGTACCGGATGTACCAGATGTTAATATCATAAGTATATCCGAATGCTCGAAGTAAAAATAAGGTCGACAGCACATCATTAACTGATGTTCTGTGGCTGAGGTATCACCTACCATCAAGTGAACCTCATGCTCGTCTGTCGATATCTGACATAAAAAAAAAAAAAAAAAAAATGTTGAATCGGCAGGATACATTATGATAGTGTGCATGTTACATCGAATCGTCTGTATGCTATGCTATATCTACCATAGTAGATACCATCAAATGAACCTCACGCTCGAATCTTAATATCTAGCATAGAAATACCTAATGTGCATTTGTGGAAACAGCGTGTGGGCGGAGTCCGCAATAAATTGCTATTGCGTGAAGATAGCGAATTATAAATGTATTCCATACAAGGCCCTTATTTTCTTCGAAATGAAATATTACGCGTCTGCCGGAGCCGTCTGAATTTTTCATGACCTTATTTGGATCGATTGTGTGTCTGATTGCGTTGAAAAAGTCCTAATATTCATTTTAAATTATATACTTACGCTTGTTCTCTATATGCACCCTATTAATGCAACCATAAAAAGAAAAGTAATAATGCCCTTAACGTTATTATATAAGTCATATATAACTTATATGATTACGTAATTATATAAGTTATAATATGTAAACACGTATTACGCTTAAGCCGACAAGCTGGGCTTTCGAGCTTGTATGGTGGTCCCACCAATGCTAAGCAGATATGGACTATCTTTACAGAGAGGACATTGATTAATGCCCTAGGTCGTAAAAGTTCCCACAAGACGTTACGTGATTAATTTAACACTTCTTTTAACATAATTCCAGATCATTTTCTTTCTTGACACTTTCTATATTATTTTTAATTATCTATTTCAAATAGATCACGTCTCAAACTCTGCCGATGAAAGCTGTCTTATTCAATTTAACTTAGATAACTCATTTAACGTCCATTCAGAGGTTCGGAAATAATTAGTAACTATACTTGAAAGTACCGAGTATTGAATCGACAGGATATAATATAATCACAGTGTGTTAAATCGAATCGTCTAAAAGTAATCCAAACTTAACCCAGAAAAAAATCATTCGAATGAGGGAAACGATAAGCTTAATAATACTTTTAAATCGTTATTTTTAATCTACATCCGAGAAGTAAAAAGATAGTAAAGAAGATCGACAACGCATTAATAACCGATGTTAAGTGGTTGAAGTATCACCTACCATCAAATTAAACTTATGATACTCAACAAAAAAAGAAGAAATTCAGAACAGCATGCATCTGTAACTTCCCTCTAATTCTCCTTTATGTAATTGCATGGAGAGTACCTCAAGCAGAAAGATTCCATCTTAAGCTCTTCCAGCTCGACACTGAAATAATGGCTTCAAATGAGTTCTCCGTACATTTTCCAACCTAATAGCTCTCAAAGTTTCCATTTATTTTCATGAAATTTAAACGTACGGATGTTGAAGAGATTTTCAAAAGTTATCTTTTATATTTTCACCGACTTCAAAATAACTGATAATAAATAATGGTTTGAAGTAATTAAAATATTATTTTTTACTTTTTAGTGTAAGTTTGTACATTTTATATGTAGTTGTAGTTTTGAAGTCGGTTTTTGTTATTTGTATAAAAATATTTTTTTTATTATAAATACATACATTGCACCCGTGCGAAGCCAGGGCGGATAGTATATTATAATAAGATGATATCTGGTCGCTATCCGGTCGCGCTTTCAATAATTCATGCGTTGGTTATAACTGACTTTATAATAACGCAAAGTCAAGACAAGTTCGAAAACTTTCTTGACGTCATGGCGTTATAAATATTAATGTATGGAAAAACTTTTTGTATATAGATATCAGGAGGTGGTTAGAGTTTCGTAATGTATTTTCTTTTGGGGCTTTTCTCTCGCTCGTTGAAACATTTGAGAAAGTCAAGTAATGATACATGTGGTCGGTCAATATTGATATGACTGTTATCGTATTTTTATGGAACATCATTTAGATACATTATTTTAACTAAAACTGCGTCTTAATATTGTCTTTTATGAACGCGGGTATCACACATTTAAATGAAATACTTTATATGGATTAAAACGCGATTTATTATTTATATTATTTATGGCAACTTTGTGATATTTCAAATCAGACAGCTATCATCTTTCAGTCCCGTGACCACGAAACAAAACGAAACGTCGGGATAAATAATAATTCGCGTTTTAATCCGTTATAAAGTATTTTATTTAAAAACTGCGTCATGTTGATCTTATGTAATCAGTCGTAAGGCCCAAAGTAAACCATTCAAGGGGGTTGGGGTTCAAATATACGAACGCCAAGCGAATATTTAATCTTTTTTATTACAGAGCAGGCAACCGAGCAGGAGGGTAATCTAATGATAAGTAATAACCATCGCCCATGGATATCCGCGACTTAAAATTTCCAAATGTGTTGTTGGCCTTTTTTTGGCCTTTATTGGCACGTTTTTTGAAACCAACGAGGTCATAATTAATTAAAAACACTGAAGGTATTTATTCCGCAGTTTCTATTCAATATATTTATTAATTAAGTCCACTTGAGACATTAGGTTCAGCTTTAGTGAGCTTTATAAGAAAGCACGACTTGATATTGAATTTGTCTTTCAAAGTTTAGAGGCAATTAAGAGGTGCTATTACTCTTAAGTAGCTGAAAGATAGCTACGGAGATATTCATAGAAAGACGAAACACTTGTTAATGCTAAAATTTATTTACAATAATGCGCTCTATTAATACCATCAATCCTTTGTTCTCAGATTTCAATAATGTAGATTTAATTAATAGAACGTAATTTTTCAAATTTGATTTTAATAAACAGCCAGCGAGCGCTTGTTGCACTCTGTCGCTGCAGCTCTATTGAGTGAGTTACTATCAGCAGTACTTTCGAACTAATTGACCTACATGAAAAAAGGCCTAGCCATACCTTAAAGGCCAACAACAGATCGGAAAGCTCTCGGGTGCTGCAAATGTACAGGGTTTTACTTTATTTACATTTATATAGAACCCAAAAGGAATTGTATATTTTCGCTTTCATTCTTTCCTAATGTTTTTCGTACAAATGGATTTCAAATATCATCGATAATATTAAAACGAAGAATTGGATTGAATTAAAAATTCTAGCTGTATTTAAATTTTAGCTTAGACGTTTTGTAAGTATCTACGAATTATATACGATGTTTGTGTGAAAATACCGCAGCAGTAATTTGTTAAACTATTCATCAAGGCTCATAGCTCAATTGAGCACTTATTTTTTGCAGTAAACTATGGAAAAAATATTATTCCATTTCATATATTGTGAAAAATAAAAAAATAACTAAATATATTATATATAATATTTTTTCGCAATAACTATTTATTATATAGTATGTAGTAGTCACTACCTATACTATATAATAAATATTCATTGCGATACTGTATAATAGCAGTCGCTTGTGAAAGTAAAATTAGAATAGCGAATTTAAGGTAGACTGTGCATCATTGACTGATGATGACTCAAGTGAACCTCATGCTCGTCTGTCAATATCTAATATAAAAAAAGCCAGTTTAGATTTGAACATAACTAAGTTTACAAAACTAGGGATACCTAGAATTAATTATCTCTACAGCTTTTGTTCAAAAATATAATGTGTTCATTGACTGAATGAATTGAATTGAATGATTGAATATAGAAAGAAATTTTACGTTTTCATATTCACTAATTTTGTTCATGCAACACTGAATTAAAAAGTTAAATAATTTGATTGTTCCTATATGGAACATTCGCTCAGCAAAATCCTGTTATATATCGACCGCCTCGCCTTGAATTCAATTGAATTTGAGGCTAGCTCAACCAAATCAGATTGACCAATCGGCGAATTTGAACAATTGGGTTCTTAAATTAAATTAATTAAGGTTGTGCTAAAGTTCAAACCAGAGACAGATACATACATATGTCTCCCTCACCCTTTTCATTTATTAACCCCACGTACGTCAATAATTATTTTAGTCAAGTAAGAACAGTAAGACGAAGTATAGACTACAATACAATATTGTGGGCGGCGTAACAAACTATCGATTTTAATAGCCTTTGTTCTACGGTCTTCGTACTTTATAAAGTTACGCTGTTGTAAGTCGATAGCCAATTTCACCCTCCACTGCCCTGGATAGGAAGACTGCTGAGAATATATGGAGATGTTCTGACCCGGAAAATTATTGCTTAGTTAGTCATTGTTCAGCATCGTGGTATTTTTGCAGTGCGAGGAGTCATGACGATATAAATAATAACATAACTTGTTAAGATTAATATATACAATAAATAAGACAGTTGACTAGTTACTAGACTACTACATTAACTAGTAGAAATACGAACACATCATATACAACTAGTGGAAAAAAGTGTGATATCTAAATCATCCGGAATAAATTTAAAAACACAAAAAAATACATCAAAATTGATCCAGCGTTTTAGCAGTAGTTCAGTGACTACTAAAGAGTAATATGTAGAAATATAACGTATCGTTTCACTGCAAAGGCAGCGGTTTTTTATTTGGAATTTTTATAAAAAAAATATAAGTTGGTGATTGAGAAAATCTACCCTTATGTTATAATGGGGTTTCTTATACATAAGTGATTACCCAATATATAATATATATATATATATATATATATATTTATATACATATATATTGGGTAATCTCTTAACTTATTTTAACTGTGATAAAACTACGTTTTCGTGATTAAACTTTAAAGTTTGTAAATTATCATGAGAGAATATACGATGTTTTAGCAACTTTATCGTAGATGATCAGTTTTGATCGTGAGATATATAATTTTTAATTTCTGTCGCCAAGAATCGAACTCGAACGTGTACTTAACGTGACTTACCACTGAGCCACAGAGGAATTCAAGTGCATTCGGAAAACAAACAAAAAATAGAAGTGTGCTAATTTGACTGTGGTTAGTACATGTGTGCCGAAATAATTAAAACAACATATTACAAAAACATCATTTCTCTTATTAAATCTTATCGAAAGTACATAACACAGTAAATCAACTACCCTTTAAGATCGTTTTTTCTTTTATCTTTTAGACTTGATACGTACAGTGGCGTAGCTACACGTAGCAACGGCTTAGCTTGGCAACCACGACAAAATTTTGTCGACCGTTTTCTCGTGTTTCTATTGTCAAAAGTAGAGATTTTTGTCGATCGAGATATCTTGTCTATCAAAGTTGTCGATGTCGAGGTATAATATATCGAGATATCTTATATCTAAGGTTGTCTTCACTCGTCCGTGTGATATGTTATCTCTCGATGGTCATGCTGATGTATGTTTGTGAGCAGGCTCGAGGTTTTCTAGCTACGAAAACTTGCTGAAAGAGGGGCTTTCCAAAGTCTAGGGGCCCTCTGAGCTTTGGGGCCCTAGGAGCCTTGTCCTATGATAAATACACCTCTGGTTACGTTATGTTTCGCTTTTAATTCAAAACATAACGTTCCTTTTAACAGAAGTTGTTCTGTAGTTAGATCTTTTTAACGCAGCAACATTTAATTTTTATTAAAACGAGTTTGTAATTTAATTTTTAATTGATTTTCTCTACTAAGATTTCAGTAATGGAAGTATTGTGTCGACATAGAAGATAAGGTGAAAAAAGAGGGAGAATAAAAAGTTTAAAATAAGTGTGGGCGGTGTCTTTTTTATGGAAAAGAGATTTTTATCTTAATTGATACTAAATGGTAACTAACTTAAGACGGTTCTAGTAAGATGGCACCCAGTTTACGAAATGACTAGCCTCATTTTTTTATTAAAGACTCGTATTTTTATGAGATCGTACACACCATTGAATACAACTGATAGGTGAGAGAAAATGTATATAATGAATTGTTAATTTCTAGACATGAGGTGAGTATGAAACTTTAAGTTCATTACTAACAATTATTCCCTACACGGTTTCATGCTCACTTGAAAATGGCGTTAACTATCCTTAAATCAAAACGGTTTGGTTCACGGTATTTCAGCGCTGTTAGAACATCGTGTTTCATTATCTATTAATTTGACGCGTTGGTTACAGATGAGCTACGCCGTAGCACTACTCAGAATAAACTGCATCCATTTCACAATTTCATGAACCATATACATATAGACCTATGTTGACAGACAAGCTTGAGGCTCGCTTGATCACTTTATATTTGACAATGAGTCACAGAACATCGATCAATAATGCGCTGTCGACTTATGTGACATTATTTTTATGTAAGTTATCGATAGACGAGCATTAGGTTCACTTGATGGTAGGTGATACCTCAGCCACAGAACATCAGTCAATGATGGGCTGTCAACCTTCTTTTTACTCCGAGCATTCGGAAAGCACTCGAACAGAAGACATGTCAAATATTTATTTTATTTGTCGAAACAAAGAAACGGTAGAACTTCTTACCAGAAGATGTTCCTTAGAACTTTGTGTTCCAACCGTTTAATTCCCAAGGGAAAACATGTTTTAGGGAACCATCCAAACGTACGACCTAACGCGTCAACGAGCGTTCACTTACCATAGAAGTAAAGCCGCGAATAGACTCTAATGAAGTATAAGGCGTGGCTCCATTTACCTACGTCATTTCGTAGACACATGGAAAGAGAATCAGCCATTATGACGCAGGTGGAATAAATTATACCTGCGTCGTAAGTGTGTCCGAATAGTTATGCCGAGAGCTCAAAAGTATGGTTTTAAACATAATTATATAATACCTACATATTTGAACATTATTGAATAAACATCTTAACAATAATTTGGTTTTTCTTAGGTTTTTTATCAATAAATAAGACTCCAAGTGTGCCTTTGAAGCTCTTGGTACATCGATTAGATAGTGATGATAATCTTGATGTTGTCAATGACGTAGCGGTGTCTTATTTAAAACCTTGCAAGTCAAAATACTACGAGAATATGATACAACGATGTTCACACTTAAAAGTTAGAGTGTTAAGCATGTGTTATGGGTTAAATTCTGGCACAATAGAACGTGCGACTGCTTATCAAATATACCCATTAAATCTATCTATATAAAAGAAAGTCGTGTTAGTTACACCATTTATAACTAAAGAACGGCTGCGCCGATTTCAATGATATATTATTTGTTGGATTCGTCTACGTCCCGAATAACAGAATAACTATTAAAATGTCAGAAAAAATCAGGAGAAAAAATCCAGAAAATTTTAAATAAATTAGGTTCGGAACTCCACCATCTTCCGCAGATGACAGTTCACGTCACGCAAGCTTATAGATGTTTTCTAATAATTAATTGATATCCACTGCAAATCTATATCTATATAATAACAGAAATAGGAAAGTAGCATTTGATATAGAATTTTTTTTTAATTTTTTAAGCCATCATTTTGGCAGGACAACGTCAATTGAAACAAAACCATTCTTTGTCATTTTTTTCAGAATTATTCAGATTAGATTAGATTAGATTTTATTAGAAAATTAAATCTATTTAATATTATTATTAGAGTTCAGAATAAAAGCTTGTAATAAAAATGTGTTTTAATTTGAATGTAACGCAGAGCGTATATAGGCGCAGAAATACCCTGTCGGCATACCCTGAATAAATTATTTTAGGTCTAGTGCACACCAAAGGTATTTCAAAGGTTATATAAAATAAATTATTTTTAAAAGCTTTACAAATTGAAGCTTTATCAAAAGGTCGGCTGCCAATTATGCCTTTCACGTAATTAATCAATTTTGTGGGAAGCGAAGGAAGTCCGTAGACCGGCCGTAATTAAATTAAAAAAATTGGAGTCTTGCACGTCTTCTTAGGACTTTAGTATCAAATTGATTATGCTATTTTATATGTTGTTCGATAGAAGAGTTTTAATCTATACTAATACTAGCGATCCGCCCCGGCTACGCACGGGTGCAATGTAGATGGTCAAAAATTCTAAGCTATCCTATCTCTTAAGTTGGAACAGACTGCTCACGGTGTGCCAATTTAATTTAAAATCGGTTAAGTAGTTTAGGAGTCCATCGCGGACAAACATCGTGACAGGAGATTTATATATATTAAGAGATTATAAAGAGGAAAGATTTGTATTTTTGATTTTTATATGTTATGAATAAACTCAAAACTACCGGACCAATTTTAATAATTCTTTCACGAATAGAAAGCTACATTGAACCCGTGTTAAGCCGTTATAATATTCATAATTCTTCCCCAAAATTAACAAAGAATTAGATGTGTAGCATAGCATTTCGACATGTCCATAGCACACAGTTACTTCTGCATAAGGCTCTATTTTACACTTGATCTTATTCTTTGGAGAAAACTTCATAAATCAATATTCGACTGCTATCTTCGAAAATATGATGTGTCTTCGAAATTCAAAAATTTCGATTTTACTAGCATACCTATTATATAGACCAGTTTAGCCCTACAAATACAAAAAAAGCTACTTGGTAAAATAATCATGTACGACTTTTTTCCACGGATAACAATTAACAATTTTCGTTCTATAGAAATATTATAATTAACGATTATTGCTTGTAGAATGTTCATATAAGTTAGACTGAGATAGAATTGCGAATGCTAAAGATCGCTTTTATTCTTTGTTCAGCACAAACAACCAATTCATTATCTTAAGATATATTAATAACTAGCAACGCGCCCCGGCTTCACACGGATGCAATGTAGATGTACTATACCTATATTACTCGCTGATAATGTCCTGTCCAGTAGTTTTTGAGTTCATTCATAACATACAAAATATAAATCTTTCCTCTTTATAATATTAGTGTAGATGTAGATGAAGAAGAGTAGATAAAATAATATTTCACTCATTATTATTATTGGCGCTTAAATAATGTCGACAACGTATTAATTAATTTAGAACGAAAAAAAACTTCAAACATATTATTAAGAGTTATCGTTTAAAGGAAATATATGACTCAATATCACAGATAGAGTAGTGACATCGTATCCAGAGAGAACATTTATTTTTATTTCAAATATCGTAAGATGAGCGTGAAATTTAATTGGTAAAACGAGCGGCGGCGGGACCATCATACATGCCTGAAATCCCGGCTTGCCCTATTAATGCAACCATTAAAAAAATGGCAACAAAAAATTTAAAGCCATAAAACCTTAGCCACAGGACCTAAATCAACTGTGCGCTGTCAATATATTTTTTCATTGAGCATTCGGAATTGAAATTTAGAATACAGTGCCATTCAACTTTTTAATACCCGAATTGGCCAAACGTAAACGTTTAGAAAATTATGAACAAAACACATCACTCAATAATGTTGAACAAGAACTCGGAAAAGGCAATACTGGTAATTACTCGAATTCAAATTGAGGCTGAGGAGGCATTCAAAACATTAAAGAGGTTGTTTTCTATAGAAAATGGCAAATGAGTGTATTTTCACTGCACCTTGACCTGAAAAGTGCTTATTAAGATTTCTATGGGGTTTACTGAAAGGCATGAAATATGGCGTTTGGCGCAATAAATTTGTGAACAGAAATGGTAATTATATGTGTTATTTACTTCTCAAATAAATTTAATTATTTTATAAATTTAACTTCTTCTTGTACAATCCTTCGAAACACAAAATATTTGCTATTTTCTTATTATAATTGTTTTACATGGAAAAGCTATCCGTAATAAAATTCCCTCCTATGCCAAATTAAAATCATTTCTGTATCTATAGAAATTTTATGTAATTCTGGATATACATAGATATTAAAAAACTGTATTTATCGGATATAAGTGAACATCTGACCGTTCCTTAAATGTAGATATATTCATTTAGTAATGGAATAATATTTCACAAGATTATGATAAAAATTATTAGATAATTTCGTATTGTTAAACATTTATAAATTATTTGAATTCTATAAAAATCCGAATTCTAATGTTTCCGGATACCTATATAAATATTTATTCATCGATGAGAGTCCCTTTGTTACATTATGCTTAAGGCGTTATTTCAACAAAAATCCTTTATACTTGTTGATTAAGCGCGCAACAGTTTTCCTTTGTTCTAAACGTTCCAAATAACACCAATACAATTCTAAAGCTTTCGATTAAAATTAAAAACGGAAGTGAAGACTCACCGTTTAACTCGCCGGTTGATTCACAATTCTTTTTTCAAAAACATTCAAACGGCACCGTTTGTACAAGTGCGCTCGTCGCGGCCACCGAAGCTCTACTGAGAGCTTAACTGAAGACTGAAGCTTCTGTACCTCTACCTGTTGGCTGTACGCGGGTAATTGGCGAGGGGGGCTTTTGGAATGGGAATGTCACGTTTTAACGTCATCATGACGCGACGCCATTTTCAGGAGAACGTGTAGGTGGACCAATAAAGAGGAAAGATTTCTATGTTTGTAACGAAACTCACATACTAATGGACCGATTTTAAAAATTCTTTCACCAATAGAAAGCACAATACATTATTAGCGAGAGCATTTTTGTGTGTATGAGGCGTGTTGCTAGTGCTACTTTTGTTAGACACTGGATATACGCTGCTAATGTCTCTAGAGATCTAATCAGAAATAAAATTTCAGGCTGGGTTTATGATATAAGGATTGAAATAACTCGTTTTATTAAATAAATAACATGTTTTGTATTATTTACTACATGGCTGTATATGGAAACGGACAAGATAATTGTATAAAAAAACAAAATTAAAAATGGGGTTGAATAAAGCCGATAACGATCGATGGTCAATATACTTATAAGAACTGTTGTTGTTAGCTAACAAACAACGAAACTGCACTTTGAAAATGACTATAGATAAGATATCCCAACAAAATCTGGAACATGTCATCAACTAGACATGTGTAACACTGCGCTGCGCCGCGCAATTGCGCCGGCACGCTTCACTGCGCAGGGTGAGTCAGCTCACACATTCATAATGTGTTGGCGCACGGCGCAGTACCCCACTCACTGAGTGAACTATGAGCCTGGAGTTGAGTGCGTTTCGGAGGTTTCACTGCTCGCTTTGCGCGTCCCATTTTGTTGCGTCGTGGCGCAATTTTGAGTTGACTCAAGGAGCCGACGCACTACACTGCGCCTGAGTTTCTGAGTTGGCGCAGGAAATTTCGCTGAGTTACCCATGTCTATCATCAACAATCCAACAAAATGTGTTATTTTTGTAACGATATGAAGGCGTCAAGTTGGAACAATGTGTGATTGTCAATGTTTTATCAAATACATACTGCATTTAATATTTAAACCATACCTGAGATCGTGCAAACAATATTTCTCCATGAATATTTTACTGCCCATTCGTCAATTAATTCCTTCTTTTCATATAATTCTTACACTCCAATACATGCCTTTTTGGCCAAAAATAGTATATTTAGAAAAAATTATCTTCATATTAATAAATAGTAACTTAAAGGATAGAAAATGAATTTATTCAACAGTTATCTGCTATATCCGAATATCTTCATTATCGAAAGTGAACTAACAAGATTTCATGCTAAGTCATTATTTACCATTCCTGATGTCTGTTAGTCTACGTAACTAATACAATTTTCACCACCTCCCGGCGCAGCGTTCAAATAAGCATGAATTTTGCAGATTTGTACAAGATCCCAGGTGGTGATGAGGCTCAAATTATTTACATCATTGTAAGTGGGTTTTTTTTTAATTTTACTGACATTTTTCGCCTAGATACCATGTGGGATATAGTATATATGTATATTTTTTGCAAGGTTCCTTTGTTTACCTATAAATATAGTTAGTTACACTAAATGTCGTAAAGTGAAAATTATATGAACACTTTTTTACTTTAGGTGGCATTGCAACGCAAGGTACACGGTAAGACTAGTAAAACATATTTTATTTCACAGGACGTATGATCTAGCATTTTTTACAGCGCCATCTATGGGACCCTTTCCTTAACTATTACTGAGTAAACCTTTAATAGCTAGAACCCTTTTGGACCAGACATTATAAGTTGTGGGCTTAAATACATATGCCCTTAGAAATAAGACCCTAGAGATCTACCCAGAGATTTAATGAATCCTCTTTGCTTTTATAAGTTTGGTAATTATTTGACGAGGTTGAGTTTATTTATTTAAGTTACAAAGCAAAACATATTACATCTGTATTTAATATATGTATATCAGTTATAATTTTTTGTTATACTTTTTTATGGATTTAACTTATGGGCTTTACTTTTTATACAAAGTGTCTTACGTATACAAAATAATATGAGCTCTAAGTGAGTTGGTGTTGTATTAGAATATAAATATTTAAGATTTTTGTTTGAAAAGTACTAGTGTTATACTTATAACTTGGTAGAAGTTGCTTGGAGAAACAACATTCTGAACAGGTGAAAGGTTAAACGAATTGACTATTCAAAAATCTTTTTAAAATTTTACTTGAATAAATATTTGATTTAGAATTTGAAGTTTTTAATTTTATTCTTAGCATAAGATCACTGTCTCTTTAGGAATTAGGCCGTTTTTACATACAAGAATACTTTTGTATTATGATCTGAATGAATGTGTTATAACATTAGATCCCAATGGCAATGAGGCGAGAAATATATGTTTGTATGATGAACTAGCAAAACGCCCCGGCTTCGCACGGGTGCAAATAGATGAAAAAAAAGCAAAGTCTATGTTACTCGCTGATAATTTAGCTTTCTATTGGTGAAAGAATTTTTAAAATCGGTTGAGTAGTTTTTGAGTTAAATCGTAAGAAAACCGCAAAAATTGAACAAAATGACATAGTACTACCCCTCTCCGTATTGCTCGATGCCCTGCGTGGAGCCACAGCGGTGCGAAGCGGACGGCGTGTATTTTATTTTATTTTATTTTATTTTACAAATATTAGGAAAACTTACAGCTAAACAGAAAAAAAAGTTAAACAGAATATATAGGTACAGAAGGCCATTTACAAGTTTTCACAAATAAATACAGTATAGAAAAAGACAAGCACACAAGAAAGTTAAGCACAGATTAAACCTTAACACAAATTATAAGGGTTGCTTAAAGCTGCCTGTACAAGAAGAACCTGTCATTCAACAGCTTCCTAATATAAGAAGCTGAATTATTAAAGAGGTCGAGGTCTAGAGTGTTATTACACTTATTATAGCACATGCACGTTCGAATGAATTGTAAAAATGTATTTTTTGCTTATATATATTTTGAATGGAATTTCCGCTTTCAATATTTCAAAAAGTATTTAACAGGTATTGAAACAGTCTTAAATATGAAATAATTTATTTGGATAAGAATTAATACAAAGGTATGGATAGCAAGGTCTGATTTTGATTGGCATTTCTGTCAACTTTTAAAATGTAAAAAAGTAGTTATAGTAACATAACTACAATAGTTAGACATATGGTCTCGCGAAGTTTTTTGTAGATATTTATGTATTCTATAATATTGTAGAACTTTATTTTGCTCTATCATCAATACTTTTCGCAGCGCATGCGACGAACAACATTTTTTGTTACACCTCGGGTTAATTTTAGTAGGAAATTTTAAGGATCTCTATTTTTTTCTAGTAATAAATATAGCCTATGTTACTCAGCGATAATGTAGCTTTCTATTAGTGAAAGAATTTTTGAAATCGGTCCAGTAGTTTTTAAGTTTATTCAATACATACAAAAATACAAAAATATAAAAATAAAAAAATACAAATCTTTCCTCTTTATAATATTAGTAAGAGTAAGATAAGAAGTATAGATGATCAAAAAATAACACAGTAATATCCTGCATTAACGCTCGTTTTATTTACGTTTAAATAAGGAATTAAAGGAATGCTTCAATACATTAGAATTCAATTAATTATAATTTTATATAGCAAGCGTGGTCATAATGCAGACTCCACTAACGCCATCTATACGTTATAAACATAGTTCTTGTGAACAGCGCAGTGTTCAGCAGAGAATCAAAAAATTAGAGTCCCTTAGTTTGCACAATAGTTCTTGAACTTTGAACTTCACATTACGAACGAAACATTGTATTTTTTTTTATATTAGATATCGTCAGATGAGCATGAACTTCACTTGATGGTATGAATGGTGATACCTGAGCCACAGATAATCAGTCAATTATGCGCTTTTTACTTCGAGCATTCGGAAATCCATAGGTGTCATGTTCCGATGTTCCTGCACGGTCTTTCCATCTATGAACGGTTGATCGTCACCCGGTCGGAATTTCGATATTCCTCCCATACATGTTTACAGAAAATTATAAACGATCTCGGTGGGATTCCAACCAACGACCTATCGATGCGCACGGCAGATGTTCTGCCGAATGCGCAAACGAGGCCGTCTAAGTATTTTTTAAACTAAAAAAAAAAGTATTTTATCCAAACTCATAATTTACAAATTTATTAAAATTCTAAATCCTACAGTTTAAAAAAATATCTGCTAAGTTTCGAAAGTTGGTAGAGCATTTTTATCCTCGTTGAAAACCATCAGAATCTTTAGAGCTATTAAAGATGTCATGTGGAACATGGTGTAATGGTTAGCTCCATACAAAAATTTTGTAAAACGAAAAACTTGGCGATTAAAAAGAGTGGCGGCGAGTTTATTGCCAGTTCTTCTCGTCCGTTCTACGCCCTTGATTTGAGAACTGGCAGTAAATGTAAAATTAGAAGCATTTAATATGTATTTTTTTATTGACGTTCATAAGTGTACATTATGTTACCTAAATGAATAAATGATTTTGAATTGAATTGAATTGTGCATGCTAATTCAGATTAGCCTAAGTTAGATTTACAATTAAGACTTGGAAGCTATATTTTCTAATTTTCATAGTCTACTTCACAAAAAAAATATCACGTTTTTTATTGTATGTTAACATTGAGACCGTCATATTATTATTTTTTTATCATTTACACTTCTAATCTATAACAAAATATTATTGTATAATAAATATTTATCTTGGCATTTTCAGTAAAATGCCTATATTATCTAACGGATTATATTATAAACCCGTTTAATCAGTTATATCAATTTAAGACCTAATTCTAACATATTTAGAAATTAGCCAAAATACGTCTTCCTTTGTAAACCTCATAATAAATAATAAAAAAGCCATTTATTTCCTGATATTTCTTTTAAGACACTTGTTTCTTAAGAATATACTTTTATTAGTAAGGTTAGTCTTAATTAGTATGATAGTGGTTAATCTTAAATGTTAGTTTTAATTAAAAATTAAAAAATGTCACCTCATAAAGCTCTTAAAAATTTACAACGTTTATAATTTTACAAAGAGTTAATATTTCGACCTCTTCCCTCACAGTGAAAATTAATTTTCTACATATTTTTTTCCATGAAGTTTTCCAATATTTTAATAATTATTCTATTACTCGAAACACAAACGAATCCAACAAATAAGATATCATTAAAATCGGTGCAGCCGTTCTTGAGCTATAAATGGTGTAACTAACACGACTTTGTTTTATATATATAAATAGATAAATTCAGTATATATTCGTAGTATTAAAAAAACAACAATCGCATATCAAATACTTTATTACTAAACTAACTAAACAGTATTCATAGTTCTGTGTGAGTAGATGGGAACTTCTTCAACACCGCGTGGTATAGATTATAGAACGCATAGATGGATACGCTAATTATCACGACCAGGGAACCACCGAAGACGAAGCTGAGGAAACTGCCATCGATCATGTTGGTGCCTTCGAGACTGCTCGCGTGGCCCTGAAACAACTCTTTGGTTCCAGAACCGGCAGATTTCCTCTCCTCCATCATTCGTTTCATGGAAGACAGCCGTTCCTTTAATTCGTCTATGGATTCCATAACATGTTCCGACTCTGTAATTTATATTAATGTCAGTTTTATTTATGTTTTTATTATTTGATTTTTCTAAATGTATATTAGTTATATGATAATTAAAAACCGGCCGGCGTTTTGATAATTTCGCGAAAAGTTAAAGTTTACTAGTTGTTTATCGACAATTCAAATAAACACTTATCTAATGAAAACGTCATGAGGGTCAAGATATACTAAGAAATTTTTGGAAATTTATTAAGAGCTTGAAAAAAGCAATGATTTTATATAAAATACAATAGTTAAATCGGCAATTTATATGTATCACACTAGAAGTCAAATGAAATATCAATAGAATCTTAGGTTACTTTTTGAATACTTATAATTGAAACCTTTGTTCACAATATCAATTATTAAAATATACGAAAAATAATATAAAAACTCTATGAATTTTTAATTACAAAAATTATCACGCGATTTTGTTAACCCACTTAAGGTAAGTCACACGAATATTATCACAAAACACAATAAATACCTTTCGTTTCCTTTTCCGGTGCCATTTTTATTGTAATAATGTTGTGTTCTGTTCTAATGTTTTGATTTCGGAAAGACCCGGACTGTGGACTGTCAAAAATGGCGGCGACGCATGCGCTACGCAAACAGATTCTGGAGAGTATTGATCTGAGTCCCGGGAACATCCAGGCTTCTGTTTGTAGATTAGTTTGAAATAATACATTTAGAATAATTAATGCTATAAGAGTAATTATAGAATTTCTTGCCGGATCTTCGCGTATTCATAACCGGTAACCTATAAAAAAAAAGTGTTGATCAAAAAATACTAATCAAAGATTACTTTAAAAAAATTTAGAGTTGAATTTAAATTTAGACAAATATTATAAATAGATATATACTTAATTTAAATTATTTGTTCTAAAACAATGATCCCAAATGCCTTTTTTTTTTGAAGACTTCATGCCATGGTATGTCAAATACTGTATAGAAGTCATAAATATACAAAGCTAAATATATATACCATAATATACAACACAGGTACTTAAATACAATTTACCTATTAAAATTATTTCTTAACTTACGAATGTAGCAAAACTTTCAGAAGGATTGAAACGCGATTTATTAATTATTTATATTATTTATCCCGACGTTTCGGATGCTTTTTTGCAACCGAAAAAGCAAAAGTTATCAGATCATATGAAGAGCCAAGCTCCTACCTCCATACGACCTAAAATAAAACTCTCTCTCATAGTTCTCAATTAGTTAAAATGTGTGGCTTCACCGATTCGTTACTCAAGGACCTACATGACATCATATTCTGAGAATTTGGACTTTCTAGCACTGTTCAGACTGAATCTATAAGGATACAAAAATATGACGAATCGCTTCGAGAAAAGGTAGGCAGTGCGTTGCGCTTCCGTTGTTTCGTCTTGGCGGAGGCACTGCCGTGCCCTCAGATGTTACTATCGAGATTCCATTCTCTTATACATTCAACACGTTTGCTCAGCTAGAGCATACAGCTATATTAAATATAAACTTTCATGAAATAATTATGACTTTAAGCAGCACTTCTATTCTTGATATTAGATATTTCGACTACATATGTCTTTGCGTGTTGTTCCCACGATAATGTAAGTGCTACTCCTATTTCACCATGCCTGCTGCTGATAGAGGACAAATCTTAGTTTTATTTATTTTTTTCCTTATTTTTTATAAGCTAATTAAGATGTCATGTGGAACATGGTGTAATGGTTGCAGCTCCTTACAAACATTTTGGAAAACAAAAAACTTGGCGACTAAGAAGAGTGGCGGAGAGTTTATTGCAAGTTATTCTCGTCCATTCTAGGCAATAAATGATTGTTGATTTGAGAACTGGCAATAAATGTAAATTTCTTATTAAGATAAACCCTCAAAAATATTTTATTCGGTTATTTCGATATTTTGGATACATTTCATTGTTGTTATAAAATAGATATTAATTGAAGAAGACGCCTATTTTACAATGAATATAATCTTGCTGTTATGCCATATCTTGTAAAACGGTACGAATAAATTCCAACTCCTCATACATCAGTATACTGATCCAAATTATTTGTAACATAATTATCCTTTGGTGAACCGTTACCGCGTCTCGACTACAATTACTTGATTAAAACCTTGTTCTTAAGGTCGGTTTCTCAAAGTTTATTATGAGTATTAAGACTTCGGTGCGTCGCGTTCACGTATACCAGCGACACCTTTATTTTTTAAAAAGGGACCAAATGAGCATGTTGCGCTTGATGAAAGTATTCGCCCATAGATGAGATATCTCTCTTAAGTGCCTACAGGTGCGTTGTCGACCTCCAAGGAATGAATAGACTCGTTTCTTGAAGGATAACGATACGTTTCGGGAAAACTGCCAACGGCAGCTGGTTCCACACAGTGGATGTGCGAGGCAGGAAGTGTCTGAGGAATCGTATTCGGGATTTAGCAAAATAAATCCCCATTCTGATACGGGTGAGTATCCTTGTATAATACTGGCAATGTTTACAATGTATTACCATATCGCGACCTGGGCTATTGTGTTCGCCATTTTTAATTCACACATTTGTGATTTATACAAAATATTTTTTTTGATAAATGGTTAAGTCGTATATTTCAAGATTTATATAAAATAAATCATTATCTTGGCTTTACTCAACGAGATTCAATTTAAAATAGTGATGTATATCTTTTGTTCAAATGGATATAAATCTCTATTTTCTCTTAAAACAGAAAGTTCGTATAAAGTAGCAAGAGTTCTTTATTTTAGACTAGCCAGATAAAATATATAAAACAATGTATTATACTAAATTAGTGTAGCTATCAAAATTGGCCAAAATTATCTATAAAACTCATTTAATGTCAATGAAGATGAATATATTTTTTATAAATTATACATACCCATTTAATTATATATAGTCCATAACTAGTTTTTATTGTAAGTAATATAAAGGAACAAGGAAATAACACGTGTGACTTAAAGTTTGAGAATCTTTATTGTAAACTAAACTAATTTAAACTTTATAAACTGACTATACGTCTTAAAGTTTTAGTTGAAGCACAACACTACAGTTTCTTTTGCGAAGTATCTTCACTATATTTTACTTTTCCACACTTATGGAATAAGAAAGAGCTAGGTTCAATTATTATTTATTTAAAATATTTTTTTGGTATATCAATTATTTAAATAAAAAAACTTGTAACAGATTTTAATGATCACGCTTGCTATAAACCCATTCGGAATGTCATGATAAATTAATATAATATTATGTATTTAAAAATAAGTCGGGTTTTCCTTCCTGACGCTATAACTCCAGAACGCACGAACCGATTTCCACGGTTTTGCATTCGTTGGAAAGGTCTCGGGCTCCGTGAGGTTTATAGCAAAGAAAATTCAGGAAAAATTTCAACAGAAAAGTGGCAGAACAACGTCTGCGGGGTCCACTATTATGTATATAGATTGATTGTTTTTTTAAATTCAAATTCAATCAAAGAATCTCTCAAATGAAATTGAATTACAATATTAAGTAGTTATTATAGCTGTACCCATTTTTAATAAGTTTTATTATAAGAACTTCATACACTTGAACTTAGATTTTATATAAATATCTATCAGTCATCAGGAATTACAGTATTTGGCGGCTTCATCGATGTGAGCTGACAGATGATACGTAAAAGTGGAATAGAAATAATATTGCTCTTAAATTAATGTATAAAATATCTACTATATGCGGGTAACGACCCGCTTAACTATTGAACTGTGTACGGAGAAATTGTTAAGCCCACGAAAGTAGACCTTTTTGGAGAAAATATTAATAAACTTCCATGCGACGAAGCAGCTGGCTGAATTTTCGTATGAAATACAACTAAGTATACCATAATAAAACAAACTCAAAATATTCGCTTTATGTTTTATTATTTAAAAAAATAAATAAACGATACAGAATAAGTTTAGCGGGCGTTAGCAACAACCCAGTTAGTGTAGGAAGACACAGCAGTACTAATTCCGGGGAAAGTTTCGTTAGCGCATCTGTGGCCCCAGGACACAACTCCAACGATGATGTCTCCAGCGTACAGAGGACCGCCAGAGTCTCCTTGGCAAGCGTCGCGACCGCCGACGTCCAGAATTCCAGCACAGATCATATTGGTGGTGACACCGCCATTTAGCTGTTCGTAGCGTTGTTTGCACAGCTCGTTGTTAATTGTGTACATTTGGACATGGTGGAGGATTCTAGGTGGGCTGCCATTCCACTGTAAACGTAGTTCGTATTAAAATACATAGTAAGTTCGCAAAAATTACGGGATGAGGTTTTTAACTTACAGTGAGGTCACCCCAACCAGCATGTACCACAGGGAAGTTGTCGGGCATTACGAAGCCATCTGCAACGATGGTGCCTCTCTGTACCACGGGAGTGTAGACCAGAGGAGTGATCAGCTTCACCACGCTGATGTCAGCGTCGTACCGTGAAGCAAAGCCGTATCCAGGGTGGTTACGCTCAAACTCTACGTAGTGGATGACGCCGCCAGAGTTACGGTAGGTGGTACCTGCTCGGATGCGTCTGTATTCGGGCGAGTAGCCCCTAGAATTATATTTTATGAGATTCAATAAAAAAATCACCTTTGTTTCTAGTCACTTAGTCGCGCAACGGAATTTCAGACGCCACTTTTTTCTGAGTACACAAAAATATAAGAAAAATAAACTAATTACTAAGAGGAAATAATGATTTATACTCGTAACAGGTGGCATGGCAGGACCATGGTTGAAACCCAAAAGCCGTTAATAATTATAATTAGTAATTACATTATTAAGGTAAAGGCACCTAATTCCGAGGGGTCCGTCTGTACTCGGGTGAGTAGCTCCTAGAAATTATAATGTATTGACACATCTCTACATAGAGCTTGCGATAGTTGGACTAAGATACGCCTCTTTTTATTAAAGTATTATATATAAATATAATATCTAAAGCAAAATTAATTACCATCCTTCAAAACAATGTGCAGCTGACAAAAGCCATACTGAATTGAGAACGTTAGCTCCGCATCCTTGACTCCATGTTCCACCCCATGTACTGTACATGTCCACTTGGACTATGTAAGGGTATTTCTCAATCGACGTTTCTTCCCCACCGACGATGCGGTTGGATTTGGCGAATGCTGTTCCTGATCAAGTAAATATTTTGACTGTGTATAATTGTCAGATTTTGCTGGTTGTAGCTGCATTTTACACGCATGTTGTGATATAATAGAATCCCGAGACGAGTAATTTGCAAATGTGATACTTTTACTGGTCGTCATCACAGTTCGTTAATAAAAAAAGTTCTAGCAACGACTTGAGATCTTCTTAGCATTTAGTTTCTAGCGGTTTGGCTTAATCAGGATCATTGGCGTAGCTAGGGATTTTGTCTAAGGCAGCCATACAGCTGAACAGTCACTTAATGCGAGATTTTAATTATTATTGAGGATGAGCAATGCTTACCCTTGCCTTGCTACACCTATGATCAGGATTCTTCTTTTCTATGCAAGTACAACTCGCATGTTAAATATGTCTACGACTTTTTCTATGTCAACTAGTACACTTGATGCAAAATTAACAATACGTAAAAATAATGTAGGCACATAAAAACTATATATTATAAGTACCTAATACAAAATTTTAAAAAAGAACTTACCTGCAAAAAGCAGAAATGCCAGCGGTAGGTAGGACACCATCTTGAACGTCTGAGTATTCCGAGACACAGATACTTTTTGTCTGTTTACTGTCGTATTTAAATAGAAAGATTATCATACATTTATGATGGTTATAAATTACTGATGACAATTATATCTGTAATATGTTTATCAACTTATATAGATTTAGGTAGTAGGTAATTGGAAAATACACAGTTTTATTACTTATGATGTTCAGCCAAATGAGGAGTATATTAGGCTGGAAAAATAAATGATAAGAACTTTAAATAATTAGACCTTCTAATAAAATTAAGTAATCGCCATGATCGTGCTGATTTAGTTCACACGTATGACAAATATTACAAAATAATAATAATAATACAAACACATCCATTTGGACACCATAAACTTTACAAAAAAAATCTATACTATAATAATATTATAAAGAGGTAAGATTTGTATTTTTGTATGTTATGAATAAACTCAAAAACTACTGGACCGATTTAAAAAATTCTTTCACCAATAGAAAGCTACATTATCATCTACATTGAAGTCGGGTGCGTTGCTAGTATATTATAACTTGGTAACCTTCAAAAGAGTCAACTCATTTCTCAAAGGCTGACATGTTGCTGATGTAGTTACTTATCGTCAGATGACTTAAATTGTCGTGTTTATGTAAAATTCGTTCTATATCAGCCTACCATTATTTATTTAAGTTCTTTAATATTCATCAAAACATGGTGATTTCCAGCCTTGAATTGAATACTATATAGTATTTTAAAAAATAATTACAAGGGTTAAAAAGTTTTAATGCAGCTCTTCCAGGTTCCATTTTTTAATAATAGGTATAATAGTTTTATTTCATACAAGTATTTACGAAACTCTTCAAAAAATTGTTATTTCCCAAAGATTTTGAGACAAAAGATTTCATTTGCATTCGAAAATCCACAGAGGCTGCTTTTCAGTTTTGGGTGAACCCATACATTATTCATTTATTAAATGAAAAGTAAACCGTTTGGTCTATAACGACTTCTCGATTTAACCATCGTTAAATTGAATTTGAATCCTAGAGATTGCCACAGGTTAGTTTGTCCTGCTAAACATTGCTATTTTTCATGGACGGACGGAGACACGGGAGAACTCTAGTAAGATGACTACTCGTGATGACGGGCTCGTTGGCGCGTTCGGTAGAACACCTGCCGTGCGCATCGATGGGTCGTGGGTTCGAATCCCACCGGGAACACATGCTTATAATTTTTTTTAGGAAGCATGTTTTCCCCACGTCTGGTAACTTCGGGCATTGATCGGGTGGGATGAATATCTAAATTCCGACCGGGTAACGAACTACCGTTCATAGATGGAAAAACCGTGAAGTGCATATTGCGCGTTTCAGTTTCAGTCTATGGATTTTCGAATGCTCGAAGTAAAAATTAGGTCGACAGCGCATCATTGACTGATGTTCTGTGGCTGAGGTATCACCTACCATCAAGTGAACCTCATGCTCGTCTGTCTATATCTGACATAAAAATAAAAAATAAAAGATATAAAACTATTTATCACAACAATAAAACACAACGCAGATACAACATTAAAATTTATTTATAATATAATAAAGTTTACTTGGCGTTAGCAATAATCCAGTTAGTGTAGGATGACACAGAAGAACTAATTCCGGGGAAAGTGTCGTTAGCGCATCTGTGGCCCCAGGACACAACTCCAACGATGATGTCTCCAGCGTACAAAGGACCGCCAGAGTCTCCTTGGCAAGCGTCACGACCACCGACGTCGAGAATTCCAGCACAGATCATGTTGGTGGTGACACCGCCACCCAGCTGTTGGTAGCGCTGGGTGCATAGCGCGTTGTTGATTGTGTACATTTGGACATGGTGGAGAACTCTAGGTGCACCGCCACCCCACTGGAAAGTTCATAACAAATGAAATTCTGTTATCTGTATTAAGATTTTGTAGGTAATATCTAGACTTTACTTTAAGTACAAAAGGCTTTGTACTTAAAGCAAACTCGCGGCCATAAATTATAGAAAATTCAACGACATTATTTGACAACGACATGGTTTATTAACTGAGGGTCTAGCGTGTTTTTGATCAATAGTATTCGAATCGTCCAACTTTCTAGTATGAGAAATTTCATACAAATGATAGTTCGACGATACCATAAATTGATCAAAGTCGTGATGAAACTTCATAGAGTTACGTATCAACTTTGTTTTGTACATATTGTCACTTCTGAAAAGGGTTTATTTTGTTTAAGAAAACTAGTTTCTAGCTATATTCATATTTGGTATATCAGGCGATTTCTGCTCGCCTATTCCTGACAGTTTCGAGTTCAAAATCAATAGAGTATGATTCTAATGAAACCCATATTTATACTCTTGAAAATAATCAAAGCACAGTGGCTGAAAATGGAAATAAATCGGAATATTCTTACTCCTCAGTTGCTGACATTGCTCAATCGATATCATAGGATTAAAATTATACATCAAAACACTTGATGAGGATCACAGACTGAAGGAAACAAGCGTTTGTAACTATTCAATAATATGTATACATTTACTAACTAGAATTGGTTGAGAAAATGAATTCAAGATTTTTTTAAAATTAAAAAAAATCAAAGTAAAAACGATTTTGGGAGTAAGACTGTCCTTATAATTTCCTGTTTAAGAAAAAAATAAAATACATGTGCATATGACTTATGATATCTAAGGCTTCATATAAAATTATTTTGTACTGCATTACTTACACTCAGGGCACCCCAACCAGCGTGTACTACAGGGAAGTTGTCGGGCAGGACGAAGCCTTGTGAAACAATGGTGCCACTCTGTACCACGGGAGTGAAGATCATAGGAGTGTCCAGTTTCACCACGTTGATATCAGCGTCGTACCGTGTGGCTACGCGGTATTCAGGGTGGTTGCGCGCGAACTTCACGTGGTGAATGACACCGCCAGAGTTACGGTACGTGGTACCTCCTCGGATGCGTCTGTATTCGGGCGAGTAGTTCCTAGAATTATATTTTATGAGATTCAATAAAAAAAATCACCTTTGTTTCTAGTCACTTAGTCGCGCAACGGAATTTCAGACGCCACTATCTTCTGAGGACACAAAAACATAACAAAAATCAATTAAAGAAAAATAAACTAATTACTAAGAGGAAATAATGATTTATACTCGTAACAGGTGGCATGGCAGGACCATGGTAGTCGAAACCCAAAAGCCGTTAATAATTATAATTACATTATTATCTATATATATAAAAGAGATTTCCACCTATATAGTCACTCATCACGATATCTCTGGAACCATAAGGCGTAGCGACTTGAAATATGGTAGGAATATTCCTTTCGCCGAGTAGAGGTCAGCTAAGAACGGATTTTACGAAATTCAACCCACAAGGGGGGTTGCGGGGGCAATTGCTAGTTAAGTATATAAGTATATCACTTCCATAATAATTCTTCTTTTTATGATTGCAATACTAATATTGCCCTAATGCAAGCCGGGCTTATGAGCTTGTATAATGTATGGTGGTCCCGCCACTGTACATAACATAGACGGATCAATTTAAAAGTCATAATTTCTAACTATAACTGACTGAAACCAATATATCTTTTCAAATTAAATATTGCAAATTCTAAAATAAAATAAATTATTGACTAGGTATTTCTGTTTTAAATTGATTTTGTAACTTTAGTTTATTATGTAACTATCTACCTTATGACAAATAAACGTTTTTTTCTATTGTGTTCTACTAAGGCTTACATCCCTAGCGTTTGACAAAATAAGTTAAAAATGCCTAGAACGTTTTTCTTATTTTTCTTTTTCATATAAAATTTATGATGTATTGGAGACGAGTTTTTCCTATTTATCTCTTTCTATTTCCATAGTTAACATTGTCAACAAAGAAAGAAATTTAGCTTTGGCTATTATCTTGACCTTTTAAGGTTCTTTATAAAAGTAAAGGATAAGAATTAATACAGAGGTATGGATAGCAGGGTCTGATTTTGATCGGCATTTCTATCAACTTTTAAAATGTACAAAAGTAGTTATAGTAACATAACTACAATAGTTAGACATATGGTCTCGTGAAGTTTTTTGTAGATATTTATATGTTCTATAATATTGTAGAACTTTATTTTGTTCTATCATCAATACTTTTCGCAGCGCATGCGACGAACAACATTTTTTGTTACACCTCGGGTTGGTTTTAGTAGGAAATTTTAAGGATCTCTATTTTTTTCTAGTAATAAATATAGCCTATGTTACTCAGCGATAATGTAGCTTTCTATTGGTGAAAGAATTTTTGAAATCGGTCCAGTAGTTTTTAAGTTTATTCAATACATACAAAAATACAAAAATACAAATCTTTCCTCTTTATAATATTAGTATAGAAGTATAGATATATGCTAGTACAGTCTAGTCGCAGTGTGTAATGTGTATGCTGTGACACTTTCTTGTCACAACGCTGTTAATTTTGCCAGGCCCCTTTTAATACTTCTAGTGGAAGAAGCGAAAGTGGTATGTAAGGATCGGAGCATATGGAACTCCGTGATCTCTGCCTACCCCAATGGGAAAGAGGCGTGATGTACATAGTATAATAAAAAAAATACTTTACCATCCTTCGAAACAATGTGCAGCTGACAACATCCACTCTGATGTGAGGATGTTGGCTGCGCATGACTGACTCCAGGTTCCAGCCCATGTGTTGTAGCTGTCCACTTGGACTATGTACGGGTATTTCTCAATCGAAGTTTCTTCCCCACCGACGATACGGTTGGATTTTGCGAATGCAGTTCCTGATAATACATAAAATAATTTTCAAACTTTCCACTTTTGCTAGTAATACTACAGCTACAAAGCAAGTCGCGTATCATAATCATATCCAATTTTGTTCTTTTTTTATGTCAGATATCGACAGACGAGCATGAGGTTCACTTGATGGTAAATGACACCTCAGCCACAGTACATCAGTCAATGATGCGCTGTCGATCTACTTTTTACTTCGAGCATTCGGAAATCCATAGATTGAAACCGAAACGCGCAATATGCATTTCACGGTTTTTCCATCTATGAACGGTAGTTACCCGGTTGGAATTTCGATATTCCTCCCACTCGACCAATGCCCGAAGTTATCAGACGTGGGGAAAACATGCTTACAGAAAATTATAAACAGATCTCGGTGGGATTCGAACCTACGATCCATCGATGCGCACGGCATGTGTTCTACCGAACGCGCCAGCGAGCCCGTCTGCATGTAGGTTACGGTACGTATTAGTTATCTGCTTGATGATCAGTAAAGGAAGATCTTCCTGGCTTGGGTATCAGCAAGCTATAACTTGTAAACAGCATAGTTCTTGACTAGGTTTGAAGGCGATCCACCACTCGTGATTTCTCTTATTTTTCAGCCTATTACAGGATTGTGTCAACAATCACCCTACCTTAATTATTATACAAATACAAAACTAGAGAAATAATAAAAATAAATATACCTGCGATAAGCAGAAATACCACAGGAAGGTAGGACACCATCTTGATACTTTGGGTGTTCCGAGAAAACAGACTCCATTTAACTGTATATTGTCGTATTTAAACGGCAAGATAATCACAAGTTTATGATGCTTATAAATTACCCATATATACTTATCTGCAGTGGATTTAAAAAATGTTTTATTTTAATTTATAATATTTTTAAATGAAAGGAAATATTGTAATTCGGTTTGGAGATTTGGATTTTCTTAGTAAGGGTGGAGGGAAATAAACCACAGTCCTGTTTCACACCGACTTGATCAAATAACATGAGGTAATGTAAGTACTATAATTGTATATTTAACCCAAAGCAAGGACTTCCTGAAGGCTACTGCCCGGAACATCCTAATGGTTGAGGCCGAATTGACAAAAGAATAGGAACGTTCCCGTAGGAACAGACAAGGATGTGTTGTGTTGTGTTATTTATTGATTAATATTATTTTATTTGTTTGTTATTCTCAAAATTGTATGTAACGTTTTATTGGTTTTTATACGGTTATTCATTATTTTCACCGCCTACCTTTTTATCTATGTATTATTTATTTTTCTAATACTTTTCTCCAGGATTGCCTGGAAGAAATCACTATTAAGCGATAAGAACGCCCTTTGTATGTTATTTCCATTTAATCTTGTGTGCAATAATAATTTTTATTATGATTATATATTTTATTAGTATAATCTTTTGTCTCTCACCTACTAATTCTACAAAGTTACCTACATTTTGTGTTAAGTCGGTTAAAATTTAAAATTTAGATTAAAAACTTCTACAAATGTTAACATATTTATAACAAAAAATATTGTTAACTAAATCCTTTTCATTTCTTTATGTTTAAAAAAATTAAAAGGATAAAATATTGGACTATTGTGAGCTTATGCTTTAATAATAATCTTTCGATATTCCGCGTTAGGTTTATTACCGGTCGATTTAGGTAACCCAAGGAAGCAAGGCAAAGTTAAACGATTTAGTAACGAGTGGAAAGACAGAAACATGTCTGCCAGACTGCTAAGGCTTAATTTTTTAATTTATTGCACATTTTAACTACACACCATTATACATGAGCGTAAGACTCTTCCTGTGTGTAAGTCAAATATCAACAGCTTACGATTTGACTTACCATAACTGGACGCTGTTGTTGCTTACAATACAGTGTCAACCCACATGGTTGCCATTTTGAGAAAATTGAGTTTGAAGTTTTAGTCAGGTTTTATAAAATTTATTTAAATAAGAAACTGAAATAATAGATTTTTTTGTAATTATTATTATTAGACTAAATATATGTCGTTAATTAAATATTTTAAACATTTTAGGTTTTCGTGCTTGCTAGTTTTTTCAATATTTATGCTATTAAAACGATTTAAATGATACATATTATCTCTTTTGAAATATGTACTCCAGCTCATCAGGAAGCGATTGGTATCAAAATTTACATTTTTGTAATTTTGTGGCTTGACACTGTATTGCTTAACAGCGTCCAACTGACAAGATCTACAACATTTTTTCAATTACTTACCGTAACATGAATTATTAAAATGACAACGAAGCTGTACGTGTAATGGTCAATTTATTACGGGAGCGTTTTCAGTAAATTATTAAATTATTAAAAACTCAGATTAAATTTATTACCATATAAATTAAATTTTATTCAAGGAAATTATTGATAACAGAATTAAAATAATCGTTCAATTTACTAAGCTCATTATATACCGATAAGCGCAGGGTTATCCCTTGAATTATCCTACAAAAAATAGTCATAGTTTTTGGCTAATAAGAATAATGGGGCCAATGAGAATAAGTATCATGGGCATTACTGGGCGATTTTAATACATTTTTACCTAAAATAGGCTACTATAACAGCGATTTTAGTTAAATTCTAACATTCATTTACTTCTTTGCTATTAATTGATACATTCATGTATTGAATTTATAAAAATGCCTAGAATTTTCGGAAATATGCCTTTACCTCGTTATGTTATAAAATAACAGGTTTCTTAACAATTTCTTAAACAATATTATTGAATATAATCATATTTTTGTTTCATAAAAGATTTTTAAGCTAAGCGGCATCTAGCGGAAAGTTCAGTAATTAATAACGATATCAGCGGTTAAAATTCTTGAATACTCTATTTTAACTAAAAGCTCGCTAGATGGCGGTTATTAAAATATTCATGAATATTTAATTGACCTAAATATGAAATCTTATTCTTATACCTTTAAACGAGCAATTCTTGTATATATATATATATAGAAAATGTCATTTTATTCGTGTTTTATCAACTTAAAAGAAAAATTACTTTTCCTGACATCTATGGGCGAGTAATAATACTATGTCAAATTATTCGTGTTTTATCACCTTACACGAAAAATGACTCTTCCTGACATCTATCGACGAATAGTAATACTATTTTTTTTAAACTAGGAATCATTTCTAGAAAATGTCATTTTATTCGTGTTTTATCAACTTCAACATAAACTTACTTTTTTTTTATTGGGAGAATAATAACAAAAAGGTGGCGTTTGAGTAGTCCCAATTTAAACTGAAAATGACTCTTCCTGACATCTATCAGCGAATAGTAATACTATTTTTTTTAATTGCTTTAACGACACAACAACACTAAAGCTATTCCAGCAGATGGCGTTGTTAAGTAACACGTAGTCAATGAGTGTTTGCTTTGAGGTTAGACTTGATTTTATTAGTATGTAATTCGTACTTAAATATAATTTCCAAGAAACACAATTTATAAAAATAAAAAGATACCGAGCAAAGCTCGGTCATCCAGCAATTCCTTTTAACCTTTAAACGAGCAATTCTTGTATATATATATATATATAATTGGAATCTCGGAATCGGCTCCAACGATTTTCATGAAATTTAGTATACGGGGGGTTTCGGGGGCGAAAAATCGATCTAGCTAGGAATCATTTCTAGAAAATGTCATTTTATTCGTTTTTTATCAACTTAAAAGAAAAATTACTTTTCCTGACATCTATCGGCGAATAGTAATACTATTTTTTAAAAACTAGGAATCATTTCTAGAAAATGTCATTTTATTCGTGTTTTATCAACTTAAACATAAACTTACTTTTTTTTTATTGGAAGATTAATAACAAAAAGCGTTTGAGTAGTCCCAATTTAAACTGAAAATGACTCTTCCTGACATCTATCGGCGAATATTAATACTATTTTTTTTAAATTGCTTTAACGACACAACAACACTAGCAGATGGCGTTGGTAAGTAACACGAAGTCAATGAGTGCTTTGAGGTTAGACTTGATTTTATTAGTATGTAATTCGTACTTAAATTTACCAAAAAACACAATATATAAAAATAAAAAAAAATACCGAGCAAAGCTCGGCCATCCAGGTACTATAAATTAATAGGCCAGAGTCCAGACAGCTTATTAATTTATTTCATATTTTAATTTAAGATGACATTAGTTTCCATGATGATTAGTTTCCATGAGTTTTACTTGAAGCAGTCGAAAAGAGCCTTTTTCCTTATTTAACTAAAGATAGCTTCTTAATACTTCGCTTTTGTGCAAAAATGAGCGATGGTTTACTGGGTAAACATACAAAAATACATATCAATAATGAATTATAATAAAATGTTATGATATAATAAAAGTTGCCAAAATATGAAACATTAATTTTGAACATCGAAACTCAATCTATCAAAAACAGGCTTTGTTTTTCTTCGACTAGATTCTCCTACTATTTCTGTCCGATGGTAGCAGATACATGTCCTAAATATATATGCCGAAGTCCGGTTGCTAGTAAATAATTATTATTTTATAATATGTATGTAATGCATAATCTTATCAATATTTTATCGACGTATATGTATAATCTTATTACCTTATGGCTACTAATTTAATCGTAACGCGGTAGTTAATAAAAAGATAAGTAGATATAATTACCTTCATTGTAAGTACCAAAGTAGCTGCACCTACGTTACCCCATCTCTTAGTTAATCATCGTCATTGAATAGGTAATGAAATATAAGCAAAGTTTAAGAAATAAATTAAAAAGACTAACATTTTACAACTCGAAAGTGATTCCACGCGACTCTAATCTATTTTCTTCAGTGGGAATCGAACTCGTTATTCACGCTTAGTAAAAGCCACGGATCTAGATTGTCCATGAACATCCAGATGAGTTGCAAATGTGTTTTAATGTAGTGAATAAGTCAAATTATTATCATAT
This sequence comes from Anthocharis cardamines, assembly GCA_905404175.1. Classification (NCBI taxonomy): domain Eukaryota; kingdom Metazoa; phylum Arthropoda; class Insecta; order Lepidoptera; family Pieridae; genus Anthocharis; species Anthocharis cardamines. The sequence continues at coordinate 9,810,879 of FR989969.1, forward strand.
TTTTTTATAAACAATTAATTTAGGTATTTTACTAATCGAATTGAATCACAATACTACTATACTTGTACTCGTTAAGGTATTTTCGAACTCTAGATAGAATCCTTGCATACAATCTTTATATGTAACGTATTCTATTCAAGAAATATAAAACAATTTAAATAGTAATCACTTATTTTTCACTTACGAAAATGAATCTACTAGTAGCAGGTATTTTGGAACTCTAAATAGGAAAAATAATAAATATACACATAACGTATTCTGTGTCGGAAGGTAAATATAACAATGTCAAAATATAATTAAAAAGGTAAGTAAATAAGGGAATGTAGATACTGACTGTCTTATTCATAAACGTATTATAGGCTTGATATAGTTAAAATATGTATGTTTTGTTTCTTTCATTCTATAGTTTTTTTAAATTCGATAGAGCGAGGACAAAACATATTTTAACGATATCAGCCGGCCTAGCATGACCACCACGAGATATGTCGCGGACGAGAGAAGACAAACTAAGATGTAAGATATCTCGATATATTATATCTCGACATTGATGATTTTGATAGAAAAGATATTTCGATCGACAAATATATCTTTTTTTGATATTAAAAGTCGAGTTTTAAGTGTAATTGTTATGTAAGACCCGGAAGCGCAAGTCAAATAAACTTACTATTATACTCGTAAGTGAGCACTAGCCCTTATGGGTATGCTCTTTTTAAAAAAATAAGTATCGATTCCGAAATACCGTTGGTAATAACTGGTTCCATAGAGTAATTGTGTGAAACAGAAAATGCTATTGTGAATTTCCATCGATAATCGATTAAAACACGAGAAAACGGTCGACAAAATTTTGTCGCGGTTGTCATGCTAGGCCGGCTGGCTTATAATACGTTTATAAATAAGGCCGTGAGTGTTAACTCTTAGCAAGTCCCTAATACAGATCAGATATAGCAGTGACAGATCATAAATATTGTAGCACGTGCTAACAAACAGTAATTACAACTTATTAGAGCGGTATGTAGGTGTCACTGGCGCCATCTAGTGGTCGCATCAATCAGACACGTCTCGAGATGTCGACGCGCAGACAACGGAATGTGGCTATTCTTGTTTAATCACATTAATATAATTTTAAATGTATTAAAAGTGGCTCATTGATATGATGGGTAATGCAACCGCCTTGCATTTTGATGATTCACGGTGTTGTCTTTGCCTTAGGCTTAGATTTAAAAAGAAATATATATTTTCTCGCTCTTTTTTAAGAACGAAAGTGTCTTCACAAAATGGTGGTTATGTACCTAAGTATTACTCGGAATAATTGTAATGTCTCAATAAACATAAATAGAAAGGAAATTAATTCTTATTTATGTATACCTAGGTATCTTTTTTAAAGGTGATTACAATAAAGCCAGTTTAGAGCATCACAAGACAATAATCATTTAAAATTTATTATTAAAAATATAATTTAAATTATGTTTAAGCATAGATTATGGATGAATATGTTACCTATAGATTTTATTTAATTTCCTTTTAATCTAATTTGATTATGCCAGATTGAATGATAAGCAATATTCCTAAGATAATATCTAAGAGGAATAGGGACATTATTTCCGGGTGATGAATATCCATCCGTATATTGAAAAGATGTGAAGTTGAAAAAAGCCCATAGGACATTTCTGTAAGTAGAGTTCAAAAGCGCATTTGATACAATACAACCTAACAAAACTGCGATATTTGTGAACAATGAAAAGATACTTTATTGTACTCAAAATAATTTAAAAGGACTTAAAGATAACAACTTTGTACAACAGCAGCCTTATTAGTATTTTATACGAAGAAATTGCAATTTTCTAATAATAGAAGGATGATCGTTAGGCTATTTCCCGTACGTCAGAAGACAAAGTGGTTGATATGCAACGCGGCGCCAGGTATACTTCTGTTAATTATTTTATCTCTTCCACTTCTGCAAAACCGATCGAAGCTATCACATAAAATGCATGTAATATGAACTCCGGTATAGAGAGCTCCGTAATTGGTTGAGCTTTTGACGGTAAAGTACCTACTTGTAAACTTAATCTACTTAAATGGAATTTGCAATCGATATGAAATGAATTTATTAAAAATCTGTTGATTCCTGATTTTTATTTTTGTTAGTTTTTATTTGATCGAACTCGTTGACGCGTTCGGTAGAACAGCTGCCATGCGCATCGATGTGTCGTGGATTCGAATCCCATCGGGACGACATGTTTATAATTTTCTATAAGCTCTTCCCCACGTCTGATAAATTCGGGCATTGATCGGGTGGGAGGAATATCGAAATTCCGACCCGGCCCTGTAACGAACCACCGTTCATAGATGGAAAAACCGTTAAGTGCATATTGAGCGATTCGGTTTCAGTCTATGGATTTGCGAATGCTCGAAGTAAAAAGTAGGTCGACAGCGTTTCATTGATAGTGTTGGGTAGTACAGGACTTTAAAAAGAGTTTGTAAGAGTAGCCTCTTTTTCACTCTGAGCCAGTACATTGTCCCACTTCAAATGAGGCGAGGCGTATGAAGCTCAAAGCACAATTTGTACTAGCGAGTATTAATATTGTGATATTTGATGTTTTTTTTTATACATCATCGAGAAAAAACGAGCGCGACATAAAAATTGAAGTAGTACATTTTATCATGTACGGGACAAATGATAAGAAAGAAATATCCGCCTCCGCCTCTTGTATGTCCTGCTCAACACTATTCATTGACTGATGTTCTGTGGCTGAGGTATCATCTACCATCACGTGAACCTCATGCTCGTCTGTTAATATCTACATTTAAAAAAATTCAGTAATGTTTTAGTGCAGTTTATTTTCTCATTCCGTGAAGCTTAGAGAAACATCTCAATTATTCCTCCCGGGATACTGCGATGAGACCAGGGTTTAAACAATCTTATTGCCACCTTAATTTACGAGACAAAACAATATTTTATATACATTTTAGCTTTGCCTTATTCCATCGTCAAAGAAGCAATAACATTGTTTTTAAGACGCGGCGATACGGCCCCAGTACACAATATGAACGAAGACGCGTGTTCTAATAAATAATATTCAAAGTCAAGATCACTTAGCGATAGATATTGAAAGGGTCCGCAATATAATCCGGACCCGTTACTTAGCCTTGTTGCTCAGTGAAATGTCCCTTGACTGCAGAACAGCTACTTAGCTTCGACATTATGTGCGCTTGATAAAATTCCACACTTGCTTTGTAATTATTTTAATTAAGCAGCAAGGAAAGTTTCAAGATTAAAAAAAAATATATAATACGAGTTTAAGATTTAATTTTATAAATATCTGGATACATATTTTTCCCTACGCATGGGTATTTCAGATATTCAAACGAGTAGGATTATCGAAATGCTGACCGGGTAACGAATCGTCATTCATAGTTTTGATCGTGTATGATTTCCCGAATCAGTTTCAGTATTTGGATTTCTGAAGACCTTAATAAAAATAAAGACGCACCTTACGATTGTCAGTCGTTATTTTGAACTTGATAATATAGGTACAAAAGCTTGCTGCTACTTCGTGGTAATTAATAAATAATTTACATCGGTTCTATCAGTTTTTCAATCTGATTAATTCGAAGATGAGATATTACTGATCGACCTATAATGTTGGATTGTGCCATGTATAATGATAAGGCATGAGTACAGCTGAAATTATAAATAGAAAAAAGAGGCAAATATAGCTAAACATTATTTATAAATTATTGCCCGACCCGATTTCGCACGGCTATACTAATAATGAAATTGAGAACAAATCTATCTTAAAACTAATTAGTAGTAACAATATGTTTAAAGATCCTATTTATTTATTTTTTATTTCTACGTTTTCTTAAATTATCCAAATATCTGCGCAATTTTCTTAACTATCCTCTTTGCAAAGTATAAGAAACCTTAATTTTGTTTTAAAGAAATCGGTAAAGTTATGGCGTGACCCAGAGAAACAGGGATTACTTGTTACAAAAACTCCCCTTTTTTATCCTATTTTTAATTCAACTTACTTGTAATATGCTCAAAGCCTCCGTGAGTCATTGGTATGCACGTAGCACCGGAAATCCTGGGTTCGAATCCTAGGGTAGGAAGAAAAAAAAAGGTGATTTCGATCAGGCAGAGCACGAAGATGGAAAAATCTTGCGCGGCGTTTGGTGCACATTGCGCGTTTCGGTTTCAGTCTATGAATTTCCGAATGCTCGAAATAACAAAAAAGTAGGCTGATCACCCACTATCAAGTGAATCTCATGCTCGTCTGTCGATATCTAACATTAAAAAAAAAGGTCTTAATATTAACTTTTTTTTGCGTCTGAGGCGCAAACTGTTGTTGTCTCTAGCAGAATGACCAGCGCTGTGGAACTCATCTGCTCCACAGCATAATGCTGAGCCAGGGCCCATTACAACCACAACACACACACACATTACACACTTAAAATGTACCTTATTCCCTTTTTTCCTTAGTTTTTTGTTATTTTTCTTTTTTGATTATAATTATAATTATTTTGTGTGTTTCGTTAGTAATAAATGTAATGTCTATGTCTAACACACCTTGATCATGGCTTTAGGAAGATACGTCAATGTCCACAACTATCGGCTGTTCATACAAAAATGTAATAACCTTATCTCACCAGAACACGCAACGGTAGATTTTTCATACAAACACGTGTCTCTATCTTATATACTTATTTATTTAGTAGTATTTGATGTAGGATTTTAGTATCATCTTTCCACGAATAGATATTTCATATTCAGTTTCATGATTTTATTTAATATCCTTGAGTGGAAACGTTTTTAAGTTATTTACAGAATAAACAGTCAGACATTCATGTATAGGATATATCAATACTTGTTATTATTGTCATTGTAATTATTGTGGTATTTTTTGATTAATGTGTAAATTAAAAAAAAATACATAAATAACAATAGACGAGTAATTTATTATTTCTCTTTTATTTAAAAAACAATCCTTATAACATAATATTGTCTTTTATTAACGCGAGTATCACACATTTAAATAAAATACTGTATACCGGATTAAAACGCGATTTATAAAGATGTCACTTTTGTCATCTTTCTGTCTCCCCGCGACCACGGTTGCTGAAAAGCATCCGAAACGTCGGAATAAATAATAATTTAAACAATATAAATAATAAATCGCGTTTTAATCCGGTACACAGTATTTTATTTAAATCTTAATAACATATTATATGTACTTATTAATTTCTCATGGGATCCTAGAACTAGAATAAAGAAAAACGTTTGTCCAGTCATATGCAAATACTGCATATATTCTATATATTATGATCTGTAATGGGAAAGAAGCGTGAAATACATGTGTGTATGAACATATATTAATATACAAATTGGTTATTTGATACTTCTGTCATTGCGAAAGGAGGAAATTATACAAGACTACGCTCCTCTATCTTAAAGATGCGTAACCGTTAAATAAAACACATGATGTTATAAAAATATATATAATATGATATGATAATATCAGATATGTTACCCTGCTAAATATCTGGGGGCACGGTAGTGCCCCCGCCAAGTCGAGCAAAAAGCGGCACGGCCGTACTATCCTTTTCTCGAAGTAGTTCAGGCCATTTTCGACCCCCTATAACTTCGTTGTGGATAAAACTAGAATCCTGAATTTTCAGTCACTAAGCAGGCATTGTATAAACTCGGTATATTTCAAATATCATTCTGTTTGAAGCAGTAGTTTAAGAATTATAACTAGTCAAAGTTTGATAATTTGTCACTCACTCACTCACTCACTGACTGACCGATCATCAAAACTCTAAGGCACTTCTAGCAGACATAGAAACTTGAAATTTAGAATACAATTAGTGTTTAGTCTATAAATCAAGGAAAAACTACAATATTTTGAAATTTCGGTCCAGTTTTCTAGATATACAATTTTTTTTTGTATTTCTGTATGTAATGAATAACTTAAAAACTACTGGACCGATTTTAAAAATTCTTTTACAATTAGAAAGCTACATTATCACTGAGTAACATCGGATATTTATTACTAGAAAAAATAGAGATCCTTAGAAATCCCTACTAAAAACAACCCAAGGTGTAAAAAAATTAGCCATAAAATGTTTTTCATCGCACGTGCTGCGGAAAGTATTGATGATAGAACAAAAAAACGTTCTACAATTTATAGAACATATCAAAATCTACAAAAAACTTCAAGAGACCATATATCCAACTATTGTAATTATGTCACTATAACTACTTTTTTACATTAAAAAGTTGATAAAAATGCCGATCAAAATCAGACTGTTATCCATACCTTTGTATTAATTCTTATCCAAATAAACTAAGAAAAGGACTATCTACAAAAAGAAATGAGATGCCATCAAAAACATAAATTGTAAAAAAAGCCAAGTCTTGCAACTCAGTTCTTCTATCGTAAAAAGTTGTGAGATCCATATAATACCAAGTCGGTCAATTTATTCAGTCTCTACTGAAGGATCCTTCTGTCTGAAGTAATTACATAATAAGCTAACCTAACAATATCTTATAGTGATCATATCAATGCCAATATTAAAAATCTTTGATGTTTAAAATAAATAGATTGACTTGGCAATCGCACTAAACAATCTAATTTAATATAATATGTATTACTTGTAAGATACATTATGTTTTTAATAAAATAAAAAAAGATACATTGTGATTTCATGCGATAGCCGAGCCAATCTATTTATTTTAAACATCAAAGATTTTTAATATTGGTATTGATATGATCACTATAAGATATTGTTAGGTTAGCTTATTATGTAATTACTTAAGACAGAAGCATCCTTCAGTAGAGACTGAATAAATTGACCGACTTGGTATTATATGGATCTCACAACTTTTTACGATAGAAGAACTGAGTTGCAAGACTTGGCTTTTTTTACAATTTATGTTTTTGATGGCATACATTTTACATGCATACAAAATATTGTTCTGTGTGAATCGTTAAATATTTGTAGTTTCTTTTATTATAAACATAATATTCATAACAAAAAGTATAAAATCTTACAGCAAACTTACCATCTAACAAACATAATTACACAATATTATTTTCTCATATTACGATAAAAGGTCGACATTTTCTCATTTTCGTACAACTACAAGCGAAGTCTTTGTTCCCTACTTAGTGATGGAAGTGACATCTGACACATTACTTTGAAAGAATACTGGTGATTCGGGGTAGAACTGTGCGGATTGTAAGTACGATCTATCCGTCATTTTAAACAAATTCTGTAATAAATGCTGTTGCTCCATTAGCAGCGTATTCAGGTGCCTCATCTCTTGGTCTATTTTCTTCAGATTGAAAGTAGTTTGATCGATTTTCTCTTGCATTCCTCGTATTTCTATATTAAACTGATGGTCCGTCTGTCCATCTTGTTTATACTTGGAGTGATATTTATTTTTATATAGAATCTCTTTCACCGATGTACCAGACTTTAGCTTGTTAATTTGTGCTAATTCGTACGCGGCCATCATAATGTCAGTCGGTAATCTTTTCTCATGTGGATTTAATGGCTTCACACTTAAAATCACCTTTCCAGCTTCCGGAGAGACCAGCGCAGTTCTGTATATATATTTGTGAAGGCAGGCAGGTAATAACGCACTGAACATACCCATTTCTACAAATAAAATCAGTTTCGTTTGTCGCACGAGTTTTGATAAGCCCGCTGTCTTCCTCAAGCCTTGAATATCGTGAACCGCTATACCGACCAATAGATTCATGAGTATTATTGTCACAAACATAAGAAATAGAATGAAAATAAATTGAGATGAAAGTTCAAATATGAGCGGTGGGTCATCACGCAAGGGGTCGTTTATTAAAATATTTAAATTGAGTTCTCCCACCATCATGGATAATGTACTGATAAGACCCATAAGGGGATTTGAAAACATTTCTTCGTTCGGAAAAACTACAAGGAAACATATAGCAAAGCCAAATAAAAGACAAATGTACGCCAGTAAGAGCTTCAAAAATTCCGTCAATACTTTTTGATACATTGCAACGTAATCACCGAACATAGGTAGTTGACCCATCATCAACATTAAATTCGTCCAAGCTCCCAAAACTGCATAACCTTCTACGTGATTTTGCCATCCGTAGTCGTGCTCTATATCATAGAGTAAAAACACAGAAAGCAGAACAAACCATTCTAATAAATTCTCAAAAGTAGTAAAATATTGGTAAATACTTGAATACCCAGTGATGCCAGTTAATTTTCTTATAATCTCAAAAATAGTTATAGCCAATAAAACCCACCTCTCTAGTTCAATAGGATTGTCTTCTAAAATGTTGCCAAGTAAAGACTGTTTCTGACACAGCTCATTCGGTACATCATACTTCTGAGAATATTTACCATCACATGTTTTAACAACCGCTGTCAACACGTAGATTGACAAGAACACAACAAATAGAAAACAAAATATTAACCTCGCTAAATAGAATTTTCTTATCTTTCTCCACTTCATGAACAGAAATGCTAAACACAGCGGATGTTGTAATATGTCTTTTTGGCCTTCATCTATCAAACTGTTCAAATATGTGATCTCACGCGGATAAGAATATTTTAATAGCTTCCCAAAATCAAATTCTATTTGAACCTCTTCGTTACCTTCTGTTGATCGACTGAGTGTTATGCCACTGTCTAAGTTATGTCTCAGTATAGCTAGTGATTTGGGTGTTTTCCGAACAATGACACTCAAAGCTGTATGTCCTTTCTTCGATTTTGATGTAACATCTGATCCTAGAAAAATCAACGTTTCGACACAACTCGTCAATCCATCGATAGCAGCCAGATGAATGGATGAATAACCATATTCGTCTTTTTTATTGACTTGTGCACCCCAGCTCACGAGCATTTCTATTATATCACAAGCACGTTCAGATTTAGATATGGCAGCGTGCAATGGAGTTCTCTTATCGTAATCTTCAGCGTTTGGATCCGCATTTCCATCTCTTAAAAGGACTTCAACACATTCTACTGATGAACATCTAGCAGCCAAATGTAAAGCAGTGAATCCTCTGTAGTTTTTTGCATTGGCTTTAGCTCCTTCTGAAAGTAAAAGTTCAATACACTCTGTATAGCCTCTAGAAGCTGCCAAATGTAAAGCAGTACATTCTTTATCTCTTTGTTTAGTAACGCCATTAACACTTAGTTTTGTGGCTTTCAGTAGGAATGCAAGACATCTTTGAGATCCAAGCTCGGCAGCTAAATGTAAAGCATTAAGTCCACCCGAAGTTATGTAAGCAGGATCAACTCCTTTTTCTATAAACAATTCCATACACTCCAAAGAATCATTGCGAACAGCGCAGTGTACTAGGTTATCCTCACAACCTGCTCGCTGAACAACTGCGTGCAATGAAGCTCCATTAGCAATTAAGTATTCCGCTACTTCTAGAGAATTACCAAATGCTGCACAGTGAAGTGGTGCAAAGTATTTCGGTGCATAATCGATATCTGTACCTATTGATATTAAATACGCAACAGATCTGCCCGCACCACTAAATGCAGCTATATGAAGCGCTGTCAAACCAATTGGATCTGAATAGTGAATGTCAGCACCAGCTTCTAGAACGGCAGGTAATAATTCATCACGGGTTAAAAAAGCTGCCCATAATAACGTTAAATTAACAACAATTTCAGGTGCTGAAGAAATATGCTCCTCGATATTATCAGCTGTGATTAAACCACATTCGAGATCGTCAAAAAATCTTCCCGCGCCAAGAGTTAGGGCTTTTTCACATAACGCTCGCCGAATCATATCTTCTGTTAACCTGGCTTCTGGATCAGGTGCCAATACATCGAAACTGTGATACATATTCGGAGCATCTTCAGCAGGTGGCGATGGACCGACGAATAAATATTCTTTTGCTTTTCCTGGCTCGTTAGCCGCTTCAAGTATGTCGTTGCTACGGACATGACGAAAGGAGCTCCTTAGTGGAAGTTCTTCGGGCTCTCTGGTTCGTGAGCTGAAGCTGCTAGTAAGTCGCGATCTCGGCGTCTGCGCGCCAGGAGTCTGTAGGGGGGACGGCCACCCCATCTCGCGATAACCGAAGTTGTCCATAGCTGTATCGTAACTGAATGCAGACGCTCGCTTATCTTATCTTTGCCTAGACAAACGAGATCTTCACTTTGACGTGATTTATTACGTTATTTTTACTGCGCACAATTAGGGAAATAAACAATTTCGGTACTGATTAACGTAATATTGTTTTCTGTGTGTTATGCAATTGAACACATACATATTATCCCTATACATTTTTTTGTAATGCCATAGCTTTATAAGGAAGAAGTTTTTCGAACCACTAAAAATAGTCTGGTATTATATACTCAAAAATTAAATCAAGTCGTCAATATTTGTTACATTTACGAGTGATATGCTTAAAATATTAAGCGTAAAATACAGAAGTACCATTTCTTGACAGTACATCAACCTACTTATTTAAATACAAATATTTGCAGCGCGATCCCTTTGTCAGTTCATTTGTGATGTCTGTGTGTTTACTCGTTCATTCAACATGACCGATGAATACAGTTAATATACCTATTTAATGGATCTTGTTAGGAACGTTTACCTTAAAATAATTCACGGGAATTTCATTTAAATATGTTTTTATATATTATTAATATTATTGATATTTTTAAACATATTAATGTCTATACTTATATATATGTATATTTTTATTTTCTAACTAAGCAACATTTAACAATATACCATTTTAACTACATTAATATTTCCTTTTTTTCTCTTCATATAAATCGGTATATGTAGAACTGACTGACTATTATCACAGCTTAAACACCTAAAGTTAGAGATTTGAAAATTCTACAGAAAGATTTTATATCATAGATATACTGATAATCGTATACATTCTCACTTCATGTTTTTTTATAAATAATTACTATTATTGTCTTTTATTAACGCGAGTATCACACATTTAAATAAAATACTGTATACCGGATTAAAACGCGATTTATTATTTATATTGTTTAAATTATTTATCCCCACCTCCCCGCGACCACGGTTGCTGAAAAGCATCCGAAACGTCGGGATAAATAATTTAAACAATATAAATAATAAATCGCGTTTTAATCCGGTATACGGTATTTTATTTAAATAATTACTATTTCTTATTTTTAAGGCCCATTATCACGATGCAAGTTTCATGTCTGTTGCATATAATTAATCTAAAGTAATAATTACTTGCATTGTCTAAACAACATGGCACATTATTGATCTGTTATAGGTACTCGTACAAGTATTGTTACAATACTTTTTTTGGTGTAAACGGCATATAATATCCACGTGTAAACAGTACGTAGCTTACAATTCTAGTATGTTCATTTTTGCGCTTAAATTATTGCATTTAATTATTGCTCTTGTATTTCCAAGAAAATGGCATCATGTAAAATTCTTAAGTATCGGAGTTGTCCATAAAGCCAGCTAAATCTGATTTAGAAAGACAATTAAGTTTGTCTCATTACATAATTGAGAAAATATTTATAAAATTTGTTCAATTATTATTCTATCCTCGTGATATATCCATTCCAATACTAAATTGAAGAATGTTTTTACAAATATTATTTTATTTTTCAGTTGTCGGACATCACGGCTCCAATTGATTATATTGATTGTCATTTGTAATTATTATTATAATAATCATAATTTTCAGAAAATTAGAGTAATTTATAACTTCAAATTCAAATCGTTCATTTTTATAAATATATTTTATGTATATTATAATATATTCTCACCTTTTAAAGCTTCCTTGAACTTATTTAAAATCAAAATTAGGAAAATCGGTTCAGCCGTTCTCGAGTTTCTATGAGACTAACAAACGTTCGTTCATTTTTATACTTATATGTATACGAGTAGATTACTGTACCTACCTACTACTACTGAACTAATCAAACTCGGGTGTGGTAAATAGTTCAAAGTACATATATATGTTCTTTTTCTTTATTGATGTAGTTTATAACATTATTGTACATTAATGCATTAGGATGAATAATAAGTATAATAAATAAATGAGACAGTTGGTTCTGCGCCAATGTATTCAATTCTGTATCATCAAACAATTTGGGCCGCTTTTATATGTAATGTTGCAGAAATGCATTACACGGGTAATTAGACATCTCATGAGCTGTGTTTAAATGACTTGACGGAGAGTAAACGTTCAAAAATCATCGTTTGCTTTTTGTGTCAGATCAACGCTGAAATAGAGTAGTAAGTTGGTGAATTAATGTCACAGATTTAAAAGTCATGTTGCTGACACCATCTAACAGACGAGAGTAGAGTACTTAATAATTCAGCAATGATGTTTTGACAATCAATTTACGAGTAATTTTTATATCTTCAGCTTAGTTTTTAGCCTGAAGATCTATAAAAACTAGCTACACGCCCCGGCATCGCACGGGTGCAATATAGATACAAAAAATAGCCTATGTTACTCGCTGATAATGAAGCTTGCTATTGGTGAAAGAATTTTTAAAATCGCTCCAGTATTTTTTGAGTTTATTCATAACATACAAAAATACAAATCTTTTCTCTTTATCTATATATACATATAATATATACATATAATAAAAGAGTAGGATCGAAATTACGCTTCACTAAATATTTTTACCAGAAATTAAGAGGGGTGATAAAAGAAGGGTAGCAGAATGCATAAATGCAATTTTTAAGATTCTTGTCTGTCTGTCTGTCTGACTGTCTGTCTGTCTGTTTGTTCACGCTAATCTCCGAAGATACTGAACCGATTTTCGCGTAATATATACAAATATATTAAGCAAAGTCCAGGGCAACATATAGGCTTTGTTTCATCGAAATCGGTTGTCGGAAAAAAAAGTTATCATCATTTAAATATTATTTTAAAGGCATCATTTCAACAAATTGCAATGAAAACTGACTCGCGTTGAATTCTTTCGAATTGTCAGATGTCAATCACAGTTTGATATGTAAATGAAATAGTTTGATAATTTCGCCGTTTTTCGATATGTGTTCGTGGCGTAGTGGATATACGGTCGTACTACGTAATTGCAGATGCGAGTTCGAGTCATCACTCAGGGAAATATTTTTTTGTATTTATTTTTATATATTTTTAAAAGAACTTATATTGAAAATAGAAAATGTATTATTGAACTATTCTATTATATAACAATGTATTTCTTATGAGATCGTTTATTTCGCATTTTCATCAATCTTTCATCAATCAATCCTTTCCAAGGGAATTAAACAAAAATATCTGATTAGTGGAAAAAAGACACATATCTGCATTTTGGTGACGTAAAATTTGTTTGGTATTTCTTTTGAATTTCAAATCATCATTTGAACCCCAACCTCAACCACCATTAAACATGTCGATAATATGATGCAAAAGCAACCGTCAATAACTACTCCGATAGCTCTTTCCGAAAAGAAATCACCAAGTACAGAGGATGGAGGATATATAATATGAAGAAAGCTTGCTCAAAAGTTCAGCATAAAGCGATCCCCACGCGAACGAAGTCGCGGGCATCAGCTAGTACATAATATAAATATATTAGTATAGAAGTATTCAAATTCAAAAATCATTTAAATGCTTCTAATTTTACATTTACTGCCAGTTCTCAATTCATAGATATATATATAGAAGGTATTTAATTTGAATTCTTTTCTAAACTATATGGATCCCACCAAAACATTTTCATATAAACTAACACCAAGACGTGTAGGTAAATATTGCTTGCATTGTAAAAAAGTTATCAGATCTTATGGAGAGCCAAGCTCCTAGCTCTACACGCTCAAACTTAACACTCTCTTTACTTATTAAAAGTACTCTATTGATATCATATCCTGAAAATTTTGACTTTCTAGCTCTGTCCAGGCAGAAATTATAAGGGTACAAACATACGACGAAACTTCGAGAAAAAGGTGCCCTGCGCTTGCAGAATGAAACTAGTGTTTTTACTAATGTCTTACGCGCATTACAGTCAGTAAGTGTTGGGACCGGTAAGGCAATACAACGCTTGTACAAAGGGCGTAAATTAAACAAAGTTGAAAATAACTTTAATTGCTTCTGCACGTGGCGCCGAATGCTGACCTTGTCTTCTTTGATTGCTCTTTGTGATATGATGCAGCTGCGCTCGGAAGCAAACATTCCTGTAAACCGAATTATAAACTGTCTGGAACATTGACGAATGAATAAATAACACATATTTGGTGCACGTTTACTCCAATACAGCGTGCCGTTACCTTACCGATAGTAACCCTTTACACTCTGGGCCTTTTTTATTGGCTTTCATGTGGCATAAAACCATATGGTGAGTGATCACTGGAGTGCAAAGGATTAAATGAACACATCAGGACTTTACATTTCCATGTTTCGGGACATAATACTTAAATTTTATACACCAATATATTTTTAAAATTATTAAATTTGTTAAGAATGAATTTCACGCTTTTTAATTTGTTAAATTATACTTTAATATCTAAAGAAAACTGTTATGAATTTCCCTCCAGTAGGGCTATTCACGATCATTCGAAAACTTTCCGTTCCGATATTACAATATTTCGTACCGATATATCAAGCTTTCTATTTATTTTATACTAAGATTCTAATCGGAAACTCCCGAAGAATGCCGATGCTCAATCCTATGGGAATTGTGAATACCATTTTCGTATCCGGTAAATACGAAACAACTTTCAGTGGGAGAGCGCAGCTTTCCGGGCGGATCGATTTCGAATGATCGTGAATAGCCCTACTGGTATTGAACCAATATACATAGTTGTAAAAGCTTTCAAGTACATATTGCACGTTTCATCTTAGTAGGTATATTATCATATTACAGAACCGAAGGTTACCTGAAGGCCTAGCACGAACAACTAACGAGAAAGTATTCGTAGCGTTGACAGTGGCGAAACTATCATAGGGCAAAGTGGTGCATTGCAGGGCCCCGAAGCTAAGAGGGCCTTCTAAGCATCGGAAAGAGCGGCAGCAGCTCTCGAAGCTGGAAAACATCGAGACTTCTCACAAGTATTTTATTGTTTCAAGATGTTATAAGATCATTTATAACAACAAGCTTTGCAAATCATGAATTTTGTGCAGTTTCTGAATAAATTTTGCCTTTTTTATGTAACTTTAAATAATAAGTAGGAATTGATGGCGTTTATATAGCAACTTTGTGATATTTCAAAGTTATCTCCTTTCAGTTAACCCGTGATCACGGTTGCTGAAACGCATTGAAACGTCGGGATAAGTAATAAATCGCGTTTAAATCCGGTATAAATTATTTTATTAAGTTATGTGTGATACTCGCGTTAATTAAAAACAATATTAACTTCAAATATTTCTGACTAGAGAAAGACTCGAAAATTTACTTAAACTGACTTATTTGTTGATTTAATCTTTTTGTAAGCAAAATGGTAATTAATATTATATTTTTGTTTAAACTTACGAATGGTTTAAGAAAGGAAACAGAGTGTATGGTTCACGTAAACACATTCCTACAAACGTAAACTCGCGGGCCACGGCCATTCACCCAGTGAATTCAATTATCGGGCAAAGTATCACCATAGTACAGGAATCAGTATAGTTAAAGGGCATACCCAAAAATGAAATTTATTTTAACATAATATAATATAACTATAATAATGTAGCATTTCCTTGAGCTCCATGAATCCAGTTCAGTTCCATGAAATCAAAGTGAATATGAATAAATATTGATACTTCAAGAGTCGTAAGGTAGTGAGTAGTGACCGAAACCCAGTATTGTTAGTGGTGGGTTTAAGTCAAGGAGGCAAAAATACTGTTGTAAGAGATCGTGGTATAGGGGGAGGGGGGGGGGGGGGTAACTTTCGGTTAAAATAATTTATTCTCATTGAAACTTAAATAGTGACATACATGAGAATAATACAATTAAGTATAGGTATAATTTTGTGCGGGTAGTTTGAAATATTTACGAAGCGTATTCATTCAAACCCCTCGACCCTCTTTTTCCTTGGACTTTATGGACATGGTTACTAACATGAGAACAATAAAATTGTAAAAAAAATTACCCAAAAACACATTACATAGTAAATATTGTGTGTAGAATTTT
This sequence comes from Anthocharis cardamines, assembly GCA_905404175.1. NCBI lineage: Eukaryota > Metazoa > Arthropoda > Insecta > Lepidoptera > Pieridae > Anthocharis > Anthocharis cardamines. The sequence continues at coordinate 9,827,001 of FR989969.1, forward strand.
GTGCGTGTAGTTTTAAATATAAATTATGATGCGTATTCATTTAAATAATAATATAATTTATCTTTCTTTATTTCTAAATTTTCAGTGTCTTACTTTTAAAGCCATTTTTGACTTTTTATTGACATTAAAAATAGAAACAATATTCAGTTCAGGGTTCAGCAAAATGCCAAAGTGTTATAAAAGTGAAGCTCTCGTATTCTGCCTATGCCCTGACAATAGGTATGTTTATTTGAAGTCCCTATTGTATATTTTTATTCAAACAAACAATTGTACAGCGTTTTTTGTTTCATCTTTCACGAAAACATGTATTTGAAACGGGATATAAACACTAGCAATGAGAATTAATTAATTTTGTCAATTACACTTTTAAAATCATTCCACTAATGAGTAAATTCTACGAAATAAAGTTTGCTGTATAAATCTATTTTAATATTATAAAATCCTCTTAAAAAGAGAAAAGGAATCGCTTCCGTGCACATTTAGCATAAACCGTTGAGCTTACGAACGATGTATGCAAATAATAAACAGTATTTTATGCATTTAAAAGCTCGCATCGTTGTCGAGAAAAAGAACAATCGATAGTAAATCGGTTTCCAATCAAGGACCAACATTCCACTTCACATTGTTCGGAAATAAATTTCAGTGCTAGTTTTATGTGACACGAACACACTGGAGTGTTAAATGGTAAGATTCGTGAACTTTCATTCAGTAGTAAGGAGGGAAAAGGGGAGGAAGTATTTATTGCAGCTGCAACCTCTGCGTCTTTTGCAGTGTAATTTTACATGGCTTTAATCTGAGTCACATACCAGGTAGTACACATTGCGAGTCGCGAGTTCGAAACTCCTGGGTCTAACATATATATTTTTATACGACTGGTCACTTGAAGTTTTGAGGGGGTGGGAGCAATACGCCAATACTGATAGTACACCTGATTCACGAACCAATTTAAAAAAACCCTGAAGAGCTGTTTGATCTGAATGAATAGATCTCAGGCACATTACTAATTGATATCTTGTGATTTAGGTTTTTTTTAATGTTAGATATTGACAGACGAAGGTTCACTTGATGGTAGGTGTCACCTCAGCCACAGAACATATGAACGTTGGTTCGTTACCCGTTAGCTCTAAGATATCTAATAAAAATACGAATACACATTTAAGACATCTCAATCCATATTCCCACCAAAATATAATATAATACAATCTGCATTGACATAGAAATTTACTACTATGTCAATATGTTCTTTTCAAAACAAATGCAACCTATTGAAGAGCTATCATGCCTCGTCCTAGAGTATGTTATCTTTTATCATCTAGTGAAACAATATGATTAAGAAAAACCCTGAGGCATCGCACCCTTTTTTTAAAAGAGGTTTTAGCTAATATGTGTTCTTTGTCATAGTTTAAATTCCCCCACGATATGGCCACAGCCTAAGACATTAAGGCTATAAGCGTAGATCGGTGGCCAATAAACTGCCATTGTAAGTGGCACGTGCCTCGTCGAATTTCGATCGTCGATATTTATAACTCCACACTTTTGTATGTACAGTATTTGCTTCGTCATAATCATAACTTTTAATTCCATAAGTAGGCAATTGGAAATTCACTGTACTAAAATCTGTTTTAAAGTGATTTCGCAAGTGCCAACGATTGGTCTTTATGTTACCGTATTTTCAGTGGACATGGTTATAGATAGTACGTGTTAATTAATAGAACTCTTCCCAGAATTATGCCGATTTGATGCCTGAAATAGAATGCACAGATACTTTTGATAGTTTCACAGAAGTATTTCGAGATTTTTAAAAATAATAATAATAAATCTTTATTTTAGACAATAGGTACCAATAGAAATTTATATTGTACATAATTTAAAAACACGACTATAATTTGAATATAAAGAATATATAAGTAAAAAAATAAATATATTTGCGATATAAAAGCCCATATTTATGTACGAGGCATGCCTTTTAAGTTTTGTCGTTTCCATATTTCCCGGCAATTTTGAATTTGTAACTGTTTTATATTCGAATATGTTTAAATTTTGAATCTCAAAACAGTTGAAAATATTAGGATTAATGATATTGTTTAGTCACAGCGTCGATTGGAATCTGTCAGGTCACGTACGAAAATGAAACTTCCTAAGGAAAATGTTCGTGCAATAATTTTCTACAACTTTAGAAGAGGCCTGATACGGCTTCAGTGTTTTGAGGAGCTAACATCTGTGTTCAGTGATGAAGCCCCATGTCTGCGGACTGTCGAACGCTGGTATTTAGAATTCAAGCGTGGACATACTAGTGTTAGTGACAAATCTCGCAAAGGACGCCCAAAATCTGCTTTCACTGAAGATAACATCATTGCTGTGAGACAACTAATTCTCGAAGATCGTCATGTGACATATCGAGAGATAGAGGCTCTATTAGGTATCTCAGGGACAACCATTCAGAAGATCTTGCATGAAGCACTTGGTGTGAGAAAGATAGTTTGCCGTTGGATACCGCATCTGCTTTCCGACGATCACAAGGCGGCCCGCGTCAGATGGTGTAAGAAAACTCTGCAAAGGTTCAACCGAGGAGAGTCAAATCACGTCTACGACATCATCAGTGGTGACGAATCTTGGATCTATGCCTACGATCCTGATTCCAAACAACAATCTACAATCTGGGTCTTTCAAGACGAGCCAAAGCCGACTAAAGTAGTTCGTTCTCGGAGCACTTCAAAGAAGATGGTGGCCACATTCGTTGGAAAAACCGGTCATGTTGCGACTATTGCACTTGAAGATCATAGAACGGTTAACGCAGAGTGGTATACCACAGTTTGTTTACCACAAGTCATCGCCGAACTTCGAAAATCTAACTCAAAGCGACGCATCATCCTGCACCACGACAACGCAAGCTCACACAGCGCTCGTCAAACAATTGAGTATTTGAAGCAGGAAAAAGTAGAAATTCTTGACCATCCTCCATATAGTCCTGACCTAAGCCCTAACGATTTCTTTACATTTCCTAAAATTAAGAAAAGTCTTCGTGGTCATAGGTTCCAGTCCGGTGAAAAAGCAGTCGACGCCTTCAAGTCAGCCATTTTGAACACCTCCACTTTAGAGTGGAATAAATGTTATAATAACTGGTTTGAGCGAATGGAAAAGTGTATTAAGCTACGTGGTGAATACTTTGAAAAACAATAAAAAGTACTATAAGATTCTAGTTGTGTTTTTTTCTTCAAACGACAAAACTTAAAAGGCATGCCTCGTATAATTAAATTTAGGTTTTAAGTACACTGGCAGTGTCATGCTTTTACAGAAATGAGGCCACAAGAATATTACACAATAAAAAAAGAAATTGTAATTAATTGAAATATAAAAGAAATTTTTTAACGACAAACCATATTATCTTTTTCATAAATATTTAAATCGGAGTAAATTACAGCAATATTTTTAGCTATTACTCACACTTGCTAAAATAAAATTGATAGGCGTTTTTTTATTGTTCTTAAATGTTTATTATTTATTTTTATTATCAGAAGTCCATCAGCTTTCTTAAACATATGTAACCTTACATTTTAAAATATTAAACTCATGTTGGTTGGTTTGTCTCTAAGAAAAACTTGAGGCTGTAGAAGAGGCTTAAGCAGAGTATATCATCCATTTCCATATTTATACCAATATTAAAAACAGGAAAGATTTGTATTTTTGATTTTTTGTATTTTTGTATGTTATGAATAAATTCAAAAACTACTCGACCTATTTTAAAGATTCTTTCACCAATAGAAAGCTACATTATCAGCGAGTAACATTTTTATTTTGTGTATATTACATCTACATTACACCCGTGTGAAGCCGGAGCGCGTTGCTAGTTAACAATAAGAATAAAAATAATGATTTCATAAAATTTACTATAATTCCGCAAAAGGAAAAAACAACCGCGAGAAGCATTGATAGCCTATGAATATGGCTTCAGTACATACACCAACTGAAATTTTATCCTATTACAGATACCGTCAACAAATTATTTCCGAAAAAACGTATATTTTAAAATTTTGTTAAATATTTTTCAATTTACATGATAAAATTATTTTTTCGACTCCAAAAATAAATGGTAATAAATAATGCTTTAAAGTAATTAAAATATTATTTTTTTAGTTTTTAGTGCAAGTTGTGGTTTTGAAGTCGGTTTTTGATTTTTGCTTAAGAATATTTTTTTTTCTAAATTTTTGTAGGAAGTGTATGTATCTAAGTTCATTAATCCTTAGATAATAATTTAATAGACCTACCACTAAACGTGCTGCTCAAATGAGACAGCGCCGTGATAAGAACCACAAAGCAAAACATCTTCTACGTATAAGTACATTTTTGTTATTGTTGATTTCCTAAAAAAGTACCAAACCAATGCCGATAAAAATTATATGGGACCACCTCTGAAATATCCCCTACCAAACAAAAAAAAATCATCCAAATACATCCATTACTTGCGGAGTTATCGTGTAACAAACATACAAAAAAAAAACAACATACAGACGAATTGAGAACCTCCTCCTTTTTTGAAGTCGGTTAAAAAGACATAAATTTTGCTGCTTAGACTAAATGTTCATTGGTGGCCATTAGATGCATGCTCGATTACCTTCTCAATTATAAACTGCAGCATTACATTAATTTAGTACGAAAGGTTAAAGTTAATTAATTTAGTTAAATTATTGTTATAATTTATGATCTTGTCTTTTTTTGCACACGGTACCGCGATGTACGCAATCGATGCAATCCGATTAGTAAACCTAAAATAGTCTCATTTGTTGTAAATAATCCGAATCAAAGTGATTTACCGTCACGATATACGAGTATTTATTGACACCTCGCTCACTTGAGACGACCTCGTCAGTGATATCTCGAGAAATAGTTTTGTCGTTTTATACAAAATCGGATTCGCCATGTTGCGATCTATTAGGTATCTGAAAAATGATTTTATTTCATTGATCTAAAAGGCTCTCTTAGTGTTTCTTAATCTATTCAATGTTTAAAGAGCAATCAAAACTTTGAAAATCGTTTATTGTAAAATCGAGGTTTTTGAGATGTTACATTGTCGTCGCAACTTATCCCTTCCTATACATAGTTTTCCTAGAAGTAATTTAAGTACCTTTGTTTAATAGTGAATGCCTGAGCACCCTAATGAGGCAATAAGTAGACATTTATTTGTACCTTTCACTGATCACTTTTAAAGCATTAGGTGATCAGTCTTCTATGTCCGGCACGACCGAAATAATTTATATAAAACTAGATTACCCAAAGAAATAATTTTGATTGCTTTACAATTTTTTTTTGAGAAAAGTATAATTATTATAATACAATTTTCTAGGTTTTGTTTGATTTTGTATACATGAAATCACAGAATAGAAGTAAGTGTTCCGTACATGAAATGAATGCATTTATTAACAGTTTATTTTAGTTTCCTCTCCTCTGTTTCCGATATATGTACATACGTGTTATATCTATATTTCCCGAAACTTTCAATCTTTCTAGTGTTAATGTGATTCAAACCCGGGATTTCTGGAGCTAATTGATACCACTGAGCCACGAAGGATGTTAACATAATTATCTACTAATACTTTATTCTTAATAATTGAATCTTAATTTTTACAAGGTATAAAAATACAGACAATACTGGACTTCCGACTGGTTGTATGTGCCAAGTAAAAATAAATATAATCAAGCAATTAATAAATTTTAGAAGTTTTTTTTAAATATATTTATTCTAGTAAAAAAAAAATGATAAAAATCAATGACCGCTGGAGATATGAAGTAATTTTGGACCTCATCAGCGACCTTACCGAGCAGTATCGCAGGAATCATAGACGACCAAATAATTATACTTTAAACTTAGATTGACATATACCAGGGTGAATCAAAAAGTTCTTAGAAGTGCATATATATGAAACCTTTTTGGATCAAGTTCGATATTCAAATTAAAGAGTGTCTATCACACTATATTTATGCAGACTGTCACTTGTTTTTGTCAGTTCGTTCGCATGTAATAAATTTTTTTGTGCAACGAGTTGCTAAAAAGTCAAAATTATGGATAAAAGTGAGTTACGTGCGGTGATAAAATGTCTCAGTTTGAAAAAATGTCTACGAAGGAAATTTTTTTGGACATTCAGCAGACATTAGGGGGTGATGCTGTACCCTATTCTACGGTTGCGTACTGGGTGGCTGAATTTAAAAGAGGTAGATCAAGCTGTAAAGATGACCCGCGTTCTGGGCGGCCTTCAACCTCCGTTACAGAAGAAAATGTCAAAAAGGTTGAGAATCTGGTTTTGGAAGACAGAAGAATGACTATAAAACATATAGCTGAGATCCTAAAGATATCTTTTGGTAGCGTTCAATCCATTTTAATTGATTCACTGGGGTTCAAAAAAGTGTCTGCAAGATGGGTGCCACGAATGTTAACCGACGAAAACAAAAAGCGACGTTTGGAAATTTCCAAGCGTAATCTCGTAATGTTCCAGCGTGATTCGGATAATTTTTGCCGTCGTCTTGTCACCATGGATGAAACGTGGGTCCACCATTTTGATCCTGAAACTAAAAGACAAAGCATGTCTTGGAAACGACCATCCTCTCCATCCATCAAGAAATTTCGAGTTGCTCCTACCGCTGGCAAAGTTATGGCCTCTGTGTTCTGGGATAGTGAAGGAATCCTTTTTATTGATTACATGCCAAAAGGCCAGACGATTACTGGACCCTATTATGCAAATTTAATCCCGAAAGTGCGTGAAGCGATTAAAGAAAAACGTCGTGGAAAACTGTCGTTGGGCGTGTTGTTCCTTCAAGATAACGCTCCTGCTCATCGATCGGAAGTTGCGCTCAACGCAATCCGCTGTGCTGGCTTCAATCTCCTTGACCACCCACCATATTCTCCGGACTTAGCCCCAAGTGATTTTCACTTATTTCCAAAATTAAAAGAGGAAATTCGTGGAACAAAATTTCACGATAATGACGCGGTTATAGCTGCCGTAGAGGACTTTTTCGAGAGTCAAGAAAATAATTTTTTTTCACAAGGAATAAGGAAGTTAGAAACGCGTTATGCTAAATGCATTGCATTGGAGGGAGATTATGTAGAAAAATAAAATATTATTATTTAAATCTTTGCATTTTTTAATATTGATTCCAAGAATTTTTTGATTCACCCTCGTAAATAATCAAAGACTTTAAATTATAGATGAAACGGATAGCTGTTTGGCCGGATACGGATTTTCGGTCAACCTTGAATCCGAATAGTCGGATTTTATATAAGTTTATATTTTTAATATCATCAGATAAAGGCTGCTGCTATTTATTTATTATTTATTGGGCTAATATATATTAAAACGCTATATAAAACGTAATAAATTATTGGACCAACGTGCAACGGAGGTATCAGAACTTTGACAAATACTAGCCATCATTAACTCAGTGCCAAATGAAATCTACTCCTTAGGCTCTGATCACATTATAAATCACTTGTAGGCCATGACTAGGCATGTAGTTAGTAATATGCCTTAGGTCCTCGATAGGGTTGGCACTTTGATACGTATACTGAAGATAGAATGTGTTTATTTACTGCCTATATTCATCATATTTTTTTTCCATAGTAATACAGTGAATTCTCGTTCATGTTGAACTGTTGATTTATAAACTGCATGCATAACTATGTTTCTACCAAGATATGTTAGATGTAGCAAATTCCTTTGAAATCTTTACATACATATTATGTAGGTCGTTTATGGTTAGTATAATTTCTAAGTAGTGGCTACTAGGGCGGCGATTCGCTTTAGGTTTCTGTGTGAGGAATCGAGTCGCATTTTTTTATCAGAATAAAAATACATACATACATATACATAACGCCTCTTTCCCATTGGGGTAGGCAGTGACCACGGAATTCCATATGCTCCAAACCTTACACACCACTTTCGGTTCTTCCACTTTCATCAATGCTTTACACTCGTCGGTTTTGAGTACTTTTGAGCTGGCCCTTTTGAAGAACGTCCCCCCCTGATCTGGTCGAGGTACGTTAGAATAAAAATACTACAAAAATGCAAAAAAATATATTAAATAATATTTCTAAAATATTGCATAATTTATTTTTACAACCAGTCAGAAGTCCACTATTGTCTGTATTTTACCTCAAGGTTGTGTAAATTTTGAAAAAATAAATAAATAATTCATGGGTGGGGTAGCCCTACGCCCGAGCGCAATAGTAGGTACGTCTCACGTCACAAGCCATTTGTGCAGAAAGGGCGCGCCTTCGCCGCGACCAGCTGAATGCGGAAGTGCCTTTATAATTTACGTAAAATGCAGTGTGTACCTACCTTGATACGAATTACGAATATTATGTTTATCAGTTTCTTTGTGGTTTGTGCTAGAGTAAACGTTTTATTATTATTGTGGTGCATTAAAATTAGTCTATAGGTATTTTTATAAAACACATGCTGGGCTAAATCTAGGTTGAAGGATTTAATTATTATATAAAATTGCTAGTATTTAATAAGCGCGAAGATTTATTTTTGAAATTTAATATCCACAAACAGTTCAAATAGCCTTCCGTATAAAATTTGTTTCGTAAGCCACATCTGAAATACAAATCTGTAAATGATTCTTTTTTTTTGGTAGGATTTTGTACCAAAATAAAGAGTCATTAACTGATAGGTGGTAAGAGATCTACCTTAAATCCTCCATCTCAAAAACAGGACAGGAAAAGAATATAAAATCCACCTCAAGTACTTGAGGAGGATTACATACACCACTAAAACGATGGGAGCTTATAGTGCTTCTTTGAAATAAATAGATTTTCTTAATATACGTTATTTCCCGACATACAGCCTTATGCTGGCATCACGGAGTCTTAAGTCTAAATATAACCGGACCGAATGACCTAAACAAATGAAAATAAATCCATTTAACATTAACGCTTAGCATTGCTAAGATTCCGCGACATTACGCAATATGCAGAACCCGTTAGCATTTCATCGCGGCTCTAACTGCGTGGTTTTGTGCGATGTGCTGTTGACAATGAACGCGCCTAAGGCATAAGCTTACTATGACATAAAGAGCGAGATATACTATGCTATCAAATGATTGTCTTGGTCTGATAGATCTTGTTTCATTTTTGTAAAATTTAGTTCGATTTAGAATTATAAAAACGATTAGAACGAGAAAGTTCTCAGCATATATCATCCAGGTTTTCACAGTTTAGTAGTTATTTAGATAATACATTTTCATGTACTGTTACAAGTCATTTAAATGTTTCTTAAATTGACAACTATTTACTGATTTTAACTTTTCAGTGTAGTTTTGTATAGACCGTTGAACTAGCGCTATTTCAGAAAGCTTTAATGCAAAAAAGTTTTTAAGTATTAAAATGCTGCAAAATTCAAACTCAAACTTATTTAATCCTTGAATATATGTACACTTACAACATAGATAAAACTATATTAAACTTAAAACTTAATACTTTCATGAAGTACTTTCACGAGTACTACGAAAGCAACGAAGGTCTTCTGTATGGCCTTGGTATCTCTGGCTAGTTGTTAAGTAGCTGAAATTATAGAAGTTAACACTTTAAGCGCGTATTTCTCGAAACTACTTTTTTACATTGGCGGGCAAGATAACTCAAAAAGTTTTCAACCGCTTCTTATGAAGTTTGGCACACGACTTTTCTATAATCAATAATTTAAATAAGCCTCTGAAAAACGGTTATTCAGGTTATATCGCCCCCCTTAAGAGCAGTGCAGCGAACTTCGAAATGTAAATTTACATAAATACTCTTATTATTTTGTTCATTTATCTTCTATAATTTTATTAACTTGAATAAGTCCATATAAAATATCTGCTAATCGAATGATATATTTTTTTATTTGAAATTGTTTTATTTTAGATTTATATAAACGCCTCAGTCCATACCTTATACCTTCTGTAAGTGTAGATATAAATCAAGAGGGTAATATTCCACTGCGGGCTTAATATGACTCTATGATAGAGTTATAGTCATCTCGTCAACGTTCTGGGCAATGTATATGGAAAGAAAACAAAATAATTATTATTTCTCTGTTTCATCTTCGGGCGGACCTTTCTGATAAAAAGATATGTTTATCTATTATTTAATTAAGGTATCAAGTTCAGAATAAATCAATCGCGATAGTTAAAAATTATTTTTGAGGAGTATTACTTGAACTACGAGGCTTGTAAGAAGCCTTGAGAAGAGAAGATGTTTTGCTCTAAAGATAATTATCACGGGTTGATCTTGTTTTCGGCAAAAACTGTTGTCACAAATTCCTTCATTTTTTCATTTGGACAATAAAACCAAGTAATAATATAACATTTGTATGCATTTAGGAATAGTCAACATCAGAGGCCCTAGCGCGAACTACTTGCGAGAAAGTATTCGTTTGACGGGCTCGTTTGGCGCGTTTAGTAGAATACCTACCTTACGCACCAATGGGTCACCAATTCCGACCCGGTAACGTGCCACCGTTCATAAATGGAAAAACCCTGAAGTGATCACTGCGAGTTTCGGTCTCAGGTATATTAGATTTCCGAATGCTCAAAGTAAAAAGTGGATGCATCATTGACTGATGTTCTGTGGCTGAGGTATCACCTACCATCAAGTGAACCTGCTCGTCTTTCGATATTTAACATAAAAAAATCAATATGTCTGTTGCATTTCAAATAATTTATCTACTAATACTTTCTTGCAAGTTGCATAAGTGCCTCAGAGGTCAGACGTTATACTCATAGATTTTTTATATGTCAAAAATTTATATTTTTGCTTATTATATTTGTATGGCACTACTTATATATGTCGATATAAATATTAATGCGTACCGGAATGTCAATTGGCATTAACTTAGTGCTTATATAATTCTCGATTAGTTCTAGGTCGACAAGACTTGATAAACAACCTTCCGCGGCGATAGTATTTACTGCAATTCTTTTAAAACTCGATGACGCGGCGAAACTTGAAACTTGTCAGATCGTAATTATTAAATTTTTATTACTCTCCAATAAGCTTTGTATTCAGGAGGCCTATTACGAAAATCGAACGCCGAAGTTTCGGGCCGAAACGAAAGAACAACGAACTTCGTATTCAAACCTATTACCAAAGCAGTTCGGATCCGAATACTACGGACGGACTTCGTTTCGTAACCATAGACATGAAGATATTGCAAAAAGATGATTTGAGTGTACATCCTTATATTTCCGATAAAAACGTGCGAAAACCGATAACAAATAAGAAACTTATAAAAAGGCTTTTGGTCATGAAAACTTGTAATTAAATAGTGGAATTGCATTATATAACTGTTATGCTATCTTTTTAAAAACGAATTCTTATTGCAAGAAAATAATATTTTTATTAAAAGTTTGACGGAACATATGTCATTTATTACATTGTATCTTTACCTAATCTGTGGTTAGTTCACAATTGTTTCGCGGGTTTTTGTAAACTAATTTAAAGATTTGAAGTTGAGTAAAGTTATAAGTATTATTTAATTATATGTAGGGAACAAAAAAAACTATTATATAAATATTCAATATAAATATTATTATATATATTTTGTATACCTACTAATAAATGAATGTTCTACATAATTAGGACTTAAATATTGAGTTCTTATAAGAAATGTGATAAAGAAACCTTAATAATATAACTTACCTTGATAGTAAGATCAATTCCTCTGGCATTTTTGTTGGGAGGCATAATTGGTTTTATCTCTTCGCACAGATTTTCAAATATAATAAAGTTCGACTAAGGTGATATTTTAGAACAAATTCCTCATCGGGAATTTGCTTATTTAAAAAATATTGTCGAAGCCTAAGTCTTTATTTGGCTCTTTTATGATTTTCTTCGTGCAATACCTCTTCGTACAACAAAAAACGTGCCATTTTAGAATAAAAATAAATAATGTTTATATTAAACGAAAGGCAAAATGTCTAATCGCGAACTTCGCATCGATCGTCGGATCCGAAACACTTTCGTAATAGGAAAATGTACGTTCCGTCAAACGAAACTTCGTATTCGATTTCGAGATTCGATCGATTTCGGTAATAGCCCTACTGGTGTCGCGGTCGTTTCCATTACATTCCATTCCCTGATGCCACCTTACTTGGACTAATGCGATATATTGTGTATAGAAAAAACATTTATACACACATTTGTTAATAGACAAATAACAAAAATAAAAAGAAATTACTAAATAAAAAATACGTAGATACCTATAGAAGATAAGGTTCGATTTCTGCAATAATCTTCGATCAACACTATGTCAATGGCAATAATACAGCCTTAAGACACAATGTTTTGTTTTGAAAGGGACAACATACTTTCATAAAAATAATATTAGTTATGTTTGTAGCATTCTACGCATCATTGTAGTTTACGACTTTTAGAAAATAAAGCTCCATTATAAAAATAGTAAGCTTACTTTATCTATACTAAATAATATTATTATAAAGAGGAAAGATTTGTTTTTTGTTATAATTTAACCCCTCAATCAATTTTAAAAATTATTTATACATTATCACGTAGCTGGGGCGTTTTTTAGATAGATAGATATCAACTTTATTTGCCACCTTAAACCCATAAAACAAACAAAATTAACAAAAGATACAATTAGATTATCAATTATGTAAACAATAATAAAAGTGATGGCAAATAGGACCCCTCATCAGCAAAGCACTGATTTTCAGAGGAGACCCTGCGGCTGTGAGGACTTACGGACTTGTAAATAAAAGTTATATTATGTTAATGTAATAATGTAAAAGTAAATACTAATAATAAAGAATCAAAAATAAATAAGGGATAATAATTATTATAATATAATAGTGTAAGAACATAACAACAAGAATTAAGTTTTTAGTGAGTAATGCGCTCTGACATAAGAAAAGTAGGCTGTACTCTAGCGGCTCGTGGTAACTGCTTTTGGTGGTTTATTAAAAATAATTTAAGGTTTTTTTTAAAAGCTTGAACCGATTTTAAGTCACGAAGAGGTGGTGGCAAATTGTTCCAACACTTAGAAGCAGCATAGTGAAAACTACCACGAAACGCCGAAGAAAAATGTCTTGCTGTTGCTAGATTGCTGCCTATAGCTAGTCTTGTATTGTAGACATTGCTAACCCATTCGAGCTTCTTATGTAGATATGATGGTTGTCCAGATATGATTATCCCGAAGAGAAGCTCACTTAAATGTAATTCCCGACGAAATACCATGTACAATGAGTTAGCTTTGTCTAAATAAGGGGAGATGTGCGTGCGTGGTGGAATATTATAGCAGAAACGCGCACAGGCATTATGAACTCTTTGAATAATGCGTTCCGTACGGGCCAATAAACGGGGTCCATATAGAGTATCCGCATAGTTCAACCTGGATAAAATTAATGCATCACAAAGCTTAACTCGTAAGTCAGTACTCAAAAGGTCTCGCACACGATATAAAATTTTGAGCCTGTAAAAACAATTACGCGCAATTTCATTAATGTGCTCTTCAAAACGCATATCACTTGATAGAAGGACCCCCAAATTGCGTACAAGGTTAACCCTTTCAATATCATTCGATCCCATATGAATTCCAGTATTATGCGAAATAATGTTTTTTACTTGAACTTTAGTACCCATTACCATGAACTTCGACTTAAGGGGATTTAAAACTAAAGAATTTGCTCTCGCCCATATTGAAACTCTATTTAAGTCATCATTTATGTTATTTACGGCTGACTGAGTTTCACTAGGATTAAATGAAAGATACATTTGAATGTCATCAGCGTACATGTGGTATCTGCAGTGCTGAATAGACTTAACAATATCTTATATTAATATATGTTTTGCTAGTATATAATAAATATCTTGAGCACTAAATTCCACACGTCAGATGCTCCTAGGCAAATTTACTTATTTTTTGGGAATTATTAAAGGGTATGGTCAAAATTCGAAACGATCATAATAAGATTCGTCTGTTTGTGCAATTTACAAATTAAAAAGGCTTGGGACACAGAGAAAATCTATCTACTATTTTTCTAATCAGAATTGATACATATTTACAACAGAAAGGGGAACTTAAACATGGAGTTTAAACGACCATTTAATACTTATAATTTTCATTTACGGGGAAAATGGCGGCTCTGAGGAGTCTTAATAAGCCCTCGTGTATCTCAACATGCATACAACCACGCGCCATACTAAATTCTAAATCATCCCGTCTGCTAAAAATAATATAAAACAAGTCAGAACGGAGCCGGTATCAGTTAATGAATAGCCATCCATCCACCCACAGCCCAAGATAACCGCCGGATTATTCTGAACTTCCATGTTTAGACGAATTGCCTACCTATAAGTTAGATATATAAATAGTCATAAGAATTAATAATAAGTTAAGTAGTAAGTAAAATTATGTATCTAGTTGGTAAGCCTTAAATAAATAAATAAATAAATAAATAAATTATACATCGTTTATTCATTATCGTAATTTAAACAACACCCTAATTCAATCGCTCAGGTATTTTAATTGGTTGTTTATTTTTATCAAATAGGAGACGTTCTTCAAAATGGCCAGGTCAAAAGTACTCGAAACCGACGAGCGTGTATTGATGAAAGTGGAAGAAGCGAAAGTGGTGTGCAAGGATCGGAGCATATGGAATTCCGTGATCTCTGCCTACCGCAATGGGAAATACGGGTGATGTATATGTATGTAGGTATGTATTTGTTTATGATACTAACAACACGCACGCCTTCACACGGGTGCAATGTAGATGTACTTTACACCTATAGCCTATGTTACTCGCTGATAATGTAGCTTTCTATTTGTGAAAGAATTTTCAAAATCAGTCCAGTAGTTTTAAAGTTTATTCATAACAAACAAAAATGTTATAAATCTTTCCTCTTTATAATATTAGTATAGATGAATATTATATTTGTATAGAAGTATAAATTATTGTTGAGTTGTTTTGTAATCGGTCAAGATAATTATGTAATGATGTCTTCGTAGTATAGGTGTATGCGGGATTTTTGGAATTATTATTTAATTTTATCGGTTACAACTTGCAAATTCGTTTAAAATTTGTAAAAAGACGGATATACAGATTGGTAGATGCGAGTGATGTTATGAATATTATATATACGGATTCCTAAAAAGTATTAAAATAAAATATTGTCCTCCTTATAGTTTTTATAAGAATGCGCCCACCTTTTTTGCACAAGAAAATTTCCAGTACAATATGTTTTCACGTAAACGTTATTGTAACGATATCAAAACAATATCGAATCTCAGAATAACCTCAAGCATCTGATTTCGTATTCAAAACGTACTTTTACTTTTTTTTGGGATCCAAGAATCTAATTTGCATATACAACATCTTGCTACCGTTCTTTGATTCGTCTCGGTACGACGCTTTATGAGGTTTTGATATAGAAGATACATCTATAAAACGATATGTGTGTTAAATTAAAATAATGTGTTTAAACAATAATAATTAGAGAATTTAGTTATTGCTTTAGAATGTAGTTTAACAATATAGTGAAGTTTTAAATAAAATACTGTATACCGTATTAAAACGCGATTTATTGTTTAAATGTTATTCCGACATATCTTTAGTTCAAAGGTAAAATTCAGTAAGTGTAATTTAGAATAAAAATAAATTTGTCTGTTAAAGCTTATTTTGAGCGTACGCTAGCTGCGTTTTGCTAGTTAATAATAAATCGCATTTCAATCCATTAGTTATTTTATTTAGTTACTTGCATTATATATAAAGTAGATTAGCTTATATTACGTTTTTGTTTAGTTCAAAATAAATTTAAAGCATTTAAAATAAATTTGACTAAAAAAATGCGGTTGTTATTGTCCTTGTAAGCTTAACAAATCAATATACTCGTACAGTAAGCTAAAACTTTAATAAAAACTTGACACGATGCTAATAAGAACAAGAATTTAATTTATACAAAAATCTAGACAGATCTACATTCTAGATGTGCTTATAGTACAATCGCAATTGCATTTTAACTGGATATTATGTCGTTACGAAGGCGTAATTTGTCTTGTGCGTTTTTATAAGTCAAGGATAATGAAATATATCTATATTTTATGTTCTTGTATTAATTAGATGCGATGCAAGCATTAAAGGGGAGATCAAAACTATGAGCTATAAATAAGCCGTTCATAGAAAGCAGATCCGTAAATTAAGATTACGCGTTTCGGATTTAGTATCTTATGCTAGAAAAAAAAGGATGACTGCCTTTATGTCCTATAGCTGAGGTATCTAAAGTAATTGTATATTTGAGACACAAACAAGTGAGTCTCTCACTAGCCTCTAGTCAGTCAGAAATTTATGATATAAGGTTCAAGATATCTTTATTTCTCAAAAAGAATTACAATTCACTTATATGAGAAAAATATTAAAATTAACTTACAAAATTATTGACAGTACAGTACAGTAACAGTTTTAGCTAGAATAACAAATACAAAAGTTTAGGGTAGTCGTAGATTAATTTCATAGTTAATACGTAAACATACACGGAGTACTAGCAACTGGAAGTGGCATGTATTAAGGTGCGCTCGCTTTATTTAAGATATGCAATTTTAATTTATTTTTAAATATTGTCAATGACTTTGCATTTTTTATGTTATTTGGTAATTTATTATATAGTGCGGCACCTTCGTACATTACACTTTTTTTACCATAATTTGTGCGTGATGAATATAAATGTATGTCATTTTTATTTCTAAGTCTAATATTGTGTAATTGATGATTTTTTATAAACTGTATTTGTGTGTGAATGTTTTTATTAAGTATGTTTCTAATAAGAATGCAATTTTTGTATAAGTATGTTTGTTGTATATTCATTAGCTTAGTGTCACTGTATATTTTTGGTGTTGGTGTACTATAGTCGTAGTGAAAGAGTGTTTTGACTAATTTATTTTGTGCTATTTGGAGTGTTTTAATGTTGGTTTTAGCCGCTGTGCCCCATATTTCTATTAGATAATCCAGGTGAGGTTTTACAAGTGCGTTATATATATTGTAGCGTACTTGACGTGGAAGACATCGGATAACACTCCGTAGGGCTCCCGTGAGGGACGTCAATTTAGATTTAACCTTTTCCATATGCGGTTTCCAGTTCAGGTGGTTATCCAAAATTAATCCAAGATATTTTTCTTGATTAACTTTTTTTATTAGTTGGTTATTTATAGTTAGTTGTGAGGTATGTAATATTTTTTTATTTTTTGCAGCAAAAATTATGTAGTTAGTTTTGGCTATATTTATGGTGAGTAAATTGCACTGGAACCACATATTTAAAAGTTGTAAATCCTCCTGAGCGTCGCACATGACAGCGTCTACGGAGTGTCCAAAGTAAAATAAAGCTGTATCATCAGCATACAATGATATATCGCCTTTTAGTCCAATTCCGTGAATATTATTAATGTAAATCAGGAATAATAAAGGTCCTAAAATTGATCCCTGAGGAGTTCCAAAATTTACGGTTTTAGGCCTACTTTGGGTTTCACTAATCTTAACTACTTGGCAACGATTTGTCAGGTAAGATTTAAATATATCAAAAGCGCTGCCAGTGACACCAATGTCATTTAGTTTCTTCAACAACAGTTTGTGACTTATTGTATCAAAAGCTTTTTTTAAGTCTATGAAAATTCCTAATACTATCTGCTTATTGTCGATACTCAATTTAATTTTTGTTATTAAATCTATTGTTGCAGAAAGCGTATTGGATTTTGGTCTAAAACCGTATTGTTTTTTAAAGAGAAAGTTTTGTGCACTTAGATGTTCATCGAGGCGGGTGTATAAAACACGTTCAAAAATTTTTGATATAACCGGTAAGACTGAAATGGGACGATAGTTACCTGGGTCCGATTTACTTCCACTCTTATAAATGGGACTGACTTTGGCAATTTTTAGATTATCGGGAAATGTTCCTAGCTCTAAATTTTTATTTATACAATTTGTTAGTTCTCTTAGTATTAAGTCTTTTACGCATTTGATTGATTTTGTGTTTATACCGTCTACTCCGGAGCTAGTGTTTAGTTTTAAGTTATCAATTATTTTTGCAATTTCATCTATGGTGCATGGTTCTATTTGTGAAAGTGTGATCAAGGATTCAGTTGCCTGTGTTCCTTTAGTGTGTATTAAATTATTATGGTATTGTTTGGGGATTTGACTAGCCAGAACTGATCCAATATTAGAGAAAAAGTCATTAAAACACTCACAAATATCAGTCTGATTAGTCAAAACCCCAGATGGCATCACGAGTTTGCTCGGTGCTGGTGACTCTCTGATCTTGTTCCTAGAGAGATCGTTAATAAGACTCCACATTTTTTTCGGGTTCTTCTTACATTGGTCAAAAGCTTTTTGGTAGTAAGTACTTTTAGTTTGTTGTATAACCTGGCTGACTTTGTTCCTTTCATTTGTAAATTTTCCCTTTAATGATAGATCACTTGCGTTTTTTTTATGCATCTTCCATAGTACATTTCTTGTATTTATTAGATTTATAATTGTTTTGTTTATCCAATCCTGTCTAGGTGGATTCAGTACTTTAGTTTTTGTGATTTTACTGCTATTGATACTGGATAGTAATTTTTCTTCAAATTTTTGGTATAGATTATTATCTTCATTGGCGCTCGTCCATTCTCTCATAGTATTGTACAGTTTTTGATAATTTATAGCTTCATATTTTACTCTTTTAGGTGGTTCTGGTTCATGTTTTTTTAATTCTAAATATATTTGATTATGATCTGACATAGCAGTTGAAATTATAGCAAGATGAAAATTTGTATCAGGAAGGTTTGTGCATACGTGGTCTATTATTGTTTTCGTTGTAGCAGTTTCTCGAGTACAATAGTTCTCCTCGACTTTGTTTAGTAGTCTATATCCACTGGTTTGTACCTCTTCTATGTACTTGATTGTTGTCTGATCCATTTTCAGCAGATTAATATTAAGATCTCCCAATATGATAGCTCTTCTCCGCTTATGCAATTGTTTGGTGTATGTTTCGAGGAAGCCTTTCATATTAGAAGCATCCGGTTTTCGATAGATGCCAGCAATGTCGAGGGAATACTTTTCAAGATGTATCCAGATGTAGTGGTTGTCATTTAGGGATAGTTCCTCAATCAAGTGATGTTTTAAGTTGTCGTGAGCAAAAATTGACACTCCACCTCCCTTTGCACAGTTTCTGTAATTATAGTAGTGTGTATAACCAGGAATTTGGAGTCTTTTTGCTTCATCATCAGTTTTTATCCATGTTTCAGTGAGTATAATAACATCTATGGTACTGCGAAAAGATTCTACTACACACTTTAGTTCATCCAATTTTCCTGGTTTCACTATGCTACGCACATTTGCATATAAAAATTTTATCGATTTATTGGTGGTGATGATATCGTCATAGTAGTCACTTATTTGGTAAGTTATGTTGTCTATTTGGTGAGAGTTTTTGTTGAGGTTGGTGACTTTTGACGTTAGTTTTTTGCCTGTATTTGAACTATTTTTGGAATACCTCTAACGTACTTAATTGTTAAATTTCTGTCCCCATTTTCAGTACGACATTTTATTTCATGCTTGAGGTTTCTCAAAAATATTTGTTGTTGGGGTGTTTGATCGGAGTAAATCTTGACATTGTCACAGTTAATATCATTTTTAGCACGTAAGATAGATATTGCTGTTTCCGATGATTTGAAGCATACTTTTAGGGGGCGATTTTTGTCGGGGTTGAATTTTCCGAGACGGAAAAGTTTTTCAGGTAAACAGTTAACACCTGTCATCTTTATAATTTTAAGAGTTTGTTCCATATCCGCATCTGATCTTTCTTCTTTAGATTCTGAGAAGGACTCTTTTATTCCCACGATTATAATATTTTTGCTTCTTATTTCACGTTCTCTCACTTCCGTCATAATGGATTCATATGCATCTGGTGTTACCAGTGATTGTATAGTGGACTTTGAGCTCTCCTTGATCGTATCAATCTCAGATTGTATTTTTTCAAGCTTTTTGTCAGTGGCAGTGGCTTTTAATTGCATTATTGAAATATCAGATTTTAATTTATTTTGTTCTACGGCAAGGTTATTTATAGTACATTTTATGTCGTCCATTTTTTCTTTTATTGTCGAAATATCCCCGCTTACTTTGTCCATAAATTCTTTCTGGTTGGTTGAGATTGTAGCCATCATTTGCAACATTTGTTCTCGAAATTCGTTTAGTTCTTCCTTAATGTCATCATTATACTTTCGCTTATTACGGAAAGTAAATTGACTAGGACTATTCTGGAAACCTGATATTGTTTCACTATTCAACAGGTTCGGTTCCGAACCACTCAGGCCGCTTCCAGGAGGTGATCGTTGCACGCTCATGATCTGTGGTACAAATACTACTCGCGGAGCAAGTTGCGATAAGGATTGAGTGAGTGGGTAAAAAAATAATGAGCCTGTCTCTTTTCCCCGAGGGGGTGAAGAGCGGTTACCTTGCTCAGATGTTGAGTTCCTTCGCAGTTAATGTAATAAGCGCTCACGTGAGGTCCAATAGACTTAGAAACTTGAGTAAATTATAATAAGATTTATATTTGGCGAATGAGTATTTTATTTAACTTTTATATTTCACAAAATTGCTCTGAACACGTCTGCACTGTACGGCACTGTAACTCGATCTTTATCGATTTAAACGTTTTATTATAACTAGTTTATAATAAAACGTCGATTTCAAAAATTTCAAAATAAGTTTTTATCTTCCATCGTATGATTTTATAAGACAAAATTAGTGAACTCATTTTCATAACTAAAGACTATCGGAATATTCTTTATGGGAGTACTCCGTACCTAATTGAATCAAACACTACGCTCTTTGGCTGTGAAACGTAACATACATCTAGATAACCCTATCTATGAAGTTACTTAAATAGGAAAAAAATATATTATATTATTATTATTATTTCATTATTCAAAAAGTCACCAAAAATGTAATATAAATGCAAACATTAAAAAATTATGTCTCAACATCCCCTGAGGCACGCATTAGCAATCCTAGCAGAGTTATTTGATTTGTGGCTGATCAATCAAAATATGTAAAGCTACGAGTCGATATTGAAATATCAACATGGTGACATTAAGATTTTTTAATGATTCATTAACATACTCATTTATTGATCATTAACATAATATTATTCGTATTAGGTATAGACTGTTAATTGCAATCTTTATATAGATGTAAGAGTTATTTTTATATATTTATTCAATACATCCTGTCATAGAATAAGGGCATAATTTCAAATTAAATAGATAGAAAACAATTTTTTAATATTGTCTTTTATTAACGCAAGTATCGCACATTTCAATAAAATACTTTATAACGGATTAATCGCGTTTTAATCAGGTATAAAACATTTTATTAAAAATATATTTTTTTTACAAAAATATATGAAATAAAATAATATTGAAACATTTGCTCTTAGAAAAATAATAATCATCTTCAGTGAAAATATTATTTAAAGTTTTAGTTTCATCAACCCATTATTATATGATTGATAGATAATTCATATTTTTCTTTTTTAATGATTTCCTATACTGTAGTAGGAATACAGCCTTGTTTTAATGGTATCACATTACCTTACCTGGGCAATTAGGCAAATTAGTAATATGAAGATATGTACCTACGATCGGACACATACAAAATACCAGATCAACATAATACTTATGTACTGAGTACCTAGTGTTAAGGCCAACAGCAAGACTATACAAACAAAGTCGAAAATGATTCCATGTTTTCTATGTTCTGTTTTTTTATTTTTATTATTATAAATCGAGAATTTTATTCAGTATGGAATATCAATGCAAATAATATCTAATTATGTTAAGTAAATGCCGTGTAAGTAACATCGTACGGTGACTCATTTGTGTCGTGGGAGAAATATTTATTGACTGCCCTATATACTGCATACTGTTTGAATGTCAGTCTTATTTACGTGACCGAGTCGGAATTGTAATTGTTTGTAATTACTGAGTTTCTTGCTAATTAGATGACATCACAATATACGTCTTATATTATATTATCTCATTTGTATTTAAAGGTATTGAGAAAATGAATACCGTAAATATGTTTTCGTACTGGAAAAATAATTTTTCGAAAAAAGGGAGCGAATTGTTACAAAAACAGCACGGGGAGGTAGTGACGAAAGAATTTAAAAAGAGCTTACTCATTTCTCAAAGGCCGGCAACGCACCTGCAAGTCCTCTGATGTTCTAGATGTCTATGGGCGCCGGTGGTCACAATACCAGGAGGTGGCCTATGTTGCGGCAGAACTTTGTGAGATTCTTTTTGGTAGCCGCGCCCTCTTAGAAATTATACGTCAACGTTTAG
The DNA here is from genome assembly GCA_905404175.1 of Anthocharis cardamines. Classification (NCBI taxonomy): domain Eukaryota; kingdom Metazoa; phylum Arthropoda; class Insecta; order Lepidoptera; family Pieridae; genus Anthocharis; species Anthocharis cardamines. The sequence continues at coordinate 9,849,353 of FR989969.1, forward strand.
AACATCACAATTGCTGCGGTCTTTGGCTTGAGGTGATCTGATAAACTAATGCACAGATGCCCAAGCAAAAAACATTTTGTGATAAACACTTCATTGTTATTCACAAATGAAAACGGTATGCATCAGTATCTAACACAAAAGAACATAGAAGAACAGGGCCTATAGGCGCGTTTGGCACGATTTTTCAGAGGTAAAAGTAGTTCTCACCCCAGCCACCGGGGCGCACGAGTGAGTGTATTATATTATTTACAAACTTTTGTTATTTTAGACTTTAATTCTTATATATCTTTAAATTTTTTGTGCTTAACTGGGAGAAGGGGACGACAATTTTCCAAAGGCCTAAGGCAATTAGCGTATCAAATCCACGCCTGTCTTATTTTTATTAATAGTAACTGTGCATATTATATGATATTTCATTATTTTTATCTATTAGACTCGTCAAACCTATTGTCCTGTCTGTTTCATAAACAATAGTAAATGTTATAAGGACGTTAATATGATTTATGTGCTGCTTTACGACCCCGCATAACATTTCTATCATACGTAGACTATTAAATTACCGCGACGAAAAAAAAAGTATAGTTTACTACGTATATAAAGTAATTTAAAAAATATATAACTCTATTACATAATTTTCTGTAAGCATGTCTTCCCAACGTCTGGTAACTTCGGGCATTGATCGGGTGGGAGGAATATAAAAATTCCGACCGGGTAACGAACCACCGTTTATCGATGGAAAAAACCATGAAGTGCATATTGCGCGTTTCGGTTTCAGTCTTTGAATTTCAGAATGCTCGTAGTAAAAAAAGTAGGTCATCGACGAAAATCATTGACTGATGTTCTGTGGCTGAGGTATCACCTACCATCTAGCTATGGGGATTCGGGATAAATTAATACCGCTCTGAGGATTTATTTACAACAAAAAAAGAAGCAAAGAAATTGAATTAAAAAAAAATAACTAAAATTACACTACAAGAGAAATTATAAAACTAAAAGAAAACACTTGAATTACACTGCACACAAAACAGACTCTGATACTCTACGCCGTACTAGCTCTCGAACTATCGCAATCGAAACTCTCGTATATTATCGCAGAAGTTAATTTCTTGGTATCGCTTTCCGAACATTCTTAAGCCTGTCTCCGTAAAAATATTTTTCTGTCATTATGTCTTTTCTCTTTAATTGTATTAAGTCGAGACCGTATGAAAACAATGACCAACATAGTGTTACATATTGTTATGCAATCAACGCATCGTAACTATTAATTCGTTGATGCTCGTAATTGGTCAAAATGGGCCGAATTGATAACATTAATCTAATGGAATCAGTGTGATACAATGCTTTAATACTGTTTCAATTTACAGACTTTTAAATTGTCAACAGGTTGTACAGTTCTTCATATGATAATTAATGTTAAACTATGGTTACTAAGAGACTATTAATTGCAATGGTTGCTTTATTTCCATTTTATTACCCATCTTTCCATTTTATTGCAGGTCCATGTACCCCCCACAATACTTCGAAAAAAAATATATATTTTTAATTCCGACCAGTTACTTTTCGCTGTTTTACCTTCTGTATTTATTTTGAACAAACGTGACTATATTGTTCTTAAATATTTAAAAAAATATCTTATTTGGAAAATAATTTGGGGCCAGGGGGCCTCCACACCTTTGTTGCCCCAGGGCAACCTCTAAATCCGACCCTGATTTACATTATTAAAATCTTTGCATTTGACACCGGTTTTTACATATCGTCTTACTTTTCAGCTAGCCTTTCGGTCATATACCGACTATACTTTGGCGAATGTGCATCGGAACTTCATCAACTTATTCCGTCATCGCCTTTCCATCACTGGACATAGACACGGCAGGATCCCACCCTTACCTGGTAGATATGCCGCAAGTACGAACAGCCTAGCATGACAACCGCGACAAAATTTTATCAACCGTTTTTTTTTTTTTTTTTTTTTTTTTTTTTTTTTTATTGAAATAGGAAAGCGTTTGTTTGCGATCACACCTGATCTTAAGTGTTGATGCAAACTAAGGTGATAAATCACGCTTGCCTATGAATAGCCTATTTACCCTTGACTTAAAGAGCCCAATATTATAAGTCTCTGGAAAAACAGACGACGGTAGGGAATTCCAGTCCTTGGCTGTTCGCACTATAAAAGAGGAGGCAAAGCGTCCTGTACGAGCTTTCGGTACATCGACCAAGTAAGGATGGTACCCCTCCGTACGTCTCGATGTCCGATGAAAAAAAGGAGACGGTGGAATGAGGTGTTGAAGCTCAGATGCACATTCGCCGAAATGTAGACGATAAAATACCGAAAGACTAGCTATTCTACGACGATGCTCCAGAGGTAAAAGTCGGCTATTAATGAGCACAGGATCATTAATAAGTCGTTTAGCACGTCTTTCCATCGCATCCAAGACACCGAGATGGCATTTGGCAGAACCAGCCCAAAGGTGAGAGCAATATTCCACACACGATCGGATTTGGGCTTGGTACAAATTTAAAAGCTGTCCCGATGTGAAATATTGTCTCACCTTCGCCAATATGCCAAGTTTCTTAGCAGCCACCTGTGCCTTGGATACGATAAACCCTCCGAAGTTGAGACTTGATGATAAGCTGACGCCTAGCAACTCCAGATGGTTGGCGGTTTCCACACTCACACCCTGGAAAAATGGAGTCAGTTGAAATGGACTCCGTTTGGCACTGAAAAGACAAGCTTGGGTTTTACGAGCATTGAATCCCACTAAATTAGCATCACCCCAAACAGAAACTTCACATAGGGTGTGATTCACACGCTCCACCATGGCTTTCCGTTCGCTCTCAATCTCTTCCAGTGTAGCACGAGCATTGGACTTATAACTTTCAGCAACAGTGCTATCATCTGCGTAGCTAAACATATTAGGTTTTAACAAATCGTTAATATGCAGCAGGAACAACGTTGCAGAAAGAACCGACCCCTGAGGTACCCCGGCATTAATTGCCATATGATCTGATGAGCAGCCATCGATGACTACTCGAATCGATCGTTCTCTCAGGAAGTCGGATATCCAAGCGGTGAGGATAGGGGGTATCCCGTATGAAGGAAGCTTGCCGAGAAGGCTGTCGTGCCAGACTTTATCGAAAGCCTTCGAGATATCTAGGGAGATAGCAAGGGCTTCTCCGTGATTCTCGAGGGCTTCTCCCCATAAATGTGTGGCGTGTACTAGAAGGTCGCCTGTCGACCGTTTCTGGCGGAATCCATATTGCCGGTCACTAAGCAGATCATTTGCTTCTAGATACGCGAGGAGCCGATTGTTCAATAAACGCTCCATAATCTTAGAGAGTATGGAGGTTATTGATATCGGTCGGTAATTTGTAGGGTCAGCACGACTACCCTTTTTGGGTACAGGTTGTACATTGGCAAGCTTCCAGGCTTTAGGGACAATCCCAGAACCAAGAGAGAGACGAAATAGCCTTGTCAGTACCGGAGACAATTCAGCTGCGCAGGTTTTTAAGACCACTGCTGGAATCCCGTCAGGTCCACTGGCCTTATTCACGTCGAGATCACGCATTGTTTTTAAGACTTCTTTCTGTTTGATGCGTATTTCAGGCATAAAAAATCCACAGTGAGGTATGACAGGTGGAAGTTTGTTCGAAGTATCAAGACGTGAATTACTTGCAAAGAGCGTGGCAAATAAATCTGCTTTGTCTTTTGCATTGTGGGCAAGGGTCCCGTTAGGCCCCAACAGTGGTGGTAGTGATGGGCGAGAGAAGTTCGTTTCAATAGCTTTTGCCAGTGACCAGAAAGCCTTGCTACCAGCTGGGTATGTTGCAAGTCTCTCACCAATGCGCCTTACATGATCGAAACGAGCTCTCTTTAATACCTTTTTACAGTACTTAGCTGCTTTATTAAAAGATTTCTTCCTAACACCAGTATCCGGAGATTTGCAACGGCGAGCATCGACCCAGGCTTTATAGGCGTAATGCTTACTCTGCTCGGCACGAGCACACGAACTATTATACCAGGGTCTAGCTTTACTGTCGACGGACACATCAGAAAAAGGAATATAATATTCCATTCCCTGACGTATCACGTCAACAATGGAGTCTGCACAGCTCGACGGGTCAGTGGAAGAAAAACAAACCTCCCGCCATGGATAGGATGCAAAAAAATGACGCATATTATCCCAATCTGCTAACTTGTATCGCCATAATCTCCTCATTCCCTTGATTGTGGGATCAGGAGGGGAATATGTCGACACAGACTTCACCAGACAGTGGTCGGATGTTCCAAGTGGAGCGGAAACCGTTACCACATATCGGTCTGGATCTGTTGTTAGCAGAAGGTCCAGGCAGTTGGCAGTATGGCTAGAAATATCCGGAACACGGGTTGCGTCCATTACCAGCTGGAAGAGGTTATATGAAGTTGCGAAGTTAAAGGCCTCTCTTCCAGCATGATCGGTCTTTTGGAACGGGAATAGCCAATCTTCATGACAGGCATTAAAATCCCCCAGAAAGACGAGTTGAGCGCTCGGGTACCGGAATAGTACTAGGTCAGCAGCTTCGCTTAGGTAGTTAAACAGCTTTGTTGTCTCCGAATTTCCAGTATGAGATCGGTATACACATGCATAAATGATTTTATCGACACCTAAATCAACTAATATCCAAAGGACAGAGAAACAGGGCTCTTCAAGGAATCGGAGACGCAGAACACAGATGTCATCACGAACGTAAACACACGTGCCAGCCTTGGGATGGAAATTGTGTTCAAGGGAGTATCCAGGGTACGTGAGGTATGCCGTGTCTTGCGGAATTCTAATCTGCGTCTCCGTGAGGAACAGTAAGTGAGGCTTTTCAGTCTCAAGATGGTGATGGACTGTGTCGAGATTACAGTGCAAACCTCGAATGTTAGAGAGGTGCACTAGAAGAGAGAGGTCGTGCTGCCGCTGTCCAAACTTACTGTTCTTTATCAACTTTTTCATATTCAATTATAGGTAAATAGGCTTGGGGCGCAAAAAGGTAGTTGGGCGAGGCTTCAAGAATAAGACCACCCAAGTGAGCTCAGACATTGCACTGATGGGAAACTAGACTGGAGACTGCGGGGACGCCCGGAACCCCCCGGATATCGCCAATGGGACCTCTCACCCGGTCGCCAACCGGCACATTGGGGCCAACCCGGGATTATGCGCAGGCGGCGGGGCAGCCTTTCGAGGATGGCTAGTCTCCTACTTGGGCCCCCTACAACCTGCGGTCGGCCAGCGGTGAACCGTTTCTCCGGATCCCGCTACCCTCCGCGTCTAGTCGCCCGGCGCAAAAAGTACTGAGCTACTGGATCTGGTCAACATTCTTGAAGCAACTACCCAGACCCTTTTTCAACCCCGAATAGCTACCCCTGACATCACACCGGAACACGACAAGAGTCATTTGGCGGTGTGGCTTTATCAGGAGGGTGGTGACCAGCTACGGCATTACACCTACCACCGGAAATATTTGTTACTCGATTGGCACTGCCCAGGGAATACGTGTAGGGTATCAAGATTCAAGAGTCTACGCCTACGGACGAGAGTAACACCATCCCCGAAAGTGTTTAGTTGTTTATATTGTTTTCTCGTGTTTTAATGTTGTCCCTTCATTTCTAACAAGACAATTACACTTAAAACTCGACTTTTCATGTCAAAAATAGATATATTTGTCGATCGAGATATAATATATCTCCATATGTTACATCTTAGTTTGTCTTCTCTCGTCCGCGACATATCTCGTGGCGGTCATGCTAGGCCGGCAGGGAACTCTGCGTCTCTTTCATAATCCGTACAGCTAAGGAGTGGAATTCTCTCCCTCCGTCTTTCCGGACCAATATAACATGGATCTTTTCAAGAAAATAATCAAAAGACATCTGATAGGTAGGCGTGATTCACAATCGTAGCCCACATCTGCACTTTCCATCAGGTGGGATAGCAGGCAAACGCCTTCCTATTCATTATAAAATAAGAAAGAAAAAAAAAGTAAAGGAGTTTAGTTTGTTAGTAGACTATTTATTGGGATAAATGTATAAAGGGAAGTGGTAGGAATTCGCTTGTTAGAACTCCTCGCCACTGGTGTACTGTATTTATAGATTTGTTTTGCCTTATGTTTCTGTTCATCTTTTAGGTAAATATTTCCCGGAATACTGTGTTAGCGTGGGAGGCAGTAGGTGTTTAGTTGTTTACATTCTTTCTTGCCTACTTTACGAAATGCTTTTACCTTTAGGAAGCAATCTTTTATGATACATTTTTTTTCCAAAGTACCTATTGTATATTTTCACAAATTATGGACTATTCTATGATTTCTGTACAAGCAAAAAAATATTTCGGTTGTGTAGGGTTAATTGATTAATTATTATTTTTGCATGTAGAGAAAAAACATTGAAACGGACACACAAATGTGTCTACCCTATATCCCACTAGGGTTCTTGGGAATACACTAACCTGAAGTACCTATCTAGTAGGTAGCTATCTGGTGAGCGGAGTCCGAGATAGCTATGACGTTTGCCTGTCGAGTGTCGGCTCACCGGCACCGCAGTACATTGTATACAAACAGTAACTCTATTTACTTTTACGCAAGCCATACATTTGCTGTCGGTCTTACCATAATATAATAATAGATAACAACTCACGACGAAATATCAACATGAAGGAATCTAAATTATAAACTTCAAGAAGAGACAATTTTAGATTTAACGCAATATAAATGCAAAAGTAGCTTAATTTCTTTTTTCACGACTAAACCGATTCGATGTAGAAATTGTTAATAAATCCAGTTAAAAATATTAAAGCAAGATGTGAATGGAGATGTTATTCAATCCATCACTGGGAACCAAATTTTCATACTTATGGTTTTGTTGAGATATTATGCATTTTGGTTATACTATAAACCCAACGTTACCTAGATTCTTTAAAAGAATAGTTCTATTGTTGTTATATTACAATATTGTTAAAATTACATAAGCTTCAAATAGTTACAGTATGTTTTGTCTCGCTCTATCAAATACTAAATGATTTTTGAACGAAAGAAACAAAACAGCGTTTAGCTTTTCCAAAATTATACCACGTTTTAGTCCTGCGGTTGTTAAAAAGTTTGTAAAAAAAGTGAAGGGTACCGTTGAGTTACTACTACAAGCGTGAACTATGGCGGCCTTTGCTATCCCCCGCCCGCACCCCTTTCCCTAAAACCGTCAGTCAGGCGCGTTCCACCGCGTTGTGTGCGCGTGTTCATTTTACTGTTATCGCACCTCCGCATATAACTTTTGAACAGTTTTGTTAATTCACTTATAGTGACCATTGAGACCTCTGTGCTGTGAACTGCTTGTGTAAAACTAAGTCCAGACTTTACGTGAGTATTTATAACTGTACTTTCCATTTACGTGCTGCTTAGAAATGTATTCGCAGAAAAAACCAGTCTCATATCATTGGTTATGGTCGGCTGTTGTATGAAACGGTAGAACTAGGTTGTATCTCTGATTTTATCTTTACTTTCAACGATAATTACATCAATTAGGGAAACCTTAGATGATTCTGTGACGTAATGTAAAGCAAAGCCTAGCGTACGACAAACTAAACTAGAATTAGATATTTCGAAACAGATACCGTTAAAGGCTGTTGTGTTTTTTAAACCGTAAAAAAGTAAGGCCAGAGCAATCAACAAGGTAACAGTTATGAACGTATAATGTTAATTTTTTGACCGAAAAAGGTTTTTTTTTTAAATATAAAACCTCAGGCGAACTTAGGTCATAGATTTATGCAATTTTAGAGGACTTTTTGTTTACGTTGTTCGTTCAGGTACCTACACTTTAAAAAAACGTGTTATGCATGCCGATTGTCGATGTGCAGTGCTTAGTTATTTGCATTTTTGCAACTTACCTATATCAACACACTTATTTTGCAGCGTAAAAATAATTGATTACTGCGTTTAAAGTTAGGTACCTATCTGATAAAATTCCCACGTACCTAGTATTTAGCCTTTGATTATATATAAATAATCTAAGTATTACAAGCTACAAAATACGACAATGCATAATACATAATTACCTAGTTGGGTACCTACTATACTTACGTAAATCTGGGATGTTTCGTCAAGGTTTTGCAATTTTTCATGCAACTAGCTATTTCTGCAATATCTGAAGGCATATGCATCATCATCAAATTAAAGTAGGTGGGCTTCGTACTACCTACATAATATGAGGAAAACCAAATAATGATTGACCTGAGTTAAATATTGTAAATTGGACACATATCAGAAGATACATGTTAATATCGAATCTGTGCTATAAATTATTTATAAATCTTTATAGGTAATATACCTACATACGAAAGTAAATCTATTTTTACGATTTTTGCTTCATAAAAAACGAGATTAGGTAGGTACTACCTAAACGCCAAAAAAGCTAAAGAAGTTTTTGGTGAGGTTTAGGCTGTTTAACAATAAGTGTTCTTTTCTAGATTTAAAAAAATTATGAATAATTTTTTATTTATTTATTTTATCAAAAAGGGTGTACACGCGAACTTAATGCCTAATGGCATTTTCTGCCAGTTAACCTTGACTTTATGTATAGTACCTACCTACTTAGATTTATCCCAACGTTTTTGAGTGCTCCCGACTGAGCTGTACAATTGTCATTTTTTATGTCAAATATCGACAGACGAGCATGAGGTTCACTTGATAGTAGGTGATACCTCAGCCGCAGAACATCAGTCATTGATGTGCTATCCTTACCTTTTTACTTCGAGTATTCGGAAATCCATAGACTGAGACCGAAACGCGCAATGTGCATTTCAGTTTTTCCATCTATGAACGGTTGTTTCCTTACCCGGTCGGAATTTCGATATTCCTCCGCTCGAAGCAACCAGACTTGGAATAGACATGCTGATGGAACATTATAAAAATTTCGTCCCTTCGCGGCGGGATTCGAACCCGCGACCCATCGGAGCGCAATACCTTGCTAATAAAGCCATAAAATGATAGGCTACCGCCTGTCAATAATTTTATGGCTTTATCTAGTTTATATCCTAAACAAAAGTGTTAACATCGTTGTTGGTCATTTTCTGTATTGTATTGTGTATTTCACACGTAGCGTCATCGCTGCAGACACGTACTGTGTATTATTTGCAAACAATGGATTGATGCTCGCTGTTTGCTTAATAATTATAAACAATTTATCTGCCGTGCAGCGACATACCTGTATTGTATGGGAGATAAGGTTATATTTAAAAGCTGAAACATTCACGATCGTCTTGTACCTATATTCCAAGTTCCACCCGTACCATCTTGACGCTTGGAAGTCTAGCACTGTGCGCACTACGCTACTGTGGCAAGCGATATTTGCGAACCGATACGATTTGAGGACCTTCTAGAAGAGAGCCTATTCCTGCCGGCAACACATCTGCAAGTTCTCTGATGTTGCCGAATTTCCATTAGGTGAGCTGCAGGCTCGTTTACTCCCGATACTATAAAATATTATATATTATATATAGCTTTTGCTGAATGTAGTGCATAGTTAGGTACTTTCTTTCATTTAATTATACTTTTAAATTTATTTAGATTAATCTAAAGTTAATATTGATAACATTTCTAAAATAGTGACTTCACGATAAAATAATTTGGTTGCAAAATACTTTTCAGTGGTACGTAACGAATAATATGTTTTTAATGCTACATTTCTAATACAGTGTGGTTCTTGGAGGCTAAACAATTCGTGTCAAATAATAGTTTTTATAGATATCGAATGTTTTTTACGAAATTTCAGTCTAATCTTACCTTGACATGCAGGTAAAATATATTATTTTCGCAACTTATTGCGAAAATGTTTATTATAGGGTTATGGTATCGGATTTGATATGCATTTACGAATCACATCGTTATAACGTAATGGGTGTGAAGTTACTAAAATTGGTGTTATTAATGAAACATGAAACCTGCCTTCGAATTCTCCCGAGGGCGGCGATCGATTTTAGTCCCATTGGAAAAGTAAAAAAATCTCCTGGAACAGAAGAGTGATTATATTCTGGCCTGTATTGAAACCAATTGAAGAAATATATACAAAAATTAAACTGATCCGTGCATCACTTAATCTAATCCTATATTGTAAAGAGGAAAGCTTTTGTATGTTTGAAAGGAATAAACTCAAAAACTACAGACCGATTTTAAAAATCCTTTCCCCAATAGGCAGACTGAAAGGGGACTGGCAGAATTAACAGCGTTGTGGCATGAAAGTGTCACAGCATATGCTGAGCCAGTTCCTGTTCACAACCGCAGTGCACAATGGACTTAGTCAATTAGCATAGATTTAGTTATAGTTAGTTTAAGCTGTTGTAATGTTGTACTGTGTGTTTGTGAATAAACGTTTTATCTATCTATCTATCTATCAATAGAAAATTTATCAGCAAGTACTATGTTTTGTCTAAGTAAATCTAAATTGCACCCGTGTGCAGCCGAGGCGCGTTAGTCTTAGTAAAATTTCCAAATTATTTTTTTCTCAAATTCTGACTTAGCGGTAGCGGCAAATTCTGATTTATAACCTAACCAACCATTTATGCTACGGTCAATGTTATGACACAGAATATCAGTTAGCAGCGAAGAGACAAGTATTATCATAACGTTAAATAGTTCTCGAACAATAAGCGCTAATTAGGAAGCAAGGTGAATACTTAGTTATGAACAGGTAATGAATAGCCGGCTAGAGCAAATGTGTAGGGTCAGCAACGGCCATACAAATTGCACTTTTAAAATTTAATCCAAAATTATTGTTTTTGGTAAACGCTTAATATTGTAAGTATTAGTTTATATAGTCGTTGATGCCACAATATTCATAAAGATCATTATGTTTTTTATAAAAACAGTCTAAATAAATGGTAATTTGAAACAGGTTTTGAGATTGCAATATATAGAAAAGGGTCATTTTTTATTTAGAACAATTTTTTTCGTAAGATAAGTAGCGCTAATGCCTGGATTCTTGATTTTAGTAACGGTTTGACTTTAAAGGTGCGCTATGTAAAGCACTTTTAAATATGTTGTATTGTTTTCATGGTTATAAAGTATTTTTAAGGCGTTCCTATAAACAAAAGTGATTATGAAGTGATGAAAGTTTTCTGAATAATTTTCACAAAAATGATGATAGTTTTCTTTTTAAACAAATTCATCAGTCGTTATGTTTCTCAGATAAACCTTTCGAAATTTATTTATTTTGCCAACCGTAGTTCTGACCTTGCTCCGATCTCGAGACTTGAAAGGCATTATCAATCAGTTCTATATTCTAGTAGGTACGTAGTTACCCCTATTTTCAGTACAACTACCGACCCCGACTGTGAGACTGGGGTAAGATCGTTAAAGGTTAAATAGTTATAAAAATCTAACAGTTCGATTGTATAGTAAGGATCTAAAAGTATGGATAGGGTTTGTAGCTGTAGAATCGATATTGTTCGATTGTGTAGTTTTTAAAACTAAATATCGACAACGTAGGCTCATTTTGTGATAAACCTCGAAAACCGTTGATGCGCAACGGATAGATATGGTGCCTCTAGCATTTGGTTATCCATAGATTGAATAGCATTGAATGCATAGGAATGAAAATAAGTTAAAAATATACGAGTATATTAGCCAAACTAAAAGTATACAAAATGGCAGTGAATAGAATTTGTATAGGACACAAGACGGCGTTTTTTAAAACATTAATTTACATAACCCTGAATAATTTTACAAGCGATCCAAAACTTCGTAAGACTAAATATAAGCGTATAAACATATGTAGATAGTAGAGATGTATTATGTATGAATTGTCTCGGACGAAGTCGGCAGCGAAAGTTAGTAATAAGCAAGGCATATTCAAACAAGGTCTCAGAAAGCCAGTAAATATGCTTTGACCCAGCACAGGCAAGATACAGTTGCCAAGTGTTTATGAGTTTCAACATATTTATTGGTGTGTACCTCGAAATTAACTTGTCAGAGGTTTATGTTTGTTTGTTCTGAGGGCGGTTATTTTTTATTTACACGAGGAACGGTTCCGCATCGATGATTTATACATTTAAATGCAATCCTGTGTTGCCATTTTCAAAATTTCTTCTGGTTTATAGGTTCTTTTTAGGGCTGATTCGATAGATCTAATTCTATGGAGAAATAAAAGAAACGTTTGGTAGATTTGTATGGATAAAGGTAGAAAATGTAAATCTAATTCGTGGGTAGAAAGATATCAGTCGACTCAGAGATTTTATTTCTCAGAATTATTAACCAGGGCAACATAAACAAATTGATAAAATGTGCTTTGTAAGATGGACTTGACTAAAGTGTCGTGATCGTTTTTTGGTAATATTCTATAGAGGTTTATTGATTTTTAAATCCCTTGATGTAATTACTAGATCCTCTCAATTGGATGCCTCATAGCTTTGAGTTAACTCCATTTCTTTACACATAATATAATCCAGAAAGGGTTTGCTTCATATTAGAATACTAGCAATCCGCCCCGGCTTCGCACGGGTGCAATGTATCAGATCATGATAATAAAATCGGTGGAGTACTTTTATATGGATTATTTTCCCCGTTTTTTGCAACATTTTTCACTGATGCTTCGCTCCTATTGGTCGCAGCGTGATGTTATATATTCTAAAGCCTTCCTCGATAATTGGACTATCCAACATAAAGAATTAAAATTTGAACCAGTAGTTCCTGAGATTAGCGCGTTCAAACAAACAAACTCTTCAGCTTTATAATATTAGTATAGATAAAAATAAATGTTGCTATCGGAGGTCTACGCTATCATTCACCATTCGCCTTCCATCCATTTTAATTGAAAGACCATTTGTTTTCATCAAAATTTCACGGTAATTCACAGCTTTCGCAATTTTGCATCTGCACATATTTCTCCCGCCCTTCAGCCTGACATTTGCATCTTCCCAAAGATGCCTTAGTGTTACAAAAAACCATGTAAATATATGTAAATTGTGGCATTTTGGAGAAAGCTGGGTTACTCGTGTGCGATAAATCACGACTATGTATTTTGTACATTTTTCTTACCGTGTATCGTAAACAGGGAAGATTCTCAGTGTGTATAAGCTTTATGGTTGTGGAAAATCATTGCATATACACAATCCTTTAGCCGAGTTTTGCGCGTTCGCTTTTTCTTAATGCTTCCCCTTTTTTATTTAATCTGATTTTTTTTCACCAACGCAGGTTAGGTTCTTCAATATTTTCGAATTCCAACATCCATTAATAGTTTTCCTTGCGATAAAATTGACTTGAAAGTGATCTTGAAAAAATCTTATTCATCCAATTTCAAGTAAAACAAGACACGATTTTCATTATTTTAGTGGTTATTATGGGATAAATGCCAACATTCTGTCGTTTGGCATGGGGTAGTATAACCTTAAATGATCCTTTTATATTATTTTATAACTATAGCAAGAATATATCATTTAGTTCAGTGCCGTTCGCTACTGACCTACAATTAGTACTAATAAACTGAACAGAATTTATTGTTCAATAGACGAGAAAGCTAATGGTAGAATAAATTTAGCGTTTGCTCCAGTCCAGTCCCGACTTATCTGCTGATAACAATACAGTAAGAATAACTAGTAATACAAATTAGATACGATAGCGGGGCCTAGATTAGAATATTTATGACAGACTGGAGAAAGCCTTTGAAACTGACTGATATAGATTAATTTCAATTAAATCAGGCTTAATAGCGCCGCGATTATATTTAAACGATTGGTGGTATTCTGTCAATACACGATATCAAGCGCTATTAGTAATGGATATACTGGATCGTTAAAAATATATCCGCGAATAACTGAACACGGATATTTGTGGCAAGATCCGCGGATACGGATCTTATTCTTACTCAATCGGTGTTGATTCGCGTGATCTTGAATATATTTATTTATGCCTATACAAATATAAGAAAGAAGCTGACTTCTTAAATACAAGATCTTCTAAGAAATAAGAGTCACCTTCAATTTGAACAGTGAAAATAGAGGATCTTATTATTATAATTGTTATTGGTGCAAAAACAAGATATAATCCTAAAAAAAAATCAGGCACACTTTCGAATACATTTAGAAGTTTTTGATGAAAAATGACTTTAAGGAAATCATGAGTCAAATCATACAAAAATCTCATACAAAGGTTGAGTGAATTCAAACAAAATGAAATAAGTTGTGGGCGTTGCCTTGACACGAGTCATGAGATCTTATCTCGAAAATATTAATTTAAGCCTTGATCGAAACACAATCTCCTTATATTGAATTTATTTAATCTGATTTATACTGACGAATGGGGACTGATTGCATCTAGATGATGATTTTAAGGAGCTGGATGATGGATTTCATATTGATATTATTCATAATAATAATTATAGTAGCTGACTGCGGATGACTGCGATTGATTAGGTACAAGAAAGAGAATAGCATAAGTACATTCTCCATAAAATATATATATATAAGTGCTAATTCCCAAGGTGAGCGGTCAAACGCCTATATTGTAACAAAATTGGTTTAGAATTCAGCTATTCATTCATCTATACTAATACATATTATTAAGAATGCGAAGCCGGGGCGGTTCGCTAGTTTTTATATATACAGATTCGAAGTGAAATTTTGTTGAAAATATTTATCTTAAGTTTTTTTTTTATCTTATTTTAGCTATTCGTGGCGTCAATACTATTTATTTATTTATCTACTATCGTATACTGATGACAGTCTCCATGAGGAGACCATCAAATATCGTAACCAAAATTGATAAAATGTGACGCGTTGCTTTTGTATAGTTATTGCTTTAAATCATCAATGAGCTCGGAAGCCCGTTCGTTTAATACCTTTTGAACATTATATCATGGAATTTTCATATTTTTCTTAAGGAAAACCTTCGTAGAAATCATTAAAAGAAGAACTTTAATTATTGCTCGTCGAAGCAGGAATCATTCTTGTCAATCGAGGAACTGACATAGTTTCTAGATGTTTCTACTATGCTATGCTGTAATTGATAAGACGAAAGTTATTTGCTGTCTATGTTATATTAGAACTAACCTTTGTTCTCATAGAAATAAGGCTTAAAATAGCGTGCATTATATGGGATGCAACAATGCAATGTCGTGTTGCGTAAGTTATTGTTTGAAAACTTCTCAAGACGTGTGAGAAATATTGCTAAGTTTTTATCCACCTGTTTATTTCCAAAATAATGTGAGAAAAAATTGCAATAAAATTATTTTAGTTTTAATATGTTTATGTATGTGTACAAGTTCTGTCTGCGAATCGCCACTGACTCAAAACTGACGAAATCAAAATTTTATTTGATACTAAAAAATATTTAGTTAAAAAAAATACAATTCTCGTTTTAAAATATATCTTAATCGTAATATTAAATTATTTCTAATTTGACTGTAGAAGAAAAAAAAGGTAAATATCAGAATGCCAATGTGTCCAAAGTGACTGATGCGTAGGGAAATAGTTATAATTTCTTGACTGGTGGGATTCGAATGTGCGATCTATTGGAACCCTAGGCAGCTACTTTACCTAACGCGCCCATAATACAAGTACACGCTAGTTAAGTTGCGTAATTGTTTCGAGTTTTAATTTGTTTTTTTTAAATATTGTATATTTCGTTTCTTTTGATTTCATTCGAAACCCGTTCGCTCGTGAGCGTGACGCTTGTTCCCTAGAAATTTACAGAATCCTAATCGATGTACTTTATCCCGTTTTATTTATCGATGTTCCAAGTTTATTTTACGAGCTCCTGTCGTCTTATCGCCGTTCGTATAATTTTATGGGATTTTTCATAAAGGTTATAATTTGTCATTAAAGTTGTATGCGCTGCGGCTGCTGTATATAAAACCCGCAAACAATTTGTATACATATTTCAATGTAAGGAAGGGTTGCTTAGTTGAATACCATATAACTGTAATTACTTAAAATCTATGAAGCTATTAGACCATTATTCACATCGTTTGAGTTGAGGGAACAAGTTTAAAAATTGTTGCGGGCTCAGAAAACCTTGTCTGTAGCTCATTTTCTGTTTCCAGTGAAACAGAAGACAGTATGGCTGAAAGTGAGACATTAATTAAATATGTAATCTGTATTATATATAAATAAGGATGTTTGTATCTATGAAATGGCTAAACTCCAGCAGCGTTTGACTGATCACCATGAACATTAGCACGTACATAATATGTATTTTCCATGGAAAAGGTTTCGCTTTGTAACTCACCACCAGTCAGCTAGTCTATATCTATACTATAATATAATATTATAAACAAGAAATATTTGTATTTTTTATTTTTATATGCTATGAATAAACTCAAAAACTACTGGACTGATTTTAAAAAATCTTTCACCAATAGAAATATACATTATCAGCGAGTAACATAGGCTATATTATTGTGTATAGTACATCTACATAGTTAATTATAAAAATATGTTTATTCTTAGTATGAAATCTATAAGACGTCTATTGCGTTGAGTTATGTTTGAGAATAATTATATTCAATGCAAGAGTCACGATGCAATAATTAAGTCATGTTCAGAATAAATGGATAACATCAACGAGCTAATAGCGTTGTCATAGCTTACATTATTTACATCAAAGACTTTGCCATTTGTTATTTGTATGACTAGGTTTTAGCAAGGGAATTGTATCATACTAACTTTCAATAAAAACGAACACAGAACTGTAAGCATTGTACTATACATTCAAATATAGTTTTTAATAATATAGTAATAGGGGGCAACGGGCAAACGGGCAGGTGGTTCACGTGATGGTTAGTGGTTCACAGCCGCCCATAGACATCCGCAACACCTTTTGCAAGTGTGTTGCCGGCCTTTAAGAACTTTACAATCATAGAAATGTTCCGCTATTTTTTTCTAGGAAAAAAGCGTTTCGTCTTTCCTTTGTTGAAAGATAAATGTGTGGAGTGGAAGAGAAAGAGAACACAACTTATAAGTTGCGGGCAATATCTCGCTGATGATACGAAAGCGATGTTTTCTTGAGCAATTCATGGATATCCTGTGGGTTTATCTCGAAGAAAGCGGAAAGGGTGGGTGACTATTTGTTCCGTTCACACTGACCGTCTCACGCGTACACATAAGGTCCGAACCGCCAATTAGGACTCAAATGACACCTTTTAAATGTGAACTTTTTCGATAATGTCAGTAGTCCATGGGTAGTCGGTTCGAATTCCGTCGGGATGACATATTATTAAAAAAAAGTTAAGCTTGTTTTCGTAATGCGTGCATTAAAAGGATAAAGTATCTGCCTCTGGGTTCAATATCAAATTCTGACCACCCGGTCTACGGCGAAAAAAACGAATCAGCGCGCGTAAGTGGATAAACTGAAATTTATATTGCGCGTTTCGGTTTCAGTCTATGGATTTCTTAATGCTTGTAATGGGTCAGTGATGTGTGGCTGATGTGTTACCTACAAGTGAGCCGCGCCTGTCGATATCTGACATTAAGAAATGTACAGGTTATATGAAATAAATGCTGTATTGTTATTATGGAATGCTTTAAAGACCGGCTAAAGGGCACATTGTATTAACATACTTCCTTGAAATTATAATTAAGTTACGTTAAGACAACCCTGAATAAGTTTTTAAAAAGCATTTATTTACATGATAGTAATGAAGATATACAAGATATTTATGAATGAAATGTCGATTTGAAAAATAGAGTTTTGTCACAACATTTAAAATAAAAGTTTAACAAATTGAATTATATAAATAACGTATAGTAGTAGCTTTCTGTTAGCGTTAATTTAAAAACAGTTGAATAATTTTAGAAATTACTTTCTACCTATAAATAAAATTAACTTTTTTACTAAATGTAAATATTGCCAGACTAGAGCAAAGCTTATTAGATATTATTGGCTTAAGTTTTTGAAGAAAATGAACGAAGCAGTTATGACTCAACTTTTATGTTTATTTTAAACAATTTTTATGATATTTTAAATTTGTAGATCTCTGAAATGCATAGCGATTTCTGTTTTTGTCCCTGCCTCAGAAACAAGACAGCCATAAGCTGTCGATCTTTTTCATTTTCCTTTCAAGCACGAAAACGAAAGCTGAAGCCGAAACTCGCAGGCGGATTAGGCCGATTCCCAACATTGCGGCTCAATAACCCTTTAAAACGTAAACAGTTGTTTGTTTTTATTTGTCGATAAATAAACGTATGTCTATCTATCAATCTACACGGTGTAAACGATTCCAGTTTGTTTCAAAGCTTTCGATATAGAAACACGTTCATCTGGCGTTTGGTCGGCGTCAGCCAGGTGAGACTATAATTAGCCCAAACATTCCTCTAACCAAACGAGTTATGGCGCGCATCCTGTTGTTTTTAGATTTTATATCGGCACGTGGAGACATTACCGGGACACGAGTAATGATGGGACGGGAATTATGTGTACGCCATAAACATAAACTACCTACAGTGTGTTCTCTTCTTCCTGACTGTGGCTATGTCGACCGGCTAGCCTTGTATTTGATTTAATTGAATCGATGTAGTCGATGAAGCTAATTTTGTTTGTATGTATTTACATTATTCCATTGTATATATTGCGTACATACAACCTGTGCCTACAACCAGTAAGAATACATTAATAATCCTGAATCGCGCTATCAAAGTTTTTCCGAACGCTAAATATATATATTATATACCTACAACACCACGATATCAACCACTAGGTCCTTAGGGCCGGCCAGTCAGTGGTTCGGCTGGTGGAGGATCCTCCCTTTAGGTTGGAGGTAGAGGGCATCTTCCTTCATCCACAGCATTATAATAAATATTACATGTATATAAAAATTGAAAGTAAACGGCACAAACGAAAATTCCAGGAAATATTATACGTTTAAGTTCTCGTTTAAGTAACTAAGTGAATAGCAGATCTCCGCACATTTGTATATACCTATGACTTTCGTTTATTTCAAAGCATAGTAATCAACAGTAGGGTGATTTTGGAAGGAAGAATTTTACGCGTGTATCTGCGAACTTTCAACTCTTATTTCGTCCAGATCTCCAGCGTTTTCCATTAAAGACGAACTTACTATCAAAAACACCCCACCGAGACCTAGACATACCAAAGTGTATATAGTCGCAAACAAAGTCCACTATCTCGATAATGATTATTTTCTTGCGACGGTAATATATCTTCCGTCATATTTATTTTCCTCAGAAAAGTTCAAGGTCACCTGAATACCGATGAGAATGACAGATCATCTCTACGGTGACTAAGTCGAAATACGTCATGTAGCCATTTATTGCGCGATTTATGTGTTGTGCAAATGTTATTTCCATTTTTGTACGTATTATAAAACTACCTACCCCTAATAATTATTGTGTTTTTAGTTTTATAATTTGTTGAATGTAATATGTGCAATGCAAATCTTAAATTTATATAGCAATTCCGGTGTGTCTGAATCGAAATGAAAACCTTTTTTCATAGAACTTCTGAAGAACTTATACAAATCTTTCGAAATTAATTTTTATATAGGTACATTATAAGCTTGATTTTTCCAATGTAAGGATCTAAATCAATTGAAGTTTCATTCACAAATTTAAAAAAAAAAACCTTTGGAGTTAGGTCGTTCAGAAATTACAAAGAGCCAAAAGTCACAATCGTATTGTATTAGCTGACGTCTTAAAACCTAAAACACTATAGTAGCGTTTATGTTCCGATCAATATCAAGTGCATTCGAGAATTCCGCGAATAAATTACTTTAAATGTATTCCATATTCCTGTCATAATATTATTTTAATTGTATTGTTTAATGAGTGGGCGCGGACAAACGTGCGTACTTGAGAATCGCCGAGCAAGTGAGAGGTGATCGCCAAGGTCGATTCCACTTTTGTATAGGTTAGCCAAGTAAATATGAGGGCGTCGGAATGTTGAAGTGTACTGTTTATTGAGTTTAAGATAAAGGTAACATACCTCTGCATAGTACCAATACATAGTCCGGATCTACGGATTTTGTGTTTCACCAATATTTTGAAATAGGAGTGACAGTCTAATTTTTTCAAGATGGCAGTTGTAACCCCAAATTTTTATTAAAATACATACAATTTTGAATAAAATAGTCTACGTACTTATTAATTTCCAATTAAGTAGAAATATACTATTGAAAAATATAAAAAAAAATACAATTGCCAGGATACATCCCGTTCCACCAAGCTTACCTATTGTACATATAACTAGTCTGTCAGTTTATAAATAAAATTTTAAAATGTTTAAATATCACCGGCTCCCGGACTATCATTATATCCCATACGACTTTATAGAAAAGAGTCTAATCCATTTCGTATGTGAGGCGGCAAATAAAAAGTGTATAGCTATCTATCTACCCACTACTGTTGCAATTTCTAGCGAGTATAACCTAGAAATATGTCATGGAATATGGGAGGCTTTGTGTTACTTTTTTAGGTTGGAAAGATCCTCGCGCTACATGACATTTTGAAAGACTTCCAGATAAAGGATGAGTTTCGTTTTTTTTATAGTCGTACGGAATACTGCCAGATATGATGATGACCTTTTTCGTGATACTATTTATAGGTATCTATTTATTATAGATAACTGGCAAATACTTGCAGTGTTGGAGAAGCAAACATAAGCTTGAAAATATCAGTTAATCATTATTCAGATTTAAATGCCCCCGAAATATGGTTCACGTTTTAAGGCAGAGCCTTTATGTTGCTCTTGTGTTGTTAATATCTGACTGGGTTCGAATCCCATCAGGACGACATGTTTATAATTTTCTGTAAACATGTTTTCTCCACGTCTGGTAACAGCGCATCATTGACAGATGTTCTGTAGCTGATATATTATCATCTACCATCAAGTGAACCTCATGCTCATCAAATGCAATCATCTGAATCTAATAAATTTGGCGGTGAATATGTTCAAAAAACAGAACAAAAGCTATTTTAAGTAATATCCCAAAAAATGATGTAATTCGCATTTATTTCGCAAAAAAATTACATAATTTAAGTTTATTAACTGTTTATAAAACAAATTAATTCCAGTTATTATAAAAACTTAAGTATTGTAAAAACTATAACAGCAAGCATACTTCTATAGCGCCAATTTTCTGTCACTTCCTAGTGGCACTTTATTTAATATACAGAAGAAAGTCAGAAGATAGTCTTAATACTTATGATTTATTATTATCCTCTCTCATTCATGTACTTTACATACTACAACGATGATTCCTTGAAAAAAAAAAATATTCCATTTTTAAAGTTATACCACGTTCCCATGGATAAACGTAATCGCATACGAGGAAATGTACAACCAGGCAACTGAGACCTTCCCTTCCCTTGTATACTCCGGTCAGGAGGAACGTTGAGGGGTAAGGTAATGGGTGTCTATGGGTCTACAAGAGTGGTCGGTCGTTAGACCGATGAGCCGAGGCTTCCGTAGTACATTGTTTGAGATTTCTCACATTAAGAGCGCTAGGCTACTCAGTTGATTGTATGAATCAGTTCTACGTTTGTTGGTTTTCATTTTTCATGTTTATTTTTAGTGACGCTTTATTCCTCAATAGCTTGGATTGTAAGCCAATTTATTACAACTTAATTGTATATAAAACAGCGCTATTATTTCAATAATTTAGAATCTAGTAGTAGTGTAGTAGTAATAGACTTCAGGAAGGTTCAAATGTAAAGTAGATTTAAATTATAATATAGCATAGAAATCTCGAGGTATCTTAATAGTTGCTTTTATCGAGAAATCAGCCAAGAAGGTCGTGTCTATTGACTTGTTCCATCCAGCGAGTACACTTAACAAATGTGATCCTTTTACTTCGACACTGCGTCTGCGACGACTTGTCACGTTATGTAAATACTAGCTTCTACTTTTAATTTGAAGGCTGTGTATGGTGATAAGGTTGTGTTTTGTTGCATTTAATTCAGGTTTAAGTCTTTGAGACAGTCTGGAGAGTAATTGTAACAAAAGTATAATAGCTGCTATACCTATGTACTAAATATGTATTAAGTCTGCTATGTTTTGACGGCTAAATGACTGAATTGATTTTTATAAAATTTGGTATGGAGATAGCTGTTTAACCTAGAATATCTGTAGATTCAACATCTAAGTTAGAAGAACGTGCTTTGAATTTATTTTTAGTTTATTTGATAATCATCTACCGTATCGAGGTTAATTTTCTGAATAAATCTTATTATGTAAATTATTACATAAGTTATTTCAATTATATCCTAATATTGAATATGAAATGAAAATTTTATTTAATAAAAATAATATAAATTCTATATCCTTAGTTTATTCGCTACTATTTTGCACACTGTTTCGTAAATTTTGTCATAGTGTCGAAAGCTCAAAAGTCAAAATCTTTCCTTAACATACTAATATACCTTGCTTTTCATCTCAGGGCTGTCAACAAGAATCATCTGTTGATTAATATTACTACTATGTTATTAAAAAAAAAAGAAAAAAAATTGTTATCTAACCTGAACAAACGGTATCCTCTAGCTGTAAGTTAAACAATTGAATTCGGGACCGACAAGTTTTTCTACACAAGGACATTTTGAGAATGCGGTATGCATAGTGATGAATTCGCGACTTGCATCACTAACACGCTTCGTAAATGCACCTTATAAAGATCGATGCTCATGATATTGCCGTAAGAATTATATACAATGTTATTGTTTAGAAGTAGGATATATTTTTTTTTTGTTATTTTAATAAAATATTACGTTTTGTCATTAATTATTAGGACTTTAGTTTCATAAATATTATTATTGTCATCATTTTTATTTCGCCACGATAAAATAATATTATGTAATAATATTTATTAGTGAAATAATAAAGCCATTTAACAAACATACATACATTTAGAATTAATTGTATTATATTCACTTTTTTACTCACTTTTTTTATTTTAATATGTATATTTAATAAGCCATGAGGATATGTTATTTCGAATTATATATCTCAAAAATTTTAATTCTCATGAATTTTAAATCAACTTCAGTGAGTACTTTGCCTAAAACACTCAAAACATTCCATGTTATTTGCCTTTTGAAGGGAACATATATGAAGTACGATGCAAAGTGCGCTATGAATATTGAAGGGAGTGGTAATACTCTTGAACAATTGCGCTCGGTGCATTTGTGATGACTGCTTCGAGTGACAGATGTTAGTTTATCATAATGACAGATTATGTAGCTATGTATTGCTAAATATAAGGTTTTGCTGACTTAAAATTTGCTTTAAAAAAATCTACCCTTCAAATGACTCTTTTGCTTATCTATACTTCTATACTAATATTATAAAGAGGAAAATTTTGTATTTTTGTATGTAATGAATTAACTCAAAAACTACTGGACTGATTTTAAAACATCTTTCACCAATACAAACCTTCATTATCAGCGAGTAACATAGGCTATTTTTTTGTGTATAGTACATCTTCATTACACCCGTGTGAAGCCGGGCGCGTTGCTAGTATGATATACAAGAATGAACATTTGTTTAATATATGAACTCGCTAAGTACCAACGCCGTGTGACGGATCACCATGAAAATAGGCGAGTATAGGTTATTTTTTTCATGGATACGGGTTTTTTTTGCTATCCGCTTTATTGTAGCTCGCTTACCAGTCAGATAAGAATAGAAGGAAAGGTTGTAAAAAATAGGTTGACAGCGCATCGCTGATGTCCTGAGACTGAAGAATCACGTCTCACATTCGTCTGTCATTAAAAAGCCTAAACACATACTTTTGTAGCTATAATATGCGATGTTTCAATGCCGATGTACATCATCCTATATCGTATCACCAGTTCTTTGAAGTATGATATAAACGATTTTTGTATGGGGTTTTCAAAAAACCATCGCTGTCTATACTAAATATAACATGTACCATAAAATGATAGGTCGTGTGTGAATTTTATAACTGTATGTTCTCATTTTGGAACAATGACACGGCATAGTACAATAATGTGATACGTTATTCAATAAACGTATCATGATCTGTATGTTAGCTGTATTTAGGGACATTATTTGCTATGGTTTAAAGACTAGTTCCCGGGATAAAAGTGACTAACCCTCTAAGTGCCCTTCCGCACCGCATAGGAACTATTTAATGTAATATTTTTTTTTTTTTGTATTTAAGTAATATACTTAAGTATTGTGTGAAGTTTGTGTGAAATTAATGTAATTTCTTCTTCTTCCAAGAATGACTACACTGAAGAAAGAAATCAGTATGAAATTATTACAAAAACAATTTATCTCTTTTTAGCGCGGGTATACAACATTTAAAAAAATATATTAATCCGATTAAAGTTTTTTCCCTAATTAGAGTAGGAATTTAAAGTATTAAATATAGAAACTTCAAAAACATAATTATCTAGTTATACAATACTTCTGTTACGTTAATCAAACTCTAACAGAACTCTATACAAAATTATACAAACCTATATCATATAAAAGTGCTATTCAAAATAATAGACCATAACAAAATAAATAAAGTATTATTATTAAAAACCCGACGTAAAAACAGACACGTAGCCAACGTGACTCATTAGTAAAACTATTTAGAAATCTTAATGTATTTTAGCGTAAAAACGTGATGACATAATCGTTGTTGCTGTATCAAGTTCAATGTCAGCACAAAAATTGCTGCCATATGTTTTAAATCTTAAATCAGTAGCGGAGATGAAAAGGAAGTGTAAGGATAATCATATTATGATACTTTTACAACTTTTTACTTTTTCTGTGAGAGATTTAGTACATCAGTAAATAATATTCGAAATTCATAGGCTGAAATCGAAACGCGCAATATACACTTAACGAGTATTCCAGCTATGAACTGTTTTGTGACCTGGTCAGATTGTATATATTTCTTTCCTCCTTTTAATGCTCATAGTGGCCAGACAATGCTTACAGAAGATTTCAAACATGTCATCCCGGATGGATTTGGAAAACGCGATCCATCGGAGCGCGTCAAAATAAACATGAAACAAAATTCCGCTGTCATTAAATGTTACAAGAAATTAAGAAAAACTCTAAATTATTTTTGTTAAAATGCCAAAATATTATTATCAATCAATTATTGACATCAAAAATTGTTGATATGAAATGATTCACTTTCATTTAATCTCGATTTCGAAGCATTAAACCCGAGTGTAATTAACACCAAAGTGGTCTAAACAAGAGCATGTCGATATTGATACGCACATTCAATTGTAAGGATCACCGCAAACACGATATATTGTACGTTCTGTGGTCAGTAATATTTCTTGCATTGGAAACATGCAAGTTCTGGTAATTAATTATCCAAACAACAGCGCATTTTGATGCCACAGAAGTTAGTAATTAATTATCCCAACAGCAGCACATTTTAATATCATCAGCAGTTGTATACATAAATAATGAAGGCATTTGATAGATTCGTTGAAAATCAAATCAATCTTTATTTGCGAAAATCAGTACATATGATGTTATTTATTAAATACATTTTATCCTTGATTTTCCGCTAAGTTTTACGGCAAAAAAAAGTTCCTTTGAACATGACGCGTTTATGGCAATACATGGATGTGATATTATATCAAACTTGCGATGAGCAAATTCTTCTATTATAATAACCAGTGTGCGGATGTCCTAACATCAGCAAAAAACGGCTTTCGAAATTCGATCTGCATAAAAAGTCGGTTCCTCGTCAAAACATTTTGCATTAACGCCGGTAATGCGTTCCCGTAAACAGCTTGAAGTGACAGCTGTCACCGCGACTCGGCGGCACTGGTCACGCACACACACATTGGCTTTTTAATTATTGTTTAATTGTTAATAACTCGAACAGATAATCGATAAGCCATCTCGCGATATGGATTCGTAATGAACAAGACGAAACCCTAAATTAATTTCTCAGCATTGGATTTATTTTCTATTGTTTTTCTATGCATCTTTGACACAGCCCAATTTACTTCTTATCTAAAGGAATTAATTAAAATATACATTACATTACGTAAAAAAAATATTAAAAAAAAATCTTAGCTCCCAAAACTATTGCAATATGAATGATACAATAAAATCATACGTCTTGTAATTTTGACGAAAGTCGTAAAACAATATAAACTGGAACCGTTACCACGTCCGACACTCTCTTGACCATTTCGTGACATTCACTCAAGTCTTCGTCCAATTAGAATACTTAAAATCCCCATTTTCAATGAAATCGTCATTTCATGGTCATCGCTCCTTACCCTACAAGGTAGAGCGAATAAACAAACTAAAGGAATCTGTCCACTACACGGTATATCGTGACTGTGCTAGAAGCGTCTCAGAAAAAAAAGCCTTGTATACAAAACTATGAGACGCCGACCGACCAACACCGTCGCGTGCCATGCACGGAGCGTCAGCGATTTTCAGATATTTCGTTGGTGCTGTGTACGTTATTGTGGGCAGAGTAGTCCGTACCATGTTTTTTTTTATGTTAGATATCGACAGAAGATCATGAGGTTCACTTGATAGTAGGTGATACCTCAGCCACAGAACATCAGTCAATGATGCGCTGTCGATCTAATTTTTACTTCGAGCATCCAAATCCATAGACTGAAACCGAAACGCGCAATGTGCACTTCACGGTTTTTCCATCTAACGCACGAACGGTGGTTTGTGTTACCCGGTCGGAATTTCGATTTTCCTCCCACCCGATCAATGCCCGAAGTTACCAGACGTGGAGAAAACATGCTTACAGAAAATTATAAGCATGTGGTCCCGATGGGATTCGAACCCACGACCCATCGATGCGCAGGGCAGGTATTCTACCGAACGCGCCAACGAGTCCGTCAAAGCACGATCATGGTATGAACTATGATACAATGTAGTGTGCGGACTCCTTAAGACGGTTGATTTTAACTTCACGGCCGCTGAACAGAACGGCATTACTTTCTGTATAATTTCGCCCCGATTTCACTCCGGCACTGGTTTTCACGATTGATTGAGTTACATGTATACATTTCATTAACACTGTCTGAGACCGTCTGGGATTCGGTTGTTAATCGGAGAATCAGGTATTCTATGTGAGCCCTTCACTGTTTGTGTGGTATTTGTATTGCGTATAAAATTGGAGGCTTAATAGACAGACAGAGATCACGGAATTATATGCTTTGATCCTTGGATATCACTTTCGGCTCTTCCACTTCCATCCATGCTTTTATACACGCTCGTCAGTTTCGAGTACTTTTGACCAGGCCCTTTTGAAGAACGTACAGATGTACTCCAAGTAAACTCCAAATGTCACTGGGTGGTACTATATGGTACTTGTATTCGCTAGCACTCTGTCTACTGGCATATATTTGTATCGGGTTAACTGTTCATCGTTATTTACATGCAAGTAGGTGATTTATCGCTACAATCATTGTCGCTTCATTATCTTGAACAATCATATTTTTTTTGACTTTGTCTGCCTTTAATGATAAATCTGAATAAATATGGCGATTTTCTAGAATCAACTCATAAAATCATTTAGCAGATATATGTATGTCTGTTTTACTGATGTTATTGTGAATAGTGTTCAGTATTTTACTAAAGTGAAACAATTTTTCAAGAATCGAAATCCAACAACACAACACTGAACAAAACTAAACGAAACAAAACGAAAAAATAGGTATTCGAAAGATTCGTTTTTAGCAAGAAATATGAAAAATACTTTCATTTATTACAATTAAAATTAAGAAACGATAGAAGCGAACAATAAAAATAGAACCGGTTGTGAAAAAATACAATTGTCACAAGCGACATTCACTTTCTCTTTGTTTGCGTTCGATTGAACATCGATTTTTTGTCGATAATGCATACGGGCTGTGAACCAACCTTGAACTTGACTATACGATAACATTTAGTTTTTGCATGATTTACAAGGTTATTGTAAATGATTACATGGCTTTTAATAAATCTTAAAAGGGTTATGACCACTATAAATTAGGATTTTATATTTATGACTTACAAACTGATATATGTATCTCATTATAAAAAACATAATTAATGTGAGTGTATGGGAAAGAATGATGCTTACTGAATAATGCTGAAACTGCTACACTGACTGAGTTAAAATTTAGCATAGAGTTATAGATTATAATAAAATCATTTATTGAACACAAATACTAATCAATAATATATTCGTATTATAAAAAATAACATATAGGGAAAAAATCTGCAGAATTTAATGCAAAAAAGCAACTTATTTTTTATCTCTATGTTTTGTGAGTTACGTTCATTTTTACCAAACTGATTCTAAACTATCTTTTTCTATGTATGCCCTGAACGAAAGCATATTAGATACCCCAAATTGTAGGGTATTTGGTGAAAGAGTCTTGTCAAATCGAGAGGTTGCACGAGTAACCAAACTTTCTTATTTGAATATCGAATCGGCTTATTTATAAAATGCTGATACTGTGTGCCAATTAAACGTAACTGTGCCAGTGAGACATTAATTGAAAATAAGTCTCGGAACTGGAGTAATCCCTGATTGGCCGCCGCCGAGGCGCTGGCGTGGTCACGTCGAAATGTCAAAGTTATTAGTACTAGGTGAGAACGATCAGCTTATAAAATGCACACGACCATCACTCAGAAAAACAAAAATAACTTGTTGCCTGTATGAAAGAGTGTTCAGCCCGTCTAACATGACCATCAAGAGCTAGACAAAATGTTGTCGTGGACCGTGGTTGTTGTTGACGTAGGTCTTGTTGTTGAAAATACTTAGATGATAAAGAACATTTTACACATTAATTAAATAAATATAAAAATTTTAAGATTTTTTTTATAGTCTTATAGAAAATTATACGAAAATTAACATTCATAATTAACCTATAAAACCAATCTCATCTGAGGCTTGCCGTAAGTTTGTGCTGGGAATGATTCCGAAGTCATATAGATAATTCAAATAAGGCTCGACCACATTGAGTTTGCTTTGAAATCTCTGGTAAACATAAAATTATAATATGTATTATACCTATTCCTTTTTCTGTCTCTTATTCATACATCTTATTACATGTTTATGTACATATATTGTCAATACGATTTGCAACGTTTTCATGGCTAACGTTATTATCAAGAAAGCTTGAACATAACGAAGGAACATAGGCTTGTTTTATTCCACTAAGATCCCGATTTATCCAGACGTTCGAAGCCGCAGGCAAATCCTAGTAGTGTACATTTATATCACAGTTCGAAAAGCAAGTCGTTTAGACATTAATGTCGCCTACATGAGAATTAGTTTAAGCTTAGCTAATAGCTGGTTGCCATAACAAGAGACGACAAGCGAAAAAATGTCAACTAATTACCGAGTAACGACAGATGTTTGATAGTGTTTTTGCAGCGGGCGCCTTATTAGTAGCGGAGACGTAGTGCGCGAGTTTTTATCGAATCGCGTTTAAAATGTATGGGGTTGTTAGAAATGCGGGAAGCATTAATTTAATTGTTATTTGCCGGTATAGGCCTCTGGTAGACTGGACTTTTAATTTATTTTAATGTTATGTTGTTTGTTACTGTGAAGAAATATAAAACTACATTGATGTTACACTGAACTTATTTTTTATTGTTAAAGTTAAGCAGCCTTGGACACCGTCACAGGGTGGCCAGTGTGACGGTATTTATAAAATTTATTTTGGAGATAAATTTTTGACCTTGTACCGTCATCACCATTACACCATCGGTCGAAAAGATGCCGAGGAGTCTTCATCATTATGTTGTTGACATCTCCAAAATCTGTTCAAAATGATTATTTTCTTATTCTTTGTGAATAAGTAAGGATTGGAATTATCTATTGGCCTCTGTCTTCCCTTCAAGGTGTAAATCTGGATGTATTCAAGAAAAATGTGAATAGGTTCTTTTTAGACCAGCATGTTCCATCGTGACCACGTTGTCACTAAATCTGGTGAAACAGTGGTCAAACGCTGATCTAATTCTACATAACGTAAGTTTAAATAAGCAAGAAAATATATTAAGAGTAAAAGAACCAATAACTTGGTTCGTTTTGATGAGTCACCACATTCATCTTTTTTATTAATGATTAAATCCCGCATAAATATTAATAAAATTTTCGCGAAATCATTTAACAAAATTGATCCATCGCTACAATGTACAGTTAGCAATTAACGCCATGACGACTCCCGAATTACTGCCCCGGGCGCTTTTTTTGCACTGGAGTTTGATTAATTCTTATTTCTTGCAATAGGTTGTGGCCTATAAATTATTAAATCAAATGTGGTTGGTGTCAGTATTAGCGGTTTATTTCTTCAGTTATGTTGTTTTATACGAGCATTCTCAAGTCTATGTGCCTATGTTTTGGATAGCTGTCTTGGCTTTATGGTAATAACATATAATACCATCAGCTCGTTTTCTGCTCTTGTCTTCGAAAATGTAAAATCTACATGCATTGTACCTTTTAAAATTAAAAAATTATAAATTACTAACCAAGTTTTCCTGTTGCCGATGAATCTGTTCATACGTTTGGCAGGATGACCTAATTCATTTAACCATTTGATACCCACCCAAACCCGCTTCCGCTAAGCTTGTCACGCCGCTATCACCTCCACCACACAAGGACAGCGCGATGTCGTGACTTGTGTCAAACAATTCGTCCCGCGGATTGACCTACTGCGGCGCGTGCGTCGATTTAAAACGTTTTTTCTGTACCCATTTATTGTTAATCGACTCTTACAGAATTATAACGACTTAGTTTACGGCTCAATCAAATCAGAAGTCAAACGAGGTTAACCCGTGTTTCTCTGAGTAGCAGGAATTTTATGTTTGTATTTAATATTATACATTGTAAGGTTAAAATGTCTGCTAATACCTACCAATACCATAATTTCGAAATTCACTGTCTATTACAAACATCGAGGAAAGTGGTGATGCGATTTAAGGTGGAGCACGCCGACTGAATGGAATATGTATATGTATACATTGAAATGTTCAGATAAGTTGACGGTTCGATAGAGGTCCCCGGTCAAACCCGGGAATCCCCTGAATGTATATCTTTTGATTTTTTAAATATTACTTTAAAAAGATCTGTTATTGATATTTATGTGTATTTAATATTCTGTTATCTATAATTTATATCATTACAGTGATGACTAAAGACGATCACGGACTAATCTTTCTACGTATTCTTAATACCAGTACAAATTGTTAATACGAACACTTTATTGCGTCTGCATTCCCATGTTCAAAGAAATGACAGCGGTCAGCGGGTCAGGCTGGGTCAGAACACTTAGTACTTCGTCACTTTGATGTTGCGACAGAATGTCCCACTTTGTGACAATAATGCTACAGCTACTCTGATGATCGTACGTCGAAGTCTACTTAATTAATATTCTAGTTCTGTCACCTTTCATTGAACCATAATAAAAGACGTGAATAGGTATTCCACTTCTATTATACATGCAACACTTGGGGGGATGTGAACACATGCACACGAGTGAATGATAAATTCAAATTCAAAATCATTTATTCATTTAGGTAACATGTGTACTTATGAACGTCAATAAAAAATACATATTAAATGCTTCTAATTTTACATTTACTGCCAGTTCTCAAATCAAGGGTGTAGAACGGACGAGAAGAACTGGCAATAAACTCGCCGCCACTCTTTTAAATCGCCAAGTTTTTCGTTTTACAAAATTTTTGTAAGGAGCTGATAACGCAAAAATTACTGAGCTATTTTGTTGGATCACAGGATACTTTTAAGAGTAGAAGGAGGGGTAAAATTAGGTAATATTAGTAATATTTGCACTTTGGTTTATGTTATCGTTTGATGAATTTTACAAATGATATGTTAACGCGGATAACTGATGGGGAGGTAGGAATTATTACCAATAATAAAATTGATTTTAAAAGGTCGAGTAAAGTTCACTGTAATAATTTATTATTGATCAAGCAACTGGAAACAAGAAGCTGACCCTAGCTGCCACTGCATCTTAAAACATACCTTTAATCTTGAGATATTCATAACTATGATTAACGACGCGCACGTAGCCTGCACCATTTGATGCTGAAATGTCTATTTCTTTACCTTATTACCATTTTTAGCTCTTTGCAATATTTTTCCTATTTTAATTTTATTGTTTGTCGCTGTCATTTTATAAATTGTTCGTTGCGAGTAATTTTCTTTCAAAGATTAACAAGATTGCCAGACACTATCGCCTAGTGACCACGATAGGCGCGTCTGCAGGCGTCACTTGCGCAGGCGCATGTACAACCTTTTTGCGCGCCGCGGCCGCCGCCCTGGCTCACATGTTTTTGCGTCTCGGTAATTGGCATAACACGCATCTGCCGTGTCCCGGACCTTCCTACTGCCCTACTGTAGCTAACTGCTTGCGAGATGACGAGAATTTTGCTGTGTAATCGAAATTATAGATTTTACTATGAATTTTAATGATTTATTATTGGAATTGCACCCTTTTTTGAAAAGTTTTACAGGTACGAAAATGATTATTTTATTGATAGTAGCTTAATAGTAACTGAAGAATTATTATTAATAATACCGTATATTTAAATTATTAATATGTTGATGTTAAATAAAATATGTATGTAATGCAATAAAAAGTTATTTTGAAGACAAATCAACTAATACACAACGGTGTTTAAAATATTAGTAAGGAAATGAGTCACAATTATTATGATCTTGAATTCCAGAACAGAATCGAGAAAACGTACAACGTAATTTACTCCTTGTTTATAGGAATGTATTTATATCAGCTATGGACTGTGAAGAATATAACTATTGGAATGTATGAAAATTATGGCTGCAATCCTCCGCTCCATCCATCACCTTAACTAAGCCATTTAGAACGATAATTGCGAAATATATTCATCTCTTTCAAACCATTTGACACGTGAAAAAGTGGAATAGTGTTTCACGATACAGTTTCGAGTCGCGTTCGATCAACGTCGTTATGAATTAATGAGATTTCAGATTCGAAATTATTGAAGGAGACTTGCGATTTTGGATCGTTATTGTCGATCTATATTTTGTATTGAGAAAGTCGATATCGGTAAATGATTTGACAACGAATAACTGTGTATGAGAAACTGTATGTATCGGTATGTGTAAAATTCGTCGTGTGGGGAATTACAAATTTAATTGCTTTTTATGATAGACATTAACAGAGGTAAACCTGACTGTTGTGACTAAAGGTGAACATCAGTCAACGATGTGCTGTCGACCTATTTTTTACATCGAGTATTTGGGAATCCATTGACTGCAATCGAACGGTGTACGGTGGTTTCATCAATCAAGAAAATTATAAACATGTCAACGCGAGTTCGAATTATTTAGCAAATACTATTGAAACTCTGTCTTGGTTTAAAAATATCACTTGGTAGCGTTAGGACATGATTTTTTAAGTAATAAAAATCCGGTTTGCAACCGTTTCTTAGATCAAATCGATACAGTTCTCATAGATACACGCGCGTGTACCGTTCGGTCGCCACGCTAATTATGCTCACACCACTGACCTACTCGGATTTCCTCTTATGGACGCGATTATTATTCAATTATAGTTTTTAAGTTTCATCTTTATTCATATGGAGCTTATATTTTGACACAACAACTCGAAACACGATCTATGTGATTTTGAAACTTGTGACTTAGTTGTCTAATAAAGGTTTTTTTTGTTTCAGGTTTGGCTGAAAAGGGATTAAAAACGGTAAGGGATGTTTTGTATGTATGTTTTAATGAATAGCAGAAATTCCGATACGCCTAAATTAAAAGCATATTTTATAACGTAAATTACGTGGTATTCTGAGAAATGCTAAAACAAGTGAACTGTAGTAGGTATTTGATGTTGTAACGCGTATCACACTTTTAAATAATATTAAAAACAACAAACTAAAAATTCTTGATTAAATAGATTTGATTGCTTTTTAATTATTTAAAAGTTTCATTTAAGTGTTTAACATATTTTCTAATCATAAAACGTAGCAGTCTACATCTATCTACGTATTAAAAATAAGCATGTAAATAAACCATTATGACTGGTTTATAATGCGATGTAGTCAGGAAGAATAAGCATCTGGTAAGTTATTTTTTTTAATGTGTATAGATAAGTCCCGCCACGAAATTTAGTATGCGTCAGAGTACTATGATACTCTGACGATGGATTACAGTAGTCACCTATGTTGAAGAAGAAAATAGTGAAAAAATTATAGTTTAATGGTATCCTGGGAACCATGGCAAATTTCTTGAAAGTGTGTATAGTGCATATACGCCTTAATTAGTTTAAATCTAAGCTATGGTTTTTGTTATTTAGTATATTATATAACAGTAGTAGAATACAATATAGTAGGGTAGACTAATAAATATTACAGTGTCGTCAGTTCAAAGAGTGGAAACATTAGAATCACGCATACACTGTCACACAAACAGACATTCCAACACAAACAGCAATAAGTCACGTACCGACGGAGCTCCACTTTCGATATTGTCAACATTTGTCACATTTCTTATACCATCACTAGTGGAGCGGCAATTTGGTTGGTATTTAGGTAAATAACTGCACATCTACAAAGTTAAAATGCTTATGAAACTATAGATAGCTGTCTTCTGCTAGTGTTCGTAGTTTATCGAAGTAGTATAATATGGTCTTTCAGAAAATTTTGACCATTGAAACGGTCTAGGTAGCTGGTGACTTGACATCACTTCAAACCATTCGATAGCACTATTCCAAAATAGAGGTGTGTAATAAATGTTATAACAATGTATTTATTATGTTAAATGCTAATTAACATGTACATAATATTATGTATAACAAAAAAAATAACAATTAACGTTATGCATAACATGTTTATAACAATAAAAATTAAATAAAATTAACATTTAAGCCCACTTCTAAATTCCGATACCACATTGGTATTTGCGATACAATTTAAATTGTAAATAGTCTTTAAAACGCGAGTAAGATACATTTATATTTAAATGAGTTTTGTCGATGTTTTTTTGTCGAAACGAGAAAAAAATACATAAATATTAATTACTGTGTAAAAATAATAATGAATAGTTTCTTTGTAGATACTCTTTGGTTTAGAGATGTCGTCTATAATCTATAATATCCAATAGGATGAAGTCAGTATTTTTACCACTATGTAAAAAGTAAGAAGATTCTCAATTCGTCTTGTTTTTCGTGTACACTACATCGATTACTTTGACTTGAGTATTTTTTTTGTACCTTAAACGTTCCATAAATAATGGCAACAATCAAGTAAAAAGTCTTGTCAGTTAGATCAGTATAAACTTATAGGACAACGAAGGAGCTAAGTGAAGCATCTTCCGGTTTCTATAACGGTTCGAGTCGCGTTTGGAGCCTAATTGACTCGCTACTCGATAATTTTAGAGGCTACGTGCTTAATTAGACAGTTGTATACAATAGCTCCGTACTGTCCTCTTGAAGCAGGCAAGTCATTGTGAACTATGTATGAGAACAAAATGAATACGGTGCATTTCGATGAGCCTTTGAGAAAAGAGCTTTTCGAAATTGTATAAAGGTGTATAAAACACCGCTAGTCCCTGTTAGATAGCGATAAGAGTAACTACCGAGTTTCATGGCAGATCTTCTCGGCAAAAGCTACAGCGAACCTATGGGTCGTGGGTTTGAATTCCGCTGGGATATGTTCCTAATTTTCTTTAAGCACCTCTTCCTCACGTCTGGTCACTTCGGGCATTAAACGAGTGGGAGGAATATTGTAATTCCGACCGGGTAACGATATACCGTTCATAGTTGAAAAAACCGTGAAGTACACATTGCTCGTTTAGGTCGCAGTCTATGGATAGCGCATTATTGACTGATGTGCTGTAACTGTCACCTACCATCAATTAAACCTCAAGGTCGTCTGTCGATATCTAACTTTTTAAAAAAATCGGGAGCAATATGTAACTTCCGATCGAACTACCTAATAGATGAAATGACCATGGAGTTTATATTCTTTATTTTCAAGTTGAGTATTGACTTATAAGTGAATAATAATAACTCATAAAAATAGAAATAGCGTTACTCTATTAATAGAAAGGTATGTGTGACTGATGTATCCACCTACCATCACTATATATGACATAAACAAAATTATAATGCCATGTTGTGCATTAATTTCATTTTAAAACTCGGTGAAGGTTACAATCTTGTCTTTTAGATACATAGACCAAATAAAAAGAGCTCGTTTTTAATATATTACTACATAGAGCATCTTCTATTTCGTAAAATAAGAAAAAATGTGTTATTATGTTATCTTAACTTTTTTTATCCACTTGTCATCGAGTCGTTAGTCATATCTGATTGTAGTTATCTTACGTAAGTAAAAAAATAATGATACCATCATTGCATTAGGAAATGTGATCACGAACTTGCGTGTAGAATTCATAATATTAAAGTTCTATTTAGATCTGGCAACTTGGTAAGACGGCCGGCGTGTGGTTATATAAAAAATAGCAACATTCGCACGGATGCAATGTAGATGTACTGTACCTACACAAAAAAGTCTAGACCCATATTACAAGACGTGTCTCAGTTTTGAATCTAGTTTTGAGACTTGTCAAACCATTTTTTCTCTATAGAATTGTGACATATTGAAAGTTCTCAAGAATAGATTTCGACTTGAGTAACGTCTTGGAATACGGGCCTAAATATCTGTCTTACTCGCCGATAATGTAGCTTTCTATTGGAGAAAGATTTTTATATATAAAATCGGTTGAGTAGTTTTTGAGTTAAATCGATGGATTGTGGGTTCGAATCCCACCGGGACAACATTTTTATAACTTCCGGCCGGGTTACGAACCACCATTCATAGATGGAAAACCCGTGAAGTGCACATTGCGCGTTTCGGTTTCAGTCTATAGATTTCCAAATTCTCGAAGTAAAAAAAGTAGATCGACAGCGCATAATTGACTTATGTTATGTGGCTGAGTGACCTATCATCAAGTGAATTTCATGCTCGTCTGTCGATTACCAACATATTTGATTGTTTGATTACATAAGAAAGATTAAAATTAAAAACTAACTCCACCAGGAGAACATGACAACTGTGGCATTTTGTGGTTATCAAACTGGGTTCGTCTTCTTACCTATTTCTCTATACCACACTGGGCCCTAGCTCACATTGCGCATGTAACGGTATGTAACAACCGACAGCGCACACAGTACATTATGTGTTACATTTCACGACGAAGGTCAAGACATTATGCATTTATATTATTTTTAACAGAACGCGGTATCTATGTAAATCATTGCAATTCTTTTTAAAAATCCTCTGTGACTATATTATGAGTTAGTTGGATCCAATCGAAACCCTCCGCAATGACGTTTACGAAAATTTTCTAAATTTTGTTATTCAAATAATACAAAAAGAACAAGAAACAATGATTTTGTCTGCGGCCCCCGGGCCTTTGCCTTGGACGGCTCTGATATACATATTTAAAAGGCCGACAACGCACCTGAGATATTAAAATCGCGGATATCCAAGGGCGGTGGTGTTTACCTACTTACCGGGTTACTCACCTGCTAGGTCTGCTCTGTAATAAAAATAGGTCGTTAGCGCATCACCATCCAGAACGCCCCACGCTCGTCTGAAGATCTGACATATAAAAATAAGGTGAACTTTTTTAATCAATCCGATCCTAAACATTAAAGAAACAGATAACCACTGAGTAGGTGGCTATTGAATAATTGATCACTGCTAAAGATACGCGATAATCTATATATATAAAAGAGATTTCCACCTATATAGTCACTCATCACGATATCTCTGGAACCATAAGGCGTAGCGACTTGAAATATGGTAGGAATATTCCTTTCGCCGAGTAGAGGTCAGCTAAGAACGGATTTTACGAAATTCAACCCACAAGGGGGGTTGCGGGGGCAATTGCTAGTACAGTATATCAGACGTATAAATTACCCTTTAGCAAATCATTGACAGGAACAATAGGTACT
This sequence comes from Anthocharis cardamines, assembly GCA_905404175.1. Lineage (NCBI taxonomy): Eukaryota > Metazoa > Arthropoda > Insecta > Lepidoptera > Pieridae > Anthocharis > Anthocharis cardamines. Next base: position 9,887,284 of record FR989969.1, read on the forward strand.
ATCTTAATCTATATATATAAAAGAGATTCCCACCTATATAGATACTCATCACGATATCTCTGGAACCATAAGGCGTAGCAACTTGAAATATGGTAGGAATATTCCTTTCGCCGAGTAGAGGTCAGCTAAGAACGGATTTTACGAAATTCAACCCACAAGGGGGATTGCGGGGGCAATTGCTAGTATTGTTATATAGAAATGACTATCGTATTCATCATAGTCGAGTTTTCCTTTTATCCCAAGGTAAGGCAATTATCTCGGAATCGGCATCCATAATGTACGCAAGATTGGAATAACAATATATAAGGCCTGCGCAGATTTATGGTGCGACTGGTTAAAACGACCTTAATAATGCGAACTTCGAAAACATAAGCTCTCTCGTCATTTTCTACACTCAGATTGTTTATTTTCGAAGAATTCAGTTTAAAATTTTCGATTTTAGTAAGTTTAAACTACTTCATATATGATATACGCTAAGTCTTGCATTATATTGAGCAATCGTATCGTAATCGTATCATAGTGTGATACATCGTCATTTCAGTCTTTATAGTCGACATGCGATCCAGCAAATATACCCCAGCAATAAGACATCAAGCATTTTTACGAACTCATTTTAAATATTTACTTTGAGCATAAAGAAATTCATAAATTGAAACCGAAACGTGCATTATGAACTTCATGATATATCTTCACGAGAATTGAGTATGTTAAGTTGGTTTGGGCACGTAGAAATGATGGATGAAATAGGGAAACGAAAAAGATTTATGAAACTGGTGTGAGTGGTAGATTTGGGAGTGGTCGACCTTTTTTTTTTTTTTTTTTTTTATAGAGGGGGAAGTTTCAACAAACCTAACCTCCACGGCGGGGCTCTTTTGAAACTGCCGGGAGAGTGTGGGGTTGAGTCACTCGCGACTGTCTGCTAGCCAGACAGCCTGGTGACCCGACCCACTAAACCCCCTCTGGCCCCTCTTTTCGCCGTGTTGAGGCCGCGGGATAACAGCGTAAACTACCGCGACCTCGGCGACTTGCCACGATGGCACTACCGTGTCCCTAAAAGAACATATTTTGGAGAGCGAAGGAGATGGGCGAACCTTCTCCTACGCTCCCCTCTCCTCCTCGCTCTTATAGTGCCCGCTGGAGCGGCGCACTCTCTTCGCCTCTCGGCGGTCTCCTTCTGCAACATTACTCGTTCGCAGAAGGAGACCACCGCGTTCCATGCCTCGGAACTCCGCACCATCTCCCCCATCAGTACGGTGAGATCCAAGTTGGCACCGACCACGGATCTTAGGTCGTGCCTCTCCCTTGACCACCTTGAGCAGACCGCCAGAGTGTGATGGGCCGTGTCTTCTACGCCCTCATCACACTCCTGACACACTGGCGACTGCTCCCTCCTCGCTATTTTATGCAGGTACCGACCGAAGCAACCATGTCCGGTCAGCACCTGCACAACCCTGTAAGTTAACCCCCCCTTTTTACGCGAGACCCACTCCCTAAGGATAGGGCGAATCGCTTCCGCCAGCCTATGGCCCGCCTGCGGCACCTCCAGATCTCTCTTCCAGCGGTCCATCACCGCCTCCTCCACCCTTCTGCGAACCGCCCTCAGCTCCTCCGCAGTCGCGATTTCGCCCCCCCTTCTCCTTTCCACCCGGAAGCGATAGGCGGAGGCCAGGATTTCCGCCTCCCACTCCCAGGGTGGAGTACCCGCCAAAGCACAGGCCGCAGTGAACGACACCGTCCTAAAACATCTTGTCGCCCTCGCCGCAATGATCCTCTGCGGCCTGCGCAGTAGCCTTCTATTGTTGCGCGTAAGCGCACCGACCCAAACCGGCGCCCCGTACATCGCCATACTTCGCACAATGCCGCAGTACAGCCTACTGACCCCCTGGTCCGGCCCACCTAAATTTGGAAGGAGCCTCCCCAACGCGCCAGCCGCCGAAACAAGTCTTGGCTCCAGCGCCCTAAAATGTTCCCCAAAACCCCATCTACCATCCAGGATGAGCCCCAGATAACGCATACTGGGACTCACCCTCACAACCACGCCGTCCACACTCAACGTAGACCCCGTAGGAGCCCCCCCCCTCGGACCGTGAAAGACTATGGCCTCCGTCTTCGCCAGAGCCACCTCCAGTCCAAGGGCCCTAATCCTCTCGACCACCAGAGTGGCCCCTACCGACGCCAACCTCGACACCTCCCCGAATGTCCCCCCCTTGCCTACGACCAGAGTGTCATCAGCGAAACAGAGGATGCGCAGTCCGCGAAGAAGCGCGCCCCTGAGCACCCAGTCGTAGCTGATGTTCCACAGGAGGGGACCCAACACTGACCCTTGCGGGACCCCGCACTCCAGGCGACGTCGAACCAAGCCACCCGTACCGTCCACGTAGCCGATGACCCTACCTGAAAGGTAATCGGCTACGAGCCGCCTCAGATACAGCGGCGTCTCGTGCGCCCGCAGCGCCTCCGCGATTACCGCGAATGGCAAACTATTAAACGCATTGGCGATATCAAGTGATACCGCCAATGCCTTCTCTCCCCTCCCGACAACCTCCTCCGTATGGGCTTTCAGGGCCAAAATCGCATCAATTGTCGACCTACCGGCCCTGAAACCGTACTGGAACTCCGAAAGATCCGGACCCCCCTCCTCCAAATGTCGGACTATCCTCCGACTCACTACCTTCTCGAATGTCTTACCGACCTCATCCAAAAGGACTATCGGCCGGTAAGCTGAAGGTGAGTCGGGGGGACGACCTGCCTTAGGAAGGAGGCAAACACGGCCCTCCTTCCATAATTCCGGGAACCGTTCCTCCACCAGACACTGGTCGAACAGTCCCCGCAACTCCTCCTCCATGTGCTCCAGCGCGATCGCCAGCACTTTTCCGGGCACCCCATCTGGGCCTGGCGCCTTCCACCTCGGGAGTGGTCGACCTAGGCGAACGTACCTCAAAAGGTGTGTATGTATGAACGCATTGATGAAAGTGGAAGATACGACAGTGGTATGCAAGGATTGGAGCATATGGAATTCTGTGATCTCTGCCTACCCCAATGGGAAAGAGGCGTAATGGCGTATGTATATATCCATCTATGAACAATTTTCGTCCCATTAGGAAAAAACACTTCGGGACACTTCCATTCTGTTAGTGAATTCAGACATAAGCTTTGTAATCTTATTCTTAAAACCATGGTCGGATATTATAGTCAAATTATAGCATGGAATTATATTTATACGCATAATATATCAAGTAGCGTATCTTCTGTTTATCAATACATTTTGTGTGCCTGATGTAAACATATCATTGTACTGTTATTTGAGCATAAAGAACTTATGTTGGCACCGCCGTGGGCGTTAATGCGTCTGTTTACACAAACTACACGCTTACATGGCCCACTTAGCGGTGAATGGTAACGCATCTGAAAATGAACGAATCGCTTTGTTTTCGTGCCTAATAGCCTTCCGAGCAATAACGTATGTTATGTGGGAAGTTGCAGAATAATTGGGATGTCAATTGGTTGGCGTTTTGAAATACCTAGGTGTGGTTTGCCATGTTTGGTGTGATGCTCTTAGCCAGTTTAGTGTTGTGTCGTTTTTGATGGTTTTCAGTGTTTAAAGCATGAAAGCTATCAGACCATTGTTAAGGTAATTTTTTTTGTTATATTTGGTTGAAATGCATTTTCACACTGTAGCTTATTACTTATTAGCTTTCTTTTTATAACTTGTAGATAATTTTAGGCTTTTCATTGTAGAATAATAATTAGTTTGCCTTGAACTCCTTTATTGTATTCGTCAAAAAAGCAGAGAAAAATATGTTTTAATTACAAATTCGGTAAAGCGCAGTATAATATTGTCTTTTATTAACGCGAGTATCACACATTTAACCCTAGGACGGTAACATGATTTTTGCATGCTCAAATAGTAACAGGGGTGATGAGTCACCCCTGTTACTATAAGTTAAGTTTATAGGTAAGTAAAACCAGATTTAATTAGAAAATTACTTTTAATTATTTTAAATATCAATAAATTTTACATAGCAATCAGTCTTTGGCAAAAATAGTAAAAAATATATAAGAAAAATAATGAATTAAACACAATTTAGACTAATTTCTTGTCTGTGTTGAGGACATACAGGCTGATGGCATATTATGCAGGTAATTTTGATTTTTTTTTGTCATTTTGAGGGCATAGTGCACATCTTGCTTGTATCTCCAGGGGTTCCGAAAACCGTGACATGAATACTTATTTTTCCGATTCAAAATTGTATGGTCTTGGTTGCATGTTTACAATACTACGTAGAGGTGTCCTGCTGCATGAAGGTTGACAATAGATGCTTGTTTTTACCCCATAAGATATTACCTCGTAACTGTGATAACGGAATTTCGTCTTCATCATCACCAGAAATAACATCATTCACTTCAGACTGCAAGGAGCAATTATCTTTATTTTCTGAACTCTTCTAACTCTAAAGGGTCTTCCGTATTAGACAAATCATCTGCCACATTACTTATAAACTCTTCAAGTTCTTTTTCTGATCTAAAAGCCATTTTGTGTTGAAAAACACAAAAATAAAAAATGTCATCCGTCCAAAAACTACATACGTAAACAGTAACAGGGGTGACGCATCACCCCACACATACCTGTAATATCTAATCCACGTCATGTGGCTGCCACAGCGCAGCGGTAGCTGAGCGTATGTGTAGTGACAGGAGAATACGTGAATTACCAGAACGATAAAGAAAATAGTTAAGACGTTATTAGCCATTATGTCGCTGGATGGGGTGACGTGTCACCCCTGTTACCGTCCTAGGGTTAAATAAAATACTGTATACCGGATTAATACGCGATTTATTATTTATATTGTTTAAATTATTTATCCCGACGTTTCGGATGCTTTACAGCAACCGTGGTCGCGAGAGACAGAAAGATGACAGTTGTCTGATATTTGAAATGTCACAAAGTTGCCATATTTAATTCAATTAAATTCAAAAATAATCTATTAATTTAGGTAACACAATGTACACCTATGACCGTGAATAAAAAATAATACATATTAAATTACTAATATTACTAATATTAAATGCTTCTAATTTTACATTTACTACCAGTTCACAAATCAAGGGCGTAGAGCGGACGAGAAGAACTGGCACGAAACTCGCCGCCACTCTTTTTAATCGCCAAGTTTTTGTTTTACAATCTTTACATATTAACGCCATCTATTCCATTCTAAACAATATAAATAATAAATCGCGTTTTAATCCGGTATACAGTATTTTATTTAAAAGCGCAGTATGTTCGTGGTTAAATGATCAAGATGCCATAATATAGACTATTCAATACCAAACCCAACAAAATGTTACCTATCACCTCTGTTAACCCGAAATAGCTGCCACAACTTGACTCCGCATACAATTCACAGTGCAATGCCCTTGAAGGTTTATTTTAAAATCTAAATACGGTGTCGGGTAGAACAAGCCATCACAGCCATATGTTAGAGCGATGTATCCGGATACTGAGGTGATTTGAGTTCCTTCTTCAAACTAGTAAAACCCTTTCTTTACTTCTTAAAAAATACTTGGCGTTTGTTGTCCGTTGCTCCAATATTATCATCTTCAGTCATATTGTGTGTGATCTTAAATATATAATATTACCTATATATTATCGTGGCACTATGGCGTTAAAGCAGCGCTATTTTAAACAATAATTAATCAATTTTTTATTAAATAAATGTATTTTATTTTATCTTAACATAAATAAGTAACGATGACTAAAAGATAAGAAACCAGTCAAATATTAAATAAAGATACGGAACCCGACCTCACCCGTGACTGGGACACGCTTGACCAGTGTTTTTGTGTATATTTTTTGCAGTTTGTACTTGTCAATGATTGGAAGCAACACTTGAAAACAGATATATTGCTTGAGAGATGTTTATCTTCGTGTTTTTGTGATATGTTAGGAGTTTTGCCTAAGGCTAAAGATAGGCATGTGCAAATGCAAAGTATCAAATGATAATTCAATAAAAAATTGTGGTTTCGTACAAAATTTATAGTTAACTAAAGATTTTCCCAAAAAAAAAAAACTCATATTTACGGTTTCGTTGTTTCCTTTACTTGTGATAAATGATATTGCTTCATGCGAAATTTCAAGATTCTAGGTTATACGTATAAGCCATAGTGAAATCCCGAGTCCCCTAGTGGGGGCAGACCCATTTCTGTGTCTGTTTCGCTGATCATTATTCTTTACAGGCAAGAAGATGATCAGATTCCCCGGGATTCGAACACAGGACCTCCGGTGCGGAGGCGGTCTATAAGCCATACGGGTCCGTTTTTGTCACGGAGTACGGAACCCTAAAAACCCTTGTAATTTCGATATCCCATTTTTTTATTGCTACGTAAGCTAGGGCAGATGCCTTGTTCAACTTTCAACTTTGCATTGCGCAATAGACTCGTATACTTACTTTTAATCGCTCCACATAATTGGTTTAACGTAGTCTTAAAACTAAATAGCCGTAATAATAATTAAATGCTATTCCATTAGGCGTATACACTATACAGGGTCAGATAAAATAACCAGATGAATTGATATGATTCTTTTGTTTGTATTCAGTGGCGTATCTATCCTTTTTGGGCCACAATGGATGGCCCCCCCTATTATGAGAACGAACGTGGAGGTTATGTTCGAGTTGTTATGTTGTATCGACCATTGAACGAAATGTTGGTTATCCGGCAGTAGACACCTACAAGTTGGGTTGTGTAAGTGAATTATAACCGAAATAGCATTTTTTTTTCAAATTGTAGCTACACTCAACACATACAACTTGCAACTCGCTTACCACTTAGCCACGGTGGCAGTCAATGATATGAAAAATGAAAATAACATTAAGCGTAATAAAAACTTTTAAATATTTTTTTCGATGTAATTCTGTAGGTATACTTTAAAAAAAAACATTGATTATGAATTTTTAATTGGGTTTTATGTCCTTACCTTAAGGTTCAAGATTGTTTTAAAAGTAAGTTAACTCTAGAGTTAGTCTTCAAAGAAGTTATTTAAGACATAAACCACATTAAACGGACAGTTAAGATTGCAGACGGCAGTAGAGGTGTGGAGATTACAAAGATAATGTATATTGCGAATTACATGTTTCGTAAATTTAACTTATAATAAGGTACAAAACCACTGCGTCGTTTGGTTTCATAAAATTTACCGGATTTATTTAATTTAATTTCAAATTAAATATTTTTATATGTCAGATAATGACAGACCAGTGTGTGGCTGACTTGATGGTAGATGATACCTCAGCCGAAGGACATCAATTGATCGGTCGGCCTTGTTTTTACTTCGCGACTACACTTTTTATGTCTATAAATTGTTTAAAAATATTGCGAAAACGAAACGATCAATCGATTATATCGATGATTATTCGTGGCAAAGTTCTCTGATACTTTACATTAAAAAAGGAAATATCAGTATAAACTAATAAATAAGACTCAGTACTAAGGCCTAAATTGTCTAGTTGTAAAATGTATTACGTCAATTCAAAGTTAGTCATTGAACTATAATTAGCAGACAAAACTAGTAGTCAGACATTATAGCAAAATTACATGTCACTATAAATAACTATAAGCGTTTTGAATGGAAGCTTTTAAAATAAGTCTTATTATAATTATAGTGTAATGATATACGCGCCGTTCCATTCCAATATATAATATTTATTGTAATCTGGAAACTACCATGATAATGGAGAATTGGACTGGACTGGAAATATCGATATATTTCTCTCAGATTCTGTAAAATTCACAATATTTTACAGTCATAAAATAGTCACAACACGCCCAGGATTCGCACGGGTGAAATACATAGAAAAATGTAGCCTATGTTCACAAACCTCATTGTTCCTTTGTTAAACAAACAAATCTTTCCTCTTTATAATATTAGTATAGATATGAATATACTCATGTGCATTCGGCAATAAATATAATGTTTCAAGAAGCATTAGTATAGATATAGTATAAAATTATATAGAAGAGCCATGTATTGTTTGGAGCTTCTTAAGTCTCTTAGGTCTTGATTAGCTTTTGGAACCGTTTCTATGGCTAAAGAGGCCTATCCTGAAGCGTCAGGCTCTGCCACTCATGTCATAAGTAAATGGTCTGTGAGTTTTTAAGAAGCCTGCCTACGCAAGTAAAGCCATTGTAAAACCCTAGTTCATTAAAATGTTATAAGCTACATTGAAAAGGTACAGTTCGCATGTAGGGCATTGTATTAGCAGTGACAATAGCGCTGCGCTTGCGACACACAACAATACCACATCTATGGTGAATTAGAGGTAAATGCTTTTTTCCTTTGGCTGTTACGAAACGGAAGCCATTTAAGAAATTGTATCGATTGTTAGGAATCATAGATTGAATCATGATCCAAGCTGGTATGTGATAACCAAACTATACTCTAAGACAGAGCTGTCCAAAAGCTGTGCAATCAAGGACGCTGCATGCGGCCCGCGGCTTGAATCTATGTGGCCCGCAAAATCTTTTTCTTTTTGTAGTGCTTAAATTACAAAATTTGGTTTTTTATAAATTGTAAATATCTATTTAGTCATTTTTATCCGCCATCCATCTAGTTTGGACAGCCCTGCTCTAAGATATCAGACACCGACTTCGATGGACGAGCATGAGGCTCTCTCAATAACTTTCAATGAAGTCCAGTCCTAAACTAAAATTAAGAATCTTTATCTTGCTTAGTTATTTCTATTTTCCCTAATGTACTTTTTGTCAGACTTTATTTTGCTCGCGGTGTCACTCGCGCCGTAGCTTAAACTTTAATAGAGCTATATTCGAGAATATTTTCGCGTACTTGATCTAATTAAAGGCAATTGTTGTAGTAGGTACAATACGTTCAAAACTCAACCGAAGTCAGCTCACTCCGGCAAAGTCGAAAATTAATTATTATCAATATTCAATATAAACTTGTCCTTTAATAGTGTGGCTTTTTAATAATGAGAAATTTTTTAATCGTTTTTGTTGTTCAAGAAGATTAAAAGACTAAAATCAAACATGGCGTCGCGGTCGTTCTGCCGTCTTCTGAGTGCGTTGCAATACAATGCTCGTAAGAAATGGCATTACAGTTATCAGCTACTCTGTTTTGCTGACAATATTTCGAAATAATAAAAAAGTTTTACATTCCAGTAAACCTGACCAATGCTGAAACAAACCTTATAGTCTGATACAAACGTATAGATAATGTTAAATGTTAATACAATGGACTTTCATGAGCAGACTTTCACAAAACTGCGCACGGACACTTCGCGACAACCTTTAGCGGCTTTTAAATAGCGGTTACATGGCTGGGTCCTGAATTTCCCAGACATATATGGTCCTCTTAAACGTCTATCCTTTAAAGCGTTGCCAAATGAATACTTAATTGTTTCAGACATTTTCTCCGAAATATCATATTTTTATCGAATCTAGTAATTGTGGTATGGTAATGGTGTGTGGTATCATTTTTAGTACCAGTTTAGTGCAAATATGATGAAGACGAATACGAAGATTAAGAAAGTCAGCTGTTTACAACACGTGTAGGTCGATCATGTAGGTGCTTGAATTTGGGTATTGTATATACTGGTTGCTAGAAGAGTCGCAGCTACTGTTGTAGTGAATGGCAACCAATGTCCACGCTTATGTGGCAAGCCAGACCAAAGTCTGTGAGTAGTCGCTGTAACTAATCATAGTTGTGGTCGCATGTGGCCTCTTTGCGGGTAAGTTTTCTTAACGTGGAGATAGTATACTTCACAAGCAGTCTCTAAGACATTTGCACAATGTACTTGAGCGGACGCTGATAACCTAATCAATTTCACCACGTATTTATATTAAGTCATTTTCTAATCTAATATAGAAGATTTAAGAGCTACTATTCCATAGTCGAATTATCAACGTAACACCGGTGTGCTCTCAAGTTTTATCTAACCACTTGTGATAAAAACGTTTCGAAATTACTTTCACACTCCATCGTGTAGGTAGACATCATATTTCATTTAAAAAGGAATTTTTAATGAAATAATAATAATTATTTTAATTTTTTTATTCCCAATACAGCAAATCTTAACAGCTATTTCAAATTACATTTAAAACATCGTTAGATCTGCGATTGGCGAAACTTATTTAAAATTCATATTCAGTAATTATAGGCCTATCAGCTCTTGTTCTATCGAAAAACACCGTTCTTTACTGTTCTGGTTCATTATTCCTACAGATTCAATTCCAGACATGTCCTTCAAAGTCCTGATCCACTTGCAGTCAGTTCGTCCTTTCAGTGTCTGACCCAATCACACTTGAACCTTGCAATCCCTCATCTTTATTTTTATCGGATTAAATCTTTCGTTCGAGCGCCGGATATATACGGCATCCACTCGATCACCTACCTCTACGAGCGCCCACATGGCCGATATCCATGCGATGACCCATGCATGGCCAATGCCCCCATGTTAAATTGATCAAGAACACCAGTCACGGACGCTGAATATGCATACTTTGCGAAGCAGTGCTCCGTTTAGAGACATTACTCAGTGAGGTTACGTATGAGATGCCTAACACGCTGCTCAGTGTGAGTGACTCCGATGGTCACTTTCGGATTATTTATATGTATATGTATCATATGAAAATGATTTGTGGCGTCTCAACATTACTAAGGAAACCCTGCAGAATAAAAGTGAATGTTCGAGTCCCCTAGTGGAGAACGGGGCAGACCCATTTCTGTGTCGGTTTCACTGATCATTTGTCTTTATAGGTAAGTAGGTAATCAGCCGTCTGTGCCCTGCTCGACCGAAACAATTTTTTTTTAAATCTTATTTCCTCGGGATTCGAACCCAGGACCTCCGGTGCTAAACACATCGCGCTTACCACTGAGCCACGGAGGCGGTAACCCTACAGAATAATCTGTTGTAAAGATACTGATAAACACTGCTCAAAGTATTGAACACCCACTAATGCTAACAGCCTTGCCCTAAGGAATTCAAACGGCTCATTGTAGTCTCACAAAGCTAAGAAAATAACATCTATTCTACAGCGCAAGTAGTCTACCATATTATTAGAAATAATTGTACCATTATGTCACACGTAACACCGTTCATACCGCTTACATAACGTGACGAAACAGCTATGATAGATCTCCATTTGTCATGAACAAACAGAATTGCACGCTTGATAGATGTGATAACAATTGAAAGTGGTTTAAACCGTTTAAATTGGCTAATGTTTTGACTTATCATTGCATACCTTTTTAGGATTTGACAGGTACCTTGTTGGTCACACGTCGCCCGTGGGCCGTCGAGATATAATATAATAATTATATATTTATTTCAGATATAAGTCCGTAAGGATATAGTAGAACATACCAACCATCGAAATATATGTCTAAGGTACCAACCTTATAATGACAATTATGCAAGGTTGAAGGGCTATTTAACTGGTGTAATTATAGTCCCATCAGACACGTAGACTTCGAGTTAACTTGCGTAGCCCACTCTCTAGCTCATATTGACACTCCTACTAACCCATCGTTTCAATTCAGCTGCAATGCAAGTGCTACCCACTTGTAAAATGTTGTAAATATACCATTTCTCATATTCTCACTACTGCAATGAATGTTAACAACTAATGGAAATTCTTTGGTGGTTACAAAAAAAATTGAAGTAATACTTACGTCTTATGACAGCGTAAGTAATATTGACAGTGGCTGATATAAAATGCTATAATTGACCGTAAAGATCTTATGAGCAAATTCTGCTGTTTGTTTCCATCAAAGTAATAACTGTCACAATAATAAATATCTCAGAAATTCCGTGGAATAACCAGATGTAGAATGACTATAAAGGATATAATCGATGACTCAAAATTGCGATTTAAAATTGTTAAGTGTAATATACAAAGTATTCGAAGGTTTTATTTTTTGCAACGATTCTTGAAACAGTTACAAAACATTTGTCAGCTAAGTTTCGTAATGAAGAGGTGTAAGAACGGAGCATGTTGACGTTAGAAATCTTAACTTTATACTGGATTTAGCTATAAACGTTCAGGAATGTTATCCGACCATACTGGTCACCTGTCAACCTAGATTTAGAAAGAAATATCTTAGTATCGCACGATAAGGGAACACTCTCGTGCGTTTAGACAGACTTTATTTTATACCCTATGTTGTAAAAAATCTCGAATTCAATCATTCAAAATCTTAAATTAAGGTAATACCTTACCTAAATTAAGGTTTTACATTTGAAAATTTTCGAACACCTCAGTGAGCTATTCCGATGAAAAAGCTTTTAGTTGGAATCTAAACAAACAAGCAATCAAACCTTGTTGAAAGTAGAAACTTTTTACCGTATAATTCTATTTACATTGTTGTCGTATATCGAAATCGACAAATTGTAATTGGCAACCGTCATATTTCAAAAAGTCCATTAGTTTCAAGTGCGCATCCTCAATAACTTAGTGAAATGTATGTAAACGAGAGAAAACGTATTATCTGCCAGTATCTCTGTCATTTTTAGCCGTTATTGCGTTTGCTTAAGGGCTATATTTGTGTGAGGGAATGAGAAATTTTACCATAATGTGTAAGCAAATAAATTTCACCTACAGGCATTCTGAATCGATACGTAAGGAAGATCTCGTAATAGCGTTGCCAATTGTGGAATTATGATATGGCCAAAGCACACAATAAATTTACTACACAATTATTTAAATTCCACAAATAAAGTTTTGTTTTACACTTAAGGTAAAGTTAATAAAATCACTGCACCGGTTGATAAAATACACTGTATTTTCTTTGACAGATTTTATCAAAACTATCGCTATACAATTCTTGTTCTTGGCCGTTGACCCCGTTTACCTATAGTAGAAATTAATATCAATATTTTTATTAAGTCAGAAGCAAACCAACTCTAAAAAAATGTCCTGGAATGACAGACATAAGGTAATGCTAAGGTATCAAGTGAGTCTCACGTACATCTACCAGTAAGGCAATTGTCATAGTTTCGTTACTGTTTGACTAAAAGTCGAATATATAAAAGAGGAAAGGAAAACAAACAAAAAATGTAAAACTAGATGTTACATAAAAAAATAGCTCAGGAAGAAAACATTATTTTGAAGAATGTCCTTAAATCTCATTAGTGATTTATTCAAAGACGCATGATAGAAAGAATGGAAAAACCTCATAAAATATTTCTCCCACTTGCTATAGAGTAAATAGATTACACTTTCGAAAATCACTAGTGTCTAGGTTAAATTGTAGTACATTAGTAATTTTAATCTACATTATGTCCATGTTAACTGAGCGTTAGATTATCGAGTTAAATATAATATCAGAATCTGGCACAACAAACGCGGTAGCAATGTCGTGTCGTAACGGCATTTTGTGGGATTGGAAGTTGCAAGTGCACAATACATCGGACGTGATTATAGCCTGTCGTTCAGTAATCTATTCTTTCAAATATCGACTTTATTGCAGGGGATAATGGATGTGCCTATTCGAATAAATATTTCATATTTGTCTTCATTCCTATTTATAATCGTAACGTGGAAAGAATGAGTATTTTTTTACGCGAAAAGATAGCATGTAATTTGTTCTGTTAATTCGGTTCAATCGTTTAGATTCATTTTAGAGATCAATCAACAAAAAAGTAGAAAAAGTAGACACATACTTCTTATTTTTTACATTTTCTGCCAGTATCTTTTACAAGTTTTGTAGATATTCCCTTCGGGTGATGAAGAACTTCGGTGCTCTATGACTTCTCTATGACCAATGTCTCCTTACTATTGATCTTTAATTTAAAAAAAAGGTGGACGATATAAATACCTAGAAAAAACAACCGCGTTTCTTTAAATCCAAAATAGATTCAATCATAGCTAATCTACGAGCTGATACAATCAAATAAAAGGAATCGATTTTCGCAGTTCCAATTCGATAACAATTATTTGAATATAGCTATTATTCGAAAAAACTGCCTCCAGTCGTTGATGTTGATTTGATCTGTTACATTAATGATGGTGGAATAGCCATGGTGAATGTAAATTTTTGTTGCGAACGCTGGCTGAGGTCGTTGCCCTCGACGGCCATATTTGACCATAGACTATGGCACAGTGTTGTTGATTAACAGAGCATGACCATAAAATATAGAGGCCTTACATCTGAATGTTTTATTATAGACATAAAGTGATTACCGGTTTTAGACTTTTTTCTATTTCTAATTGCCACGGCGCTGGCATTGACAGTTGTGTTATTTCCTTAAACTTTTTTTAATTTACTTTTTTCTAATGCCGGTGTAAAATAATTAAGATATAGGAGATATTTCCTTGAAATTTTCATAATGAATAATAATAAATAAAATGTTTTCATTCCTATCCCAAATATTTACAAACTATAGGTACTGTAATTTTATGATGATTGGTCTGTTTTCAGAAAAAATACATTTTGTTTATTTCCATTCGTAATATGAAAATGGAACGTTTAATTTTCGTATTAAATTACACAAATGTAATCATAAAATCAATCATCATTATACTATTATTAATTATATTAGTATACAACTACACATAATAAAGTGAGACAAATTAAAACAATCCATTAGTACTTTGATGTCTACAGCATTTCATCATTTTGTGTCTAATTACTAACTGACCCAGCCGAAATCAAAGAGTCTCGTTAGGAAATAAGTTACCTACATTGTTTACAACGCTTCCTAAGGAGGTTAAGAAAAACAGCTTTTAAAAAAATTTGTCAATGATGTTTATAAAATACATAAATACCTATGCAAATGCCGACCTTCTGCTTTATGTTTAAGCAACCAAAATGATCTAAATTCGCTATTACCATGTAACTTCCGTCACCTTACACGTCCTTGCAAAATTTTACAACGCCATGTAATATTCAAATAGTTAATTTGTATTCAGGTTAAGTTTATGACATGAATGTTGCTCAAATGGCAGAATGCCCATCGTGTGATAATCTTTTGTAACGAGATTTATCAGTAAACTTGTTTTAGACTTTACTCTTTTGATTTTGTAAGATTCATAAGTAGAACTATGAAAATTATGAATGAAACTTTTGGACGGGCTCCTTGGCGCGTTCGGTAGAACACATGCCGTGCGCATCGATGGGTCGTGGGTTCGAATCCCACCGGGACCACATGTTTATAGTTTTCTGTAAGTATGTTTTCGCCACGTCTGGTAACTTCGGGCATTGATCAATAGGAAATCCTATCGAAATTCCAACCGGGTAACGGTTTATAGATGGACAAACCGTGAAGTGCATATTACTCGTTTCGGTTTGTCTATGGATTTCCGAATGCTCGAAGTAAAAAGTAGGTCGACAGGGCATCGTTGACTGATGTCATGTGACTGAGGTATCACCTACCATCAAGTGAACCTCATGCTCATCTGTCAATATCTAACATAAAAAAAACGAAATATGTATTTTTAATGTCAATTCAGAGCACAAAACGTAGAACGATTTCAATCAAGTTAATGCCGGCCATCACAGCCTAACGATTTCTCTTCATTAACAGCATTGTTTCATTCGGTCAAAATTCATTAATAATAATTGGTTATGGCTGGACCTAGATTCTAAAGAGCCTCATTGTTAAATAGAATCGTTTAATTGTTATTTGTGATAAACATATTTCTGTTGACCTGCTGTCCTGGGTTTAATGTTTATAGAATACCACGGTTAGACCGCTTTCAAAGCTTTACTTTAATATATCGCTGAACTGAATATTCAGTCTCGATATTAATACCTTCGTGGGTCAGACTAACGAGATCCATATACTTTGTCGTTAATTATGGCTGCTACATTAATTGTTCAAAGTTGATGAAAATAGTTTAATTTTTTTACAAAAAAATACATAGACGTTACTCGCTGATAATGTTTTTTTTTATGTCAGATATCGACAGACGAGGATGAGGTTCACTTGATAGTAGGTGATACCTCAGCCACAGAACATCAGTCAATGATGAGCTGTCGACCTAATTTTTACTTCGAGAATTCAGAAATCCATAGACTGAAACCGAAACGCGCAATATGCACTTCACGGTTTTTCCGTCTATGATGTAACTTTCTATTGGTGAAAGAATTTTTAAAATCTTTCCTGTTTATAATAATAGTTTAGATAATGACGCGGTGATAGGTGTGAATTATTATATCCACATTTTTCTGTTTATTACATGATTTTTAAACTTGAGTCAATTAAAAAAGAAAAATTCACGGTATCTTATGGCGGAAGAACTTACCCCAAATGACTTTATTATTTTATTCCTGTGAAACTAAACAATAGATTTCGTTGCGTTGCTGTTGAGAATTTAAAAGGTTTTATGTTATAAGCGGGTGCATTTCTAGTTTAAATGATAAATAAATGTGTTTGGCTCCTTTTGTACTTGTACAATGTCTAAAACAGCGTGAAATTGTGAAAACTGAAAAATAATTGCATAAAATATTATATTATATATAATATAGGATATGTTACATAACATATCTGCGGTCAGCATTAAATAGAGTTCAGTAAAGTAGGTTATATAATACATTTCATAATATTGGCATTGCACTGTCAAAAATATCAATAACATCACAATGAAAATTATAGTACTACAAAGAATAAATATATAGTATATAATTGTCTAATTGCGGCAATTATCTTTCATTTAACGAGACGTTTTGTAACGCAGATCACGATAGCTATTAGCGCAGTATTTCGTAGTCATTAGATTTATTTTAATTCGAAAGAGTTCCGCGCCCTATATTTGTTCTATTGAATTGTTAATCTACAAAATTAGCTGATTTAATGGTGAGTTCTATGGTTTGCCTAACTATATAAAGATCTTATATATAAAATTTCCATGTCACAATGTTAGTTACCGTACTCCTCCGAAACGGCTTTACCGATTTTTACCAAATTTTAGATGCGTATTCAGTAGGTCTGAGAATCGGCTACTATCTATTTTTCATACCCCTAAGTGATAAGATAAGGGTTGTTCACCCTTAAAAATGTTTTTTTTATTTTGTGGACGAAATTTTTTGTTTTTATTTTTTATAATGTGGCATTAAAAATACATACAACCCCTGCTTTTTTTTGTCAAAAAATCTAGACCCGTGCGAAGCCAGGGCGGGTCGCTAATAATTTATTAAATATACCGTATTCCCAAAATTCGAAGCTCTAATGATGTAGGTAATACGCCAAGGTGGTACGAGTATATAGTTAAAAACGTCGTAGGCTGATCTTCCCATGACCGAAGTTTAATCGAGAAATATAATTATCATACAAAATATTCCCCGGTGATGGATATCAGAAGAACATTATTAACGGCATTCTTATCGCGGTATCTCCTCGCATTAAACTTCGCCGAAATATCGGGAAAATAAATAAAATCCTTTCAGTTAAGTATGGTAGGAAAGGATAAATATAATATACTACCATATTATAGAGTTCGATGTGGAATAATAATAATAATTTCTTTTGTATTTTGTCAACGAGGGAATCACGCTTAAACAACAGTGTTTAACTATTTAAATAAAATATGTTTTACCGGATAGAAATACGATTTATTTCTTATAATATTTCATCACGATGTTCGAATGATTTTCAGCAAGCTTGGCCACTGTCTCACGTGCTTTTACTAAATTGAATTCGATTTATGCAACATATGGCCACGCTCCCTGCAAAGCCGTTAAAATGTATGTACGAGTATCTTATGAATATTAAGATCATAATTAGTATGGCTATACGATCGCATCCGAACCAAATCTTAACTGTCACCTTATCTCGACAAATCTTAACTAAATTACTGTCTCAAAAACTGTAAGTTCGCGGGCGACGCCAACAAACCTCAGGCAATTACGATTTTATGCATTCCTAACTGTACGGTATACCGTTGTTTCGGATTTGTACAACGTTTTGACAATATCTTTAAATATGATAATTATGGCTTGGCTTCGTCATGCTACTTGATTCTCTGATAGTTTGTAATTTCTTCAAGCCGATTTTTCTATAGCAATGCTTATCATCATCGCATTTTAAGTAAATATAAACACTGTCACTTCAATATTACATACGAGTGAAAAGTAAAAGTTACCTTGGCATAGACTGGTCGAAACCAAAAATTATCAAAACCCGTCTCGATGAAAGTTTCCGATAAAGTACATGTACCTATAACCTGATCAACAAAGCGGCTGCAAATGAGATTTCCCTTCGAAATCATTAAATAATCCATATTGGCCGAAATAATGGGTTTCAGAAGCTTATTAGAACACTGACCATATTATGCTAACTTAATAGTCTCATATTATATCGAAATTCCGTTCTTAGACGGACAAAGTGTTGTCGATCGCATCACTTTTTGAAATTTCGAAAGAAGGTGAGAGGGCGTACTTGTGATTAAAGTCCATCAAGCTTTCCTGGTTTTTTTATCGACATCTGATATAAAACCTACTCAAAAAAGGAATATACAGAAAACCTTCCTATGTATAATATTGTCTTTTATTAACGCGAGTATCACACATTTAAATAAAATACTGTATACCGGATTAAAAAGAGTGGCGGCGAGTTTCTTGCCAGTTCTTCTCGTCCGCTCTACGCCCTTGATTTGTGAACTGGTAGTAAATGTAAAATTAGAAGCATTTAATATGTATGATTTTTTATTGACGTTCATAGATGTACATTGTGTTACCTAAATTAATAGATTATTTTTTGATTTAATTGAATTAAATATGGCAACTTTGTGACATTTCAAATATCAGACAACTGTCATCTTTCTGTCTTCCCGCGACCACGGTTGCTGTAAAGCATCCGAAACGTCGGGATAAATAATTTAAACAATATAAATAATAAATCGCGTTTTAATCCGGTATACAGTATTTTATTTAAACTTCCTATGTATTCTGATTTCAATCTCCTTCCGGACGCTTGAAAATGCCTAGAATTGCTTTTAGTAACGAGCATTCATTGTGTATATAATGTAAAACTCCCCAACTTATTTATTTTCTTTTATGTCTTCTGTATCTGTCTGACACAGCAAATATTTAGATTTCATGTTATTACTCAAACAAGTGAGCCATATCTTTAGGTTAAAAGAGCACACCTTCCTCCACAGTATATAATATTTGATTATACTCCGACTTAACTGGTTATACCTTGTCGAGTGTGTCCTGCAATTCTTCAGTATAATATAAAACATGTATACAAACACTTGAAGCGAATAATTGAAATCACAAAGGTAAAGACCCCGAAATACATCCATCAAAAACCGGCCGCATACCTCTGGAGGGGCAAGAGCCGGCGTGGCCTACTGTTCCCCAAGGTCGAATGAATACCGCTTTACAACCTTTTTACTCCTTTCTTCCACCAGAATCCTTCCAATACATTTTGAACTCTATGAACTTGCGATATAGATAAAAATTGCCCATCATCATCTGATGTGTTTTTGCAAAAGTTTTTGTGGTAATGATAGGTTCGGATTTGCTACGCCGCATCTGATTTCGTTGTAATTCTTGTGCTTTTTCGGTGAAATGTACGGTTTTTAATTCTTAATTAGGTATTTAAAAGCTTTTTGTTCAGTAAAAATATGGTAATGACGCGCGCGTAATTTATAAATTAAAAATACCGATAAGATGGGCGATAAACGGGATATGGGAAAAGTACGAAGATATACATATAAAATTTCGGAAAATCTATACTTTAAGCTCATTAAAGACATTAAATTACCAAACAAGCTATACATACACAACAGTTAAGTTCAGATGTTGGCAAAATAGTTTAATCACTTTGGACAAATATTTCAAAACAGTATGTCCAAATGCTAATAGGTAGCGCTACATTTTATCAAAATTCTCACAGCCAATTTCAATTTAAAGTAGTAAATCTTTTTTTTTATTGTGAAATTATTATTGACTTCTATGAGTCTTTTCTAATTAGTTTTCACAAATCATGATAATATCCTAGAACTCTGGATAGTAAAGATCTTCAGTTTATGCAATTGATAAGTGATAACCTTAAGACCTGTTTGACTTGTCTTTGGTAATAGAATTTAATGCTGCTGTTGAATGTTATTTCGCCACTTTTTCGCTAGCCACTTGTCGAAATACGCCTTGTTTGGGAAATGGTATCGTGCTAAAGAATTTAATCTTTACGTAGAATTTGCTGCACCCAAATCTTTGACTAGAATTCTTCTTCGATTTTTATAGAAACCGGTCAGACATAATATATATATATTTGAGTTCAAAGGTAGATGTAGATCTACCTTTGAATATTACTACTAATATTATAAAAAGGAAATATTTGTTATGATTTAACTCAAAAACTACTCGACTGATTTAAAAAAATTCTTTCACCAATAGAAAGCTACATGATCAGCGAGTTTTTGTATAGTACATCTACATTGCATTGCATCGTATGAAGCCGGGGCATGTTATAGTTTATAAGTTACTATGTATAGCTAATTTCCGTGTTTCACTGTACAAGGAAAGCTTGAGCTTGCCTCATTTGTACTTAGTCTTACAGCGATCGGAACCATTTTTGATTCAAACTTATTAATATGAAAGTAAATATATTTTTATTGTTTGTTCTCAATGAAAGTGTAGCGACATCTATGATCCGCTACAAGAATCAATACAAAAGGTGTCTAATCCTGAATCGCGCTATCAAAGTTTCTGTGCGCGCTAAGTATACCATATACAACATCTCGACATCAACCACCTTGGCCTTAGGGCCGGCCAGTCAGTGGTTCGACTGGTCGAGGATCCTCCCTTTAGGTTGGAGGAAGACCGCACCTCCCTTCCTCCGCAAAAGTAACTAAAGTATTATAATGATTTGATAGGTCATTCAGCTGATAATTCACTTTTATTCCTACTTCTATTTTGGTGCGAAGTAAAATAACACACCTGAAGATTTTTATGCAAATATTTATTAGACTCATATTGAGCTTGCAACCGCGGTTGGAACGAGTTTGTTACGTCTAGGATTTCTAATTTATGCACTTTTTTGACCTTAACTTTCATTGACATTGGAGCATAATATAATTTAACATAGGTTATTAACACTAGTTTGTATACGGCTCCACGGGCTTGTTAAATATAAATTGGAACTTTCCCCGGCATAAAAAATCTATTTATTTTTAGGAATATTTCTATGTTAAAAAAAAGTTATTTTGTCTGGAAATGGAAATTAGTAAACACATTTTACATGAAATTTAATTAAATCAGATTCATTAAAAAAATTCAAAATACCAATCAAAAAGCTATTTCTGCTACATCTAAAGATCCAGATGTTTCGACCATAATTACGCCACCAATTTGAACATGTAAAGTATATATCGGTTTACGTTCAATTAATCCAGTAAAGGAAATTTAAAACGCCACTCAAGGTCTGCTATTCTATAACGACCTACATGTTTTGACGTTAATAATTTATTTTAACTATAACAAGGTATGAATGCCATTATAGATCTAATCGTTGTATATTTTTTACACATTGCAAACATTTTATATGACTTTTGCATAGATATAGTTTAAGGGTAGGAGAGTGACATGTGTTCCTTTTAATTCAGGTAAAACATCTTAATTCTTGTATAGAAAAGAACGAACAAAGCATATAAAGGTTATATACAAAAAATTAAATATATATCGTCAACTCATCAAGGGGAAACTTGAGCTTAAATTATTGAAATACATTATGATAATAAGGAACTTAATTACCTACAAATGATAAGGGCTGGGTTCTTTGTTTTAAATTTTGTTAACTAAAAGCCAATGTATCTAAAATATCTTTATATCCGTACAAAAACAATATCAGTGTTGCGTTATTATGAAATATGAACATACAAATATACATAAAAAATCAAATGGTACCTACGATATGTCTTGCTCAAATTGCATATTTTTCGATTTTTAGATTGTAACAGACAGACATTACGTATAGGATTAATTAATCATACTCTAGTGTTAGTACATGAATTTTATCTCCTCTCCTGTCGAAGTAATGGATAATAAAGTGAACCTTAACTGGTCCGTGGGCAGCTCACAGCTGTCAGTGGTCAGCCGGCGCAGGCGCAGGCGCGGTATTCGATGTCCCCGCGTTCCCGTTACGCTACCGTTTGCGACAGTTACTGTTATACGATAGGGTTGACCACTCTATTTATTTATTGAAAAGTAGGTTGGTTTTCGTCTGCTGATCAATATTAAACGGTGATGCGTTTTAAGAAAGGGCACATCTGTCTAGGAGATTCATCTTATCCTTAAAGATACTTAAAATTTAATGGTCCGTAAAAACAGAAGACAGGAGAGAGTTACATTCCATCAAAGTTTTAATATAGAAAACAAGCAACGCGCCCCGGATTCACAAAAAAAACACACAAAAAGCCTGTTACTCGCTGATAATGTAACTTTCTATTGGTGAAAGAATTTTTAAAATACAAATCTTTCCACTTTATAATATTATAATAAATAATAAATATAGATATAGACAACAATATTAGTCACAACTTCATTCAGACATCAGTTTTTTGTTCTGCACAGAATTGATAAATAATTTCTTACAATATTTTCTTTTTTAACTAAACATATACAGACGAATATGAAACACCTGATGCCATATTTCCCTTTAATGCTGTGTCATGAATTTTAATCACCAATAAATTCTGAGGAATTTCATCGTTATGATAATTAAGTAGTTCTCGTCAACCCTAACATAGTATCAAAAAGAGACAGCTGTTTGGACATTATCTTAGGAACCTTCTTGTTTTACAACTTAGCTTAGGCGAAAGTTATTTCAGAAGGATAAATTATCTTCTAGTTTCTGATAAAAGAATACTTGTAAATGTTCTCGCATATATAAATAATATAATTGTTAAAAACCAAATAGTGACTGTGTAACGTATTATGTTTTAATTTTCCTTTTCTACTTGTCACTCTTATTACTTTTCTGACGTCGACAACCCTAACAAAAAATCTTAATAACACTTTTAACAATTTCATAAAATATATTCCTCGAGATTACTAATAACTCATTTCCGCATTCATTTCTTCATGCCTCCCAAATTTCGTTAGCTTCAGTTTAACCATATCCATTCATTCCTTATATGTAGAAAAAATTGTAATTATCAAACAATGCCCGTCCAATCATTTCCTCGAAACATATCAAGCACAGATGATATATAAATCAAAATATTCCTGCGAAATGTCAATCTGTCGATTTCAAGAAACCATTACTCTTAGTGTCAAGTATATAGGCTACCACAATTACTAGAGTCCGTGTCAGGAAGTCGAGATTTCTCCCCATTGTCCTTAAAACAATGCCTATTTTCAGATCAATGACATTAGGTTACAATTTGAACTTATCATTTCCAGGGATGTTGTCAAGAGAAAGCAGTTCTAAAACTGTTTAAGGACTAGTAATATGCCTCGGCTTCGCACGAGTGCAATGTAGATGTACTATACACAAATAGCCTATGTTACTCGCTGATAATGTAGCTTTGTATTGGTGAAAGAATTTAAAAAATGCTTCAGTAGATCCAGAGATTATTCCCTACCACTTTTCTTTTACACCTTGAGTTACATTATTCAAGTTTTATTAGGAATCCCTTACTGTATGTACTGTAATTACTCGGTGAAGATTTCTAACGGTGACGGGATTTTTAAAATCAATCGAGTAGTTTTGAACTTAAATCGTAACAAACAAACAAATCTTTCCTCTCTGTAAATCCCTATTAATAAGTATAGATTTGTTTTCTACGATTTACTTTACGCAAAACTGTTTACGTTCTTCACTCCATCTCATCATGTAAGTTGGTGTAACATTGGTTAATTGTTATTGCGAATACGTTTAAAGGTAGTAAAGTATTTCGTGTTAGAACACAGCTCTCGATCCTTAGAACATCGCTTCAGAAACAGCTGGTGTTGTGAAGAGAGGTAGTGACAGTTACATTTATAGATTGTTACAATGCTCAATAAAATTTGAACTACATTCGACACGACGATTTCTTGGACTTGTATTCTAGACTCAGGAAGTGATATAAATAAAGTTGTAGTTTGAAATGAGAAATGTCGATTTGAGAGATAGTATCGTGTAGTATTTGCACAAATTGAGGACGTAATTAACGTGGAATGAAGAATTGTACCTATTTATTTAAATTACTGGACAATTTATATTGCGGTAGGAATTTGGTAAAGGAGCTTATGGTGGTAATATCGATATATCGAGACTCACTTGATGGTAGATTACAAAATTAATAATTTCTATTCTTATGCTTATGCATTTGCTTCGAGCTTCGTTTCAAATCGAAATGCGCAATCTGCGCGACATTCCATCTATGATAGTTCGGACAGAATTTCGATATTCCTCCCAACCGAATGCTTAAAGTAGCCAGAGCTAGGAAAAGCTTACAGAAAATTACAGACGTGTTAGACCCGGCAGGTTTCGAACCCGAACTTAAGGAAGGTGAACTTCCAAACGCGCCGTGAGTCCATCAAGTAATCTAGAAATATGCGTTATCGATAATATTCGCACTATCATCGTCAAGTCAAAGATTTTCACGGATTTTTAGTATAGTATTTTATGATTTACTTCGAACGTATTTGTTCTTTTCTGTTTGTATGTGTACAAATTGATCCGCATAATAACTCGAATAGGTATAATGTAAAATCTTGTCTATTTATACCCTTATTGCTCAACCTTTCAAGATAATTGGAATAATGAATGGAAGGCTATTAATATAATATTACCTCTAAATTTAATGTATGTTTAAGAACGATCGATTTAAACCTCTCGACTCTTGAGCAGAAATGCAATCAGTTGATCAGTATACAGACGTCAGTGAGGTACGTCACCTCAGTTCTGAATTCTCAACTCTCAAGAGTCAAGCTTATAGCTCAGTTGATATCGTGCGTTTCCACCGCGCGCTCGCGTCGCCTGCTATAGCGATTATTAACAAAAATATTCGACACTTAGTAAGCGTATATATGCCATTGTTGAACTGTGCGATTTCGGTAATTAGCATTCTTATTGCTTAATTTAGTTTTTTTTATGAGAAAAATATTCCATTACGTGTGCCACGATTGTGTTAGTTTTTGTTATGTGTTTTCGAAGTGAAGAGTCCTTATCAGATAAAGGATTTATAATGTTACGGCGTGATCTGGAATGATCTATATTTATAAGATTACATATTTAGAACAAATTAAACTTAATTATTGATTACTTTCTTAAATTATGAATATAAAATATTCAAAAAAGGAATCAATTAGACTCGACGGTCATTTATTTGTAATTTGATTACGAAATTCTTGTACCAAGTATAGAATAAGTTGTGAAATTATGCAATTCGTTGTGTAAAAAGTAATTTGACTGAACAATAGGAAGTTTTGCTTAATTACTACTTACACAGTCTATTACCTCATTATTCTTCGTAAATTTAAATGGAAACTAGGAAAATAGCTTGCAGAAATAATTACGTGTATACTACGTACTATATCATTTGTTGAGTTGTTGGAAATGGATACTGATTTTAAAACACCTGACAATTTTTAATAATTGAAATAGATTATTTAAAAATCTCTAGCCGGCCTTCTCGACGTGGGACTTTAGATATTAACGTTTCTGAATTTAATGTAATTAAACATACTTTTTTTCCCTTCTCTATTCTTATATTTTGGGTAGATACATAAAATGCCTCAGATTAATTCTGTGAGCTGGTGCTAAAAGGGCCAAAGTACGTATTTTTAAGATACGAGATTATATTTATATATTTATTTATAGTAAAAAGACTTATCTTTATCGATGTATTTCAAAAGATACTATGTAATATGTATGTATATATGTATCTTAAGGATACTATAGTTAAAAAAATATATGATGTTTATTATTGCTGGTTCATTCTGTTCACTGGTTGATTTTGACCTCTTTAGCACTAGGCCACATAATTGCTTTTTACGTATATATTGTAGGGTATGATTTTTCTTATAAAAATTCCAAAAAAAAAGTTTTCTTTTTCGAATTTCCGTTTACTTTTAAATTTGAAAACTAGTTGAAAAATCCATACTGTCCGGACTACTCACAAGTAGTTTTTTAAGTTGTATCTAAAACTGATTTTTCCTATTCCAGATACATCCGTACAATGGACAGTGAGGAGGTGTACAGTGTAGTGTGAGTGAGATACTGTGAGTGCTATGTGATCATGCCTTCCGATAGTGGCACCGCGTGGTCGCCGCCCGCCTCTACCGAGCGGCGACTCAGCAACTCTTCGGATGGCAGCGCTGGAAGTGGATATTCCAAGGCTGTGAGTACCAGATACCATTTACTTAGATACTTATTTGGATCGCCTTCGTGGCGCAATGGTAAGCGCTACGCATTTAGCACGGGAGGTCCTGGCTTCGAATCCCGGGGAAACAAGATAAAAAATCACACAGACACAGACAGAAGGCTGATTAATTACTTACATTACATTACTCTGTAAAAAGAATATCAGTACAGAAATGTATCTGTCCCTGTCCTACTTGAACTATTATTTATTTATTTATTTATTTAGCACTCTTTATTGCACTTGAAAATATAACTAAAACAATAATTAAATTCTTAGAAATAACTTAAATGTACAATATGCGGCCTTATCGCTTTCAGCGATCTCTTCCAGGCAACCCTAAACAATAAAAAGAAATGGAGAGTATTCGTGCAGGTAGTACTACTTTATTAGTTAAGAAAGGCATTATATTATTTTTTTGGATACAGTTTTTCGAAATCTTAAAAACATTGATTAAGATCTATGATATAAACATATACTTAGCACCAACAAAGAGCTTGTCGGTGTTTTTATGTAACCAGTAGCAAGTGCTTGATCAGGTTTAAAAATAAAAAGGGTATATAGATCTTGTTTCGAGTAATACGAAACGCAAAAACAATCGTTTAGCGAAGGTGACCAAGAACCCAGTCATAAACACTATTCAGGGGGGTTAGAACGCAAAACGCAAAACGATTCGACTGATCGTCTCGCTTCATTGTGATTGGTGTAGAGACTCTCTCGCTTCATTGTGATTGGTGTAGAGAGTCTCTAGAGAGTCTCTACACCAATCACAATGAAGCGAGACGATCAGTCGAATCGTTTTGCGTTTTGCGTTCTAACCCCGCTGTCTCGTTGCGTAAGCTGTTTTTTGCCACCATACCATTATTTGTTATTTCTTGTTAAAATGTGTAGCGAATTAGGAGACGGTAACAAAAACTACCTATTTCACAAATACTACGCGAATTGAAACTAATTTGCAAGTGATTCGTAACGGTTGAAGTTAGCGTTATTGTAGCAGTAAAAACTGTTTCACTTTCAAGGGAAATTGCTGCTGAGATGTCGGTTTTTGCTGAAAATAATTTTTTCATTATTTGTATATAGCGGAAGGCTTAATACCGTACACCTCCCATAAAGTATACAGATAACTAGCTTTTTTGTTTTTACCGGCTTTTTTTCTAAAAAAAATAAATAGCCCAAAATAAATTAGCTTTTCATGGAGGTATAAAAGAATATTGTTTTTCTGTGTAAATATATGTAATTTATTCCGACCGGGTTGCGAACCACCTAGATGGAAAACCCATAAAGTGCAAATTGCGCGTTGTGGTTTTAGTCTATGGATTTCCGAATACTTGAAGTAAAATAAAAACTGATGTTTTGTGGACGAGGTGTTACTTAACAACTATCAAATGAACCTCATATTCGTCCTATTAAAGATTCCTATGTTTCTACAAAAATATTCAAGAAATGTTACTGAGAGTATTTAGTTAATGCTAACTACACGATAGCTGGTATTTAACTCGAAACATATTAAGTTAATTGTATCATCTTAAGTGATTAGGATTTTAATGAATATCAATTAGTACGTAATACTGTACTTAATATGGTGTTTATATAAAGTTAATTATTGCAATAAATCAAGTGTTTTAAAAATTAACTTTTCTAAATCTTTTGAATTCGGTTACGATAAATCATAAACATATATCACTGTGAAAAATCTCCAATCTATCAAGATGAACACAATACTTCATAGATTGCATGCGCATGAGCATAAAAATATTTTTAATAGATGGTTATATGCCGTTCATTAGTAAGTTTGTAAATATGAAATGCAAACCGTTTTCTACAAACACAGAGAGGATGTAGTTGATTACTCAATATTTGCATATCCTGTTCCTTCTCACGATTTATACGTTCAATGTAGGTATTTCTTTGATTATAAACTTGCTCTAGGTACTTTTCGTAAAAACGGTATTGATATAAGATGTTTCAATAGCCGCGCCGTAAGCAAATAAGTATTCTGATCTCTTATATAGAACTTACAGGCAATTTTCTATCTCCTTATTGATCATGATCCATAATAAATTTTCTAGTAGATATTATATTACACAGTGGATTTTTGTATAAAACTGCAATACATGTTGTAAGAACTTTATGCTATTACAACCTAGCGAACTAAATAATTAACATACAACTTAAAATACTACAGTATTAATTTACTTGAAAACTAAGATAATGTCTTTTGACTTTTCTTAGTGTTCATAATTAATTTTAGAGGCATTTGTTCATATGCACTTACACTATTTGGTAAAACTGTCGAAACAGGGCTGTAGCCAAAAGTAGTCCAATTTTTTTTTAATGCTTTTTATAGATGGTAGCCCATGGAATATTATGGTGTGGGACGCCATAAAACCCCAAAGAAAAAAAAAGCATGCAAACCCAAAGTAATAGGGTGGTGGTGGTGGTGGTCACTACGAGGGGCGGCTGATAAGTCCGCGGCCTGAGGTACTAAGCACTGACTAATTATCTCACTTGTCTTAGTACTAGTTGAGACACTTCTTGGTAGTATAAATATAACCTTTTTTCCATAATAATGCTATTAGTAAAATATCTGTTGAAGGACAAACATCATCATGTCAGCCGATTCGACAAATTTAAGTAATATTGAACACCGCGCCGTGATAAAGTACTGTGTAAAGAAAGGGAAAACTCTGAAATGAATTTTCGAAGACATGTCATTAGTTCTTTGGGGATCTGCGCCTTTATATACCATGGTCAAAAAATGGGCTCGCTTATTAAAACAAGGACGAGAGAGCTGTGAAGATGATCCGAGTCCGGGGCGTTCTGTGACGGTAGTGACGGAGGAAAATGTTCGAAAAGTCGAAAAATTTGTACTGGCCGACCAAAGAAGAAAATTATGGCAGATAGCCGAAGAGTTGCAGATCAGTAAAAAATGGGTTGGATAAATTATGCACAAGCATTTCAATATGAGAAAATTCAATGCGCGTTGGGTACCAAAAATGCTTTCACCGTTCGACAAGCAGCGGCGTCTCGCGTCAAGTAAGGATTTTTAGACCTAGTCGGGAACAATCTACACGAAATTTGCGACCGAATCATAAACATAGATGAAATCTGGGTTCGCCAATGCAATTTTGACCTAAATTGAAGTCCATGCAATGGACGAAAAAAGGAGAAAGGCCGCCGAAGAAATTTAAGGTTAAATATTCGGCATCAAAGCTTATGGCGACTGTTTTCTGGATCAGCGAAGGTGTTTTGCTGATTAATTACCTACCATAGGGAACTACTATAAATGGACAATACTATGAAAATTTATTGGCTCAGGCGCGAGAGGCAGTCGCTCAGGAGCGACGTGGGAAATTAGCACGCGGAGTGCTGTTTTTGCAAGACAAAGCGCGCGCCACACGGCGCGCGTTTCCCGGCTGCTGCTGAAGGATACAGGCTTCTAAGAAATTGACCACTCACCTTAGAGTCTAGACCTGGCTCTCTGCTACTATTTCCTTTTTTCCAATTTGAAAAAGGTGTAACGAGATCGTAGATTTACCGATGACAATGAAATGTAGACGGTTGTAGAAACCCAATTTGAGGGCAAAGATAAAAAAAATTTTTTTGGAGGTTTAAAAGCGTTGCACGCCGGATTTGTAAAATGTATTTTGCTTGAGGAAGACTATATTGAAAAATAAAAATAAAGTACTCATACTTTTCTTTCATTTAATGCCTTAGGCCGCGGACTTATCAGCCGCCCCTCGTATTTAAAAATAATACAAAGAAATAAATTGCTCAAACGGTTGATTTCGCTTGAGTCATCTTCTTTTTTAGATTTTGATTCAGTTTCTTATGTAATATATTTCCAAGCCAAGTGATAGTGACTTGAAGAGACCTTTAAATGATTTAACATTTACAAAAGGCGGGCCGCTAGTAAAGCAATAAAATAAATTAAAAACACGTAGGTTTTAAAGATAAGACGACTTTTAGAAGGTTGACGCCCGTTTTTTATGCCTTTCGCTGCAAATTGTCGCATGCCAAGGGCATCCGATATGTTGGCTCGATTTAATTCAAACTAGTTTTGTTCTTTTATTGAAAATCTGTACGTTTTATGAGCAAGTAAGTTCGTCTTTGCCGGCCGCTAACATCCTGCATTAAATGCAAATTACGATATTTTTTTTCAAAAGAAGTGAATGACTTAAAACTAGATTTTTTAGTGATTTTCGAAACTTTGTGAAAAGGTCTATAACACATAAATTGTCTAACCGATTATTTTGAAATTTGGTAGGAATATGGCTTATAATATATACTGAATAATATACACTGTGTATATGTATACATTAGGGGTATCAGCTTCTAGAGGAATGGGCAGAATATTCAGCTTTGAATCTTCTTAAATAATTATGGTAATAACGACCTTTGTCTTGTTATTTTAGTAAGGTACCAATCAAACGACAATAATGTTTGTGGTTAACATTTTTTTTTCTGTTTAGCTAAAAAACACAATAAATAGTAGGTACTTACCCACCGAACGGGTTTGATTCCTTTCCAATATTCGTAAAAGTTTTCCTTCCATCTGGCCACTTTGAGCTTTATTCATAGCATGCGAGGAAAGTCAAATTTTGTCCGGGAACAAGCCCATATTCCCAATTCAGATTCAGCTTTGGTATCCTAATAATTAAAAAAAATAGACGCTTTTACACCATTGATGTATTGCGGCTGTTGAGCCGCAGTTGTGTGGTATGGTGGTAGGTATCACTTACCACCATCAAGCGAGCTTCTCGACACAAATATAACCACAAGTTTGAGGTACATTTATGGCTTCTTCCGCTCCACAGTGAGGGTGCAACCACAGTCCGCATCACCGGACGTCCGATTTGAATCCATTTTGAAAATGTTTCTTTTAAATTTGGAATTTATTTTCTACGCTGATTATGTTACAACCAGGTTAGATTCCCTACAAAGACTCAATATGACGGTCTGGCTGAAGAAATTTACTACCTGGAAAGGAAAATATAGATGAATGGATCATCCCTGTGTCCCTCTAGGTGACACATGTATGGTTTTATTCTAAATCATTAGTCGCTACTTTGTAACCTATTTGTCATCATTTTGTAAGTTTCTTCATATTTTAGTTTTTAAACTACACTGAGTGAATCACCACATACCATCGGGTGGTTAAACCACTATATTTATTTATTTTACGATTTTATTGCACACAAAAGAAATACAAATATGATACTACATTTACATTTACTTGAGGTGGCAAATAAAAGCCGTATCTACCTATGTATCGGCACCAGTTAGTTTACTTACTAGAGCCACAAATATCAGAAATATAGTTGAATAATTAGGGCCACAAAGTTGACTACTAAGTTCATACAGTTGACTTACTAGGGCCACAAAATTGGCTACTAAGTTCACATAGTTGACTTACTAGGGCCACAAAGTTGGATACTAAGTTCAGATTGTTGACTTACTGGACAAAAAACTAACTAACTTTTAAAGGGATTATAATATCTGGTATAAAGTTGAACAAAGACATTCCGAACGAATAAGAATACGAGTATATATTGAAATACCGAGTAGAGGCGTACACTGCCGTCCGTCCGTGTAATGACATTTGCCGGTCGACCTTCAAGGCCCCACTGAATTGAGCGATACAAATGTTAAGGGTCGCCCCGAGCATTGATTCCGTGCTATGTATATAGACTTAACCGTGTTGTTTATTCCATAATACATGAGAGAATATATTTATGTGAACCCTACATAAAGGCAGGATTCCATAATATAGGATATCTTATCGTGAAAGTCAGGATTGTCATTACCGTACCCTAGATGAGACAATTTCTGTGTCCATTTCACCAATAATCTATACAGGCAGGAGATGATCAGTATTTAGTTTTAATTTTAGTTTCTCCGAGATTCGAACTTTGGACCCTCGGTTCTAAACGCAACTCAAAAACAAACGCAAAAAAAATTGTTTTCAGAAATTTTTAATCTTATTTGTATTATGTCAAAAATATATTTGTTCTATTGCAAATGGAAAAATAAACTTAGTTTTACATCATTGCATAGTATGTTAAAGTCGATATTTTTGTTTGTATGATGAACGTTTATCCTTACGTATATTTTGATGTAGTTTTCACCACCATTAAGCATATTCATCCGAAAGCTTTGTAATGAAGTTTATTTCAATTTACATGTACGAAGCCGTGATCAAAACCTAATTGTAGTTTGAATACACCATCTCAAAATGAGCGTTATGTTTTTACTTAATTCCGACAAATAAAGACTAAGCACTAAGCAAAACTTCATTAAAATAGAGCAATCTGTGTCTAGGCCGCGTACATACGATAAACAAACTTTTCGCTTACTTACTTATTAGCATTGGTCTCACCTCTACCCTTTGCAAAGTTATGTTTATTTCACGAACTTTATTGTTTATTGTTTTGTATTAATAAATATCTTCCCGTCACTACAATATATATTTTATCGCAACTAGGAAGTTCGTATTAATGAAAATACTTTTTAATTGATTTAATATTTCTTATATGTGATGAGGAAGCTTACTTTAAATGCCAGAGACTCGGGATATATATACAATTTAAACTCGTATGATAGTGTTTACGTAATAAAAAATAAATAATTTTAATTTATTGCAAAAGATTGCATTTAGAGTTAAACTCTTGTTAGAAAGTGTTGTGTATACGAGTATTTAATATTTATATATAAGAAATAATAGTTATTTTAGCAAGATAATTACTAATAATAATTAATTGTTCATACCTTTTGTTTATATAGTAGTAAATGCCCGAGTATTGTCTGATCCACTGATCGTTTTCTTTTCAGGCAAATAGGTGATCAGCCTTTAGTGCCCTGCCCGACCGAAACAATTTTTATTTTTAATCTTGTTCCGCTGGGATTCGAACTCAGGACCCTCGGTGGTTAAAGCATCGCGCTTATCATTGAGCCATGGAGGCGGTTGAATTGTCGATGTTATAATACAAATAAAATGACATTACTTGGACAAATGTCTACATAAACTGTTACGATGTTAACTTCTTTTGATATCAGTTGCATTCAATTCGAGTTTTTCCCTCGATGAGAATACTTCGCAACTCGCAAGGTCATCCGGTACCCAGTCACTGCGAAAAACATTCGTTAATCAAAATTATCACCAATAATATATCATAATTTCTTCTTCCTTATTAAAGCGGACTTTCATGGCCATTTGGTACTGGAAAAACATTTAATTATTATTTCTGTTTAATTTCACCACAACATTGCAAAGGTGTAAAATATATGTGTAGAATACAGACCAAACCTAGGACAGAGAAGGGCGCTACTATTTCTATGATTCTTATTGTAAAACTGGCAACACTGGCTGCAATGTAGGCACAATACACAAAAATATAATAAAGACGTAAATTTTGTGTGGAAAACGTAAAGACGTAAATCTCTGAAACTACTGAACCAATTTAAAAAAAATTCGCCAATAGAAAGTTACATTATCAGCGAGTAACATAGGCTTCATTTTGTTTTTAGTATAACTTACATCTACATTGCACTCGTCCGAAGCCGGGGCAGATCGCTCTTTCTCTTATATATAGATAATAGATATAGAAGAGAAGGTAATTGCTATGTCGAATCTATTTAAATGAAGGTAGTGTCACGACGACAACAACAGTTATTGGAAACAATGTGGTAGAATCTGATAAGGATTTAGTTCACAAACAGCTATCAATCACTGCGCCAAATGTGACCCCAATCAAGGTCCTCGATCTGATGCGGAAATTACAATGGCTATATTGTCATTTCTTAGTTAAGGTGCGCTCACACAGACGGAACTATGCATTATTTCGAAAGGTCCGTGAAATATGTATTGCTCAAAACTAATGAACGAATATAGTTAAGTTTTCATATAATTAAGAAAGATTATAATTTATATTAACCAAATGTTCTATCGTTTTATAATTTATTAAAGACTAGCAACGCGCCCCGTCTTCACACGGGTGCAATATAGATATAAAAAATAGCCTATGTTACTTGCTGATAATGTATCTTTCTATTGGTGAAAGAATTTTTAAAATCGGTGCAGTAATTTTTGACTTTATTTATAACATACAAAAATACAAATTTTTCCTCGTTAAAATATTAGTATAGATATAGATAATGTAATTATCCAAAACAAGAATCGTTTTCCACACAACATATTACAGAAATCGGTAAAATGATGTTTCAGTAATGTTTTATATTGACAGGTTATTTATAAATTAGTTATATTTATTTAGAATACCTTTGTTCGTCAAATGCAACAACACATATCTCAGGGTATGTGTTGTTTTCAATAGCTTCCATATTGCATGAATAGCGACTGAGCGAGTGATGTACTCGTATTTGTTTTTTCCTAAACTGTCTGTAATATCATAGATAGGTGTGTGTTTGTTTGTGCAACTATGCCTCAGTTCTCTTCTTCCCTTCTAAAAATGTATCTACAACTGAGTCCGCTCCGTCTTTAGTTCGGTTCGTAGTGTTTAACGGAACCTTAACATAATTCACTTTCAGCTTTTTTAATTACATTAATTTAAAATGAATCTTACTTCAACGATAGTAGAGTTCTTTTTCAAAGTCGTATGCGCGCAATGGCAGCTATTGTTATGTAAATAGGGGTGATAATGGTATAATTGGAGCGATACAACCAGTCCCATTGAGGTCAAGTGCGACAATCACGTTTCTGATCAGTTTTACGGTACGATTTAAATCTTTAAATAATAACTTTAAGCTAAACAATGAAAAACAATAGTTCTTTTCATTTAGACTGTGATGATTCGAACTTAAAAATAATCTGTGTAATGGCTAGCGTAAGATTTTAATTCATAAAAGCGCAATTGCTTGAAACGAAGAAAAAAGCAAAAGGGACTAAAGAATCGAATAAAATTTACCAATGTGATTGCGTGGATGGCACTGCACCGTCAGTTCTAGTGATATCAGCAGGATACATGATTCTTCGACATATCCACGGTAGTTTTTCGTATTTGCGTATTCTATTAAAAGATGTTGAATATCGAATATCTGTTTATTTATCTGTTATATATAGAAATGTAATTAATAATTTTGGATTTCTTTAACGTCTTGCGTTTCAACGCAGCGTTCAAAACGTCCATTGTATATCCCTCATTATGCATATCGCTGTCATGACATAACGGCCACTTTCCTTCCGAGATTGTTACCGAAAAAAGAAAACTTCTCGTTACATGTAATGTTGTCGGACTTATTGCATTTTAATGTGCGCGTGAGTGCGACCGCGTTTTTATGACAATAGGACTTTATATTGCTTACAGTAACTTAGAATATCGCCTGAATATTATTAATGTATGTATAACGGAATTTAGAAAAATAAGCTTCTGATACTTTAAATATAAAAATTTTTCGAGGTTTTTAATGTTAGATAGAATAGAATAGTTGAGGTAGAATGAGCATGAGATTCACTTGATAGTATCTCAGCCACAGAACATCAGTCAGTGATACGCTGTCGACTTACTTTTTACTTCGAGCCTACGGAAATCCATAGACGAGTCCGAAGCGCGTAATGTGCACTCCACGGGTTTTCTATCTGGTGGGGAATGGTTGTTCCTTACTCGGTCGGAATTTAGATAATTCTCCTACCCGTTTAATGCCAGAAGTGACTATACGTGGGGAAGACATGCTTACAGAAAATTATTAACATTTAATTATAACACTACAGTATTTGAATTCCTAACTCTTCGCTGATCTATCTTCTTTTCATACTTCTATATTTTGTTCGACCGAATTGTTTTTTCGAGTTTCGAATCCTCTGATGGCCGAATTCTCGAACGCTTATCATCATTGAGGTGTACTTAAAAATATATCTAACCCTTTCATTACGAGGGTAAAATGAATGACAGTAACATTTTAAGAAGCCCTCAAATTTTGATTATGGTTTCAGTATTCCGCTGTGAGCCTTGGAGCCGTTATATTTTAGTTATTTACAATCTTTGCCACATCAATTAATTTATTTATCGATAAATAAATGAGCCCTCAGTAATATTATGTTGTGATTGTATTTGCGTTGCGAATAACATTCAGGGTCAAATTGTGATAACCTGTAAATAATAAGTACATTATATTTTATATTGACATCAATAAACTGTTACTGATTTTAATTATATTGTAAACACAGTATTTACAGCACTCTGCATGGATGACGAAAGGTCATGGCGTGATATTCCAATACCATCTCTTGTGAAATTAAAAATTCTTAATTCTATATCAGAAACAGTAGTTATATGTGTATAGGGGAAAAATGCCACAGATAAATTCTGCTTTGAGTGATATTGAACGTTCACAGCAAGATATGGACATTGCTCCTTTTTCCTTTTCAAGTATAAAGTTTAATAAGGTGAGCCAGTTATCAACGTCAAGCTGAAAAAAGGTACCTAATAGGAGTGATAACATTCAGAAATATAAAAAAGACTAATCTATACTAACAATTAAAAAGCTAAAATATTCGTATGTTTGTCCTCCATACTATTCATCCTATTATTATGAAACATTGGTGAGTTATTCTACATGCCCCCGCGAGGGTTCCTGATCCAAAAAACAACAAAGCATGCCGGTTACAGCTAGTTGGAAATAAAGCGATCTAAGACTGCGATAACCTCCCCTTAAATCACCTTACATTTTTGATCACAAAAAACTAATCCAATTTTTTTCACTTTCATATTATCTAGATTTAACAGCTACGATCCGTTTAGCAGTTGCAACACGTTGTATTATCGTTAACGCGGCGGCCTGCAGGCTATTCAGACAGCGAATGCGCTGTACGAACTTCTAAGTAGAGCGACCCACTTCGCATTATGTGCTAAGTGATGACAAGTGCTCGCAAACATGTCTTTATTAAAGTGGACTAGCCGCCAGACGCTTTATTCTAAGATGTCAATGCGCAGTTTCGTTTTTCATTTGTTTTTGGACGTGGTAACCTTTGTATGGGTGTTGCCAAATATGAATGAATAGCGCCAAAAACCTTTAGGAAGACTAATTGAATAGGAGAGCGGGTTTGTATGGATGTTTCTCACACTTTGACATGTACATTGTACATAGTCAAAGTTCTCACAATAGTGCCAAAAACCTTAGGAAAACTTATTGAATAGCATGGTGGGTTATTATATGCTAGATTCACTTTTAGTTCAAAATACTGAAAATCCATCTAATTCCGGAATAACTGTAGCTTTTTTTTGAATCGGTCGAGTAGTTTATGAGTTAAATCGTAACAAACAAACAAACATTTCCTCTTTGTAATATTAGTATAGATAAATATTCACATGTTAAACAATTTAGTGCTTCACTTAGTGTATCCAGATATTTTTTCAAAACAGACCCGAAAATACATATAAAATCATAGAGTATCCAATTAAATTTCAGCGAGTTATCTTCTGCGGTAAAAACCCTCACCTTAAATAATTACAGTTTTGCAAATGTACGATATACTATATACTATAGATAGTGCTATGTCATACTTGTTTTATATTTCTGATAAGTGATTCATTTCTGTATAATTCCAACGGCCATTTTAATAATTACACTTAATAATTATTATAATTAAAAGAGTTTATTGCCAGTTATTCTTGTCCGATCTACGCCCTTGATTTGAGAACTGGCAGTAAATGTAAAATTAGAAGCGTTTAATATATATTTTATTTATTTATTGAAGTTAAGTGTACATTGTGTTACCTAAACGAATTAATAACGAAAGAATTTGCAGTTATTAACAGTATTGCTCCTACATTACTTGTTGTTGAAAAGAGTGTCCATGGAGTTTCTTGCCGGTTCTTCTCCATGAGACCCACTTTTTGGAACCGTGCAACTAGACGTTTCATAAGAGCCTGCAAAGGCCTATTTGAAATAAAAAACTTTTGATTTTGATTTTTTTGATTTTGTATTAAAAATATTTGTCGATTTAAATCTACCAAATTACGACTTATGTACTTTTCTCGTTACGTATTTCTTTTCTTCTTAACGTATCTATCTAAGGTTATTTCATCAGAAATAAAATAATTTAGTCAAATTTTAATCTACCTTTTTCCCCATATATAAATGAGTAAGAAACAAAACTTAATGTTTATATAAACCTTATCAGAGTTCAAATGAATCAAGTTATTTTAAATTAATTATTAATTTTATCAATAATTATCAGTTATCGCATTGATTGCACGCGCTAGTCTATACAAAAAGCTATTATTTGGATAATTTGAACGGTAATTACAGACACGATGTATTAAAAATTTGAAAAACATTTCGCTTCACTATATTTGTCATAAAGATTTTATTGTAATCGGAGAAATCGGGAAGATATCAACTAATTTTAATAAATTTTAGTCACGAATTTCACAGTATTTTGTATTTTTTTTACAAGTAGGTGCCTACCAAACAAGGCAAAATTTCTGGCCCATTCCAAGGATATTAAATATCCACGGAAAGAATAAAAAAAAACATACTATATATTCATAACTTATATTAAATTTTAATATGAGTAATGAATACTTTGTAATGTGGGCGTGAGGATTTTAACTTATGTATGTAACATTAGTAATCCGCCCCGGCTTCGCACGGGTTCAAAGTATATGCACTATACAAAAAAAGTAGCCTATGTTACTCGCTGATAATGAAGCTTTGTATTGGAGAAAGAATTTTTAAAATCTTTCCTCTTTATATTATTAGTATTGATAATAATTATAGATAATTTTGTAAAGAAGTATTGTTTCATGGATTATTATAATAAAATAACGCTCTTTATTGCGGTGAATAGTCCGTATTAAACATTTTTTATTTTTAAGCTAGGCCATTCTAGCAATATTTTTAATTAAAAATGTTCTGATACACTTGAAATTAGTTTTTAGGAATTAACTGCTTCACTTTAAATATAATTAGATTCAAAACAATCAATAGCGATCTTAACACATATTTACGCAACAGTTCACTGACCTCCAATTATCTAGTGTCCATGTTTGTATTGACAAGGTACCTTTCCTTCCGTGTCGGCTCGTGTGAACTTCGCGGCAAAGACAAACGAAAATATATGTGCGTTTATCAAAATGTATTCCAAAACGTGACTTAAGTTGGCATCTAGTGTTGGTGATACTTTTTTATGTTAGACTAGTGGACCCCGCAGACGTTGTTCTGCCACAATTTTGGCTTCGAAATTATATAATTATTCTTAAAGAAAAAAGATTTTCCCGCTTTTCTGTTGAAATTTTTCCTGAATTTTGCTATAAACATCACGGAGCCCGAGACCTTTCCAACGAATGCAAAACCGTGGAAATCGGTTCGTGCGTTCTGGAGTTATAGCGTCAGGAAGGAAAACCCGACTTATTTTTATATAGTAGAATAATATATTAGTCATAGATAGCCACAGGACATCAGTCAATGCTCTGTCGACATAATATTATATATTTACTTGGAGTATTCGGAAGTCAGTCAGGCAATGTAGATGTACTATACACAAAAAAGCCTATGTTACTCGCTGATAATGCAGCAATATTGGTGAAAGATTTTTTAAAGTCATTCCAGTAGTTTAACATACAAAAATAGAAAAAATCTAAAATGCAATTTTTTCTTTAAAATATTAGTGTAGATAATAACAAGATTCTTTAGTAAAATTTCGGTGACATGTTTCTAAAATGACCGGTCACAATATAGTAACAAGTAAATCCGAGCACTAGATAAATGTTCTTATGATACAGCTTTCATCGCGTATGTTGCACAGACAGTACACTTAATCATCGGTACTGCTCCTTTGTTCTTTTATTAGCATCATCCGTCTCACTCACACGCTGCAAGTGCCAAGATCATCA
The DNA here is from genome assembly GCA_905404175.1 of Anthocharis cardamines. NCBI lineage: Eukaryota > Metazoa > Arthropoda > Insecta > Lepidoptera > Pieridae > Anthocharis > Anthocharis cardamines. Next base: position 9,927,441 of record FR989969.1, read on the forward strand.
ACATTTGGTAACTCTTGCGGTTATGTGACTTGATTTTTTAAATCTAAAAGTCTAAAAGATTCTAAGGAATTTGATCTTTTTGTACGAATTTTATTACGCATATCGATTCTAAGCAATATTTTAATCGTATAATCTATCTAAACGAAGATATTTTGGTGTCTTAATTTTTAAAACGTTATAGTGTGAGCCTAAGTAAATAAATGTCATTATAAGTTGACAGACAAAATAAAATCTTCGCTAAATGCAACGCGTTTTACATGATAGTCATGGAGTCTCATCTAGGTCGCCCAATATGACTACACGTATAGTATATTACGTTTTAAAGACATTTCTCAACGTAGCGGAGTTAAATTTCATTAAAACTACAAAAGAGTTTTCATTAAAATTAAAAGAGATAATTAACTTGAATTCCTATTAATAAGCCTACACACAATATATTGCACATCTTAAATCTAAACGAAGCTCAGCTGATAACAAAGGATATTTCTTAACGTTAAAGATACACGTACTAGAGTCTATGTCAAGGGCGGTCGCTAATTTATCGCTGTCATTTTGACAGTAAACAATGTTTGATGTTTGTAAAAAATATGTTTGACACCTGACTTTATGCAAATTCAACCTTATTAGCTTTAGTTGCGAAATTATTGATTAGTTTTTCTTATGAAAGATTTATTAATGTTTGTTAACTACACAATGACGTGATTAGCTATTCTGTTAAATAGTTGCTTTGATATTCGGTATAATTTGATTCGTAGTAACAGACGGTACCTATCTATTTCATAATAGATCATATATTTATATTATTATTTATATCCATAAATGTTGAAGACCCAATGCCATTAAAACGTCGTACCCAACTTTTTTTTTAAATTATATCAAACTTCTCGCAAATGAACGATATGTATTTTGTTCATGTATAAGGTTTTATCTATATTATAGACTACTCTTCATTGCTCTGTTCGATTGACAACACGGATACTGTCCAGATAAAATTTATCATCAGATTTCCACTTTATCTGATTACATGCACGTATAGCGAATCACCTGTCTTGACTTACTTTCCACTCAAATTGAATTTATTGAGTCCGAATTTAACGCTATTTTCTAAAGTTTACGTTGGATTGGTGAAATCCTATTACAACGCAGTAATAACAGTGCAAATATAGATCATGCCATCCCGCATCTTGTGCTGTAAGCTTTAGTTTGTGCCCCAGATTTGGGAACTGTATTTAAATTGTGTGAATTTTAGAAAAAAGTTAATTTAAAATAAGAACTTCATCTTATTTTACATCGATATGTACATAATATGTAAGTATTTATTTGACCATATTCAGCGAGACGCCGTCTGACTTGATAAATTGTGGAACGAATTGCCGTCTTCAGTATTTCCAACTACCTACGACTTAAAAGGAACCTATACATTTTTAAAAAGCCAACATCGCATCTGAAACTTAAGTCGCCGATGTCCATGGGCGGTGGTGATTACTTAATATAAGAAAACCCATTTACTCGATTGTCTGCTCTGTAAGAATAAAAATAGTTTTATGTAGAAGTTCAAAATGCTGACTTATATCAAAAAAATATTGTAGGTACCTACCTAAATGTCGCGCTTGGTTAATTTAATTTACTTGTAAAATCTATCAAGATTTATCGAGTAATTTACACGTCAATAAATCTCGTATCAGCCATTAGAAAATATGCAGATACGTCGATACGTTATCGATAAACTGACGTGCACATCGATACTGGCAGTCGGTTGTGTAATGCAATTCCGATGCAAAGGCTAAGGCTAAGTGTTGAGGGATAGTTTGTGCATTCCGATTCAAGTCAAAAATAGGTACACATAGGTGAAAAATTCGTGAGGTTTATGGTGAGCGTTTTGAATTCAGTCTATGGATTACCAAATGCCGTGATTGTTGTACTATATCACCTTCAGCATTAGGAGGTATTTTACCAAAATTGAACTTCGTATTTTAACTTATTAAGAAAATATTTTAATTTCTATTTACGATTATTATTACAATCATACGAAAGACAGATCTCTTTGCGAACGACGCGACGGATCGATCATCGGATCCGTAAGATTTTCGTAATAGGAAAATGTACGATCCGTCAGCCGAAACTTCGTATTTTGGTAATAGGTCAAAAGGCTCGTCTGTCGATATCGAACGTAAAATTATATCTTTGTGCAATTAAAATTGTACAACCACCGGTTCGGAACGTTGCATCTATGTTTATATCGAAAAGAGCCAGCAAAAAACTCCATAATTACTCTCATTCTTAGACTTCATTGCTATGCAAATTATATTTGTCTTAACATAAACAGTGCCAAGGGTGTGTCGGGATCGCCTACGCAAGGTTCCGTACCGTACGCAAAAAAAAATATTCATTTACAATTTAAAGTGTTGATTAATTAAAAAAAGTTATTTTAAGGTCGGCATGGCAGCGTAAGATGCGTAATACGGACAAAGGCTCTATTACAAATTTTCTATAAATGCAGAGTTGTTAATTTTGTGATATTCTGAAGCAAATTATTTATAATTAAACTTAGAATTTAAGTTCCTATTTCTATTTGTAAAACAAAAGCACATTGGAAGTAATATAAAAGCAATTACTTCTTATATCTCTCAAACCATTCAGTTCCGTTTAATTTTCAATTGAGTTTTGTTTATCGCCATATTAGTAAATGTATTTGAATAAAATTTGCATAAAAAGAAGAAAAAACATTATTATGCGACGAACATTCGATGACTCAGATACTAAATCGACAATGTATTTTTTCTTGTTTGAATTCTTTATTTATTATGCAAGTGGAACTTAAGAATGATGATAAATATATTTTATTTTTTACTTTTAAATTAAAAGTCAAGGATTACTTTTCGGCTTGCAGTGTTGTCTATGAATGACTTTTTCCTTTTTTAGCCGATTAAAGACCGCTATAAATGCCAAAGTATGTTTTAATGTCCATTCCGCCTACGATCATAACACCAATCTCGTATTTAATTATGAATTAATTGAACATGTTTTATGTCTGTTGTGGTGGGATTACTTTTAAATAAACTGCATTCAGTAAGGGCCAAGACTCACGTTACTTTATGCATCGGCGATTTTAGACGCTAATCGGAAGTTCGATGCCACGACCGAACGCTTCAACTCCGCACACTGGCCCATATTCCAAGACGTGCCTCTGTTTTGAATCTAGTTTTGAGACTTGTCAAACATTTTTTCTTTATAGAATTTTGACATATTGACAGTTCTCAAGAATAGATTACGACTTGAGTAACATCTTACTTGGAATTTGAGCCTTAAAGTCTAGCTGCGAAACGCGATGCAGTGTCGATGCCGTCTGTAAATCGTGCAATTCAGTTTTTTTTATTTTTTTTATATGAGAGGAGGCAAACGGGTAGGTGGCTCACCTGATGGTAAGTGATTACGGCCGCCCATGGACATCCGCAACACCAGGGGTCTTGAGGATACGTTGCCGGCCTTTGCAGCGATCGTACGCAAAAAGTCGCCATAACGCGATGCACATTCAAAACCACCGATCACCGATGCTAAAAGTAGTTTGCCTTTGCCCTAAAAGAAAAAAAAACAACTGTTTTTGTATTTAAATATTAGTTAACGACGGTATATGACCCTGACGGTTGCGCGTTTTCTATACATAATTTTATGTATTTCGATACATCAAGTTAGCCGTGAAAAGACAGAGTGACTTACGTACTTGTCAATATTAATATTATACAGAGGAATGATTTTTATGTTTGTTTCGATTTAATTCAAAAACTACTCGACCGAATTCTTTCACCAATAGAAAGCTACATTATCAGCGAGCTATTTTTGTTAGCGGATCGCTAGTTCAGAATATAATACTTATATGTTATTCCGCGCTGTGACATATGCACTCAAGACTAAACTCTGTGAAGATATTTTCCTCTACGTTTCGTATCCGGCGCATATCATGGTGTAACTTTCTCTCGGCAAGGTCGCGCCATTGTTCATTGTGCTCGTGTCTATGGGAAATTGTAGCACGCACTCATGGCGATCCAATCTCGTCTCGTTTTGAATAAAACGAATGTGAATAATGCCATAGATAAGACGCCTCGACAAATGTTATATTTCTCTTTTCTTAGTCCCAGTATGATTTCGCTACTGGGGGACGAATCTGAAGGTTTTTTTATGTTAGATATAGACGAGCATGGCTGGTTTCAAAAAACGAGCCTACAGATTTTTAAAAGGCCGACAACGCATCTGAGACTTTCGTGTCGTAGATGTCCATGGGCGGTGGTGATTACTTACCATCAGGTAACCCACCTGCTCGGTTGTCTGCTCTGAAATAAAAAAAAAAAAAAAAAATGAGGCTCACTTCATGGGATATACCTCACCCACCGTACATCAATGATGCGTTGTCGACCTATATTTTACTTCAAGCATTCGAAAATCCATGGAGTGTAATTGAAACGTGCAATCACGAGTGATTTGTAGAATGAATCTTCCAACTTCTGAAGGATTGGTGCCCAGTTGGGACAATGCCTGGGAAACCCAATGCTTTTGTATAGTTTACTCTATGTAATTGTTATACGAAATAGACGTACAAATAATTTCAAAGAAGAATACAGACACTTGTATACTACAGTTAAATAAAAATACTATAACAAAACAGTCCCCGTTTTAAGTGATAATGGGACTTCAAAATCTCACGACAGATGACTCATTCTCCCTAACATTATTCTGTTAGCGTAGAATGAACAGTTGCTTTTTAGTTCGTGAACTTTCCACGATAAGGCTTACCGCTGTTATCAGTTATCATTCCATATCTGTGATAACACGGAACTCAACGGAGACACCTACATAGCTTGTTGTTTTAATTATGTGTGCTAAGTATACAGTCATAAGACTAAGTCTGGCTTAGTGTGTACTGTGTACCGAGACTAGAACTCACCTGTGACTGCATATTATGATATTACTAGACTCATTCCGAAAGAAACGAACGTGGTACGCAAGGATCAGAGCGTATGAAAGTCAATGATTTCTGCCAAGGAAATAGGCGTGACAACCATATTATAAGGAATAAAAAATGTATTTGGATATCCTTTACTTTTTTAACGTGAATTCTGTAATCAGCATAAGCTTCACACCGCGCTAAGACTTTTTAGTGTGAATTTTTTAAGTAACTTTTTTTATTTTATTTTTACACTGTCTCTTACATGAAAAATCCTTTTAAATAAAATACTGTATACCGGATTAAAACGCGATTTATTATTTAAATTATTTATCCCGACGTTTCGGATGCTTTTCAGCAACCGTGGTCGCGGGAGACTGGACCACGGTTGCTGAAAAGCATCCGAAACGTCGGGATAAATAATTTAAATAATAAATCGCGTTTTAATCCGGTATACAGTATTTTATTTAAATGTGTGATACTCGCGTTAATAAAAGACAATATTATGAAAAATCCTTTCATAAAAAAATTATTATAAGTACATCATATAGGTTATTTGAACAAAGGTTAATTTTTGTAAAAATTATTTATAGGTAGGTCATATTTATATAGTAAAAATGTTAGAACATGTCTCACATCCCCTCTTATCAAAAATTATGTCTACTGAAACCCAGTTCAAAGATGGGAACGCTATGTACCCAGTAAGAAGCCTTATACTTGTCTGTTGATATTACAAATAGATAAAGTTAATTAATTATTAAAAACTAATGAATGGCGTCAGTGTGTTAGATCGATTGGTAGACGCACACAAGCACACTCAGTGTAAAGCCTACGCCCCTCATCCAATTATTAGGATTATATACTTGATAGGTTTCCGAACGTCAAACGATCGATTTGTTTTGAAGATTCACTTCCGATATAGTGAAATATTGTTTACTTGAAAGATGTCCAAAACGAATAATGGTAATATACCTACTACCCACAGTGCGAGTCATAACTTTTTAGTTTAGTCATAATTTTCGCAGTTTAAAAAAATCTTTGGGTCAACTTTAGTAATTTGGATAAGTTTATTTAAATAAAATACTGTATACCGGATTAAAACGCGATTTATTATTTATATTGTTTTACCGTGGTCGCGGGAGACTCCCGCGTCCACGGTTGCTGTAAAGCATCCGAAACGTCGGGATAAATAATTTAAACAATATAAATAATAAATCGCTTTTTAATCCGGTATACAGTATTTTATTTAAATGTGTGATACTCGCGTTAATAAAAGACAATATTAAGTTTATTTAGACACAAACATACGTACTAGCATTAAAACACACACTTAACTATTTTATTCTGACACAAACATTACCATATTTCTTGAATGGTTGTAAGTTTCTGTAAGAACTTCGTTTAAACCACGTGCAAAGTAATGTACGCAATTTGAGATTGATTTGTTTAAACGATTTACATTTTATTAATTCATAATCTTATCAAGTTATAATACAATTACTATTAATACTTATTCAACCTTATTTATTACTGGATATAGTTATAGGAAAATTCCCTTTGTTAGATAAAATAGCACACTGTAAAAGCATTGTTGATATTTAAATAAAATACTGTATACCGGATTAAAACGCGATTTATTATTTATATTGTTTAAATTATTTATCCCGACGTTTCGGATGCTTTGCAGCAACCGTGGTCGCGAGAGACAGGTGTGTAAATGTGTGATACTCGCGTTAATAAAAGACAATATTATGTGCACCAGCATTGTTGATATACCTATACTCGTAGATGCCTCTCACGTATGTTGTGCTAATCAACTAAGTTACTGATGAAAGTCAATGATACAATTTTATATTATATCTTGATGGTAAATAAAAAAAATTAAATAAGGTTATTTTTTTATTTCGAACACAAAAGAGACGGTAGGTATAGTTTAAAAAAAAAACATTTTTATCGGTTATCAAAATTTTTTTATGAAAACGGGCTATCACCTAATGGTTTTCACATAGCATACTTACCGGCGCCCATACACATCTGAGACTTACGTGGGAGACATCGATATAGCCAAAACCTTTATTTATCTACAACTATATCGTGGCTAACTCTAATCTCGAACTCATACTCCGAATAGGCACTTGAACTTTACTAAATAACATCTGGCGACATTAACTCACATTATCCAGTACTAATTGAACTGAGATGGGAGGTTCTTTGTAGCGATACATTGATGCACGTTAAAAGGATTACTGCTGATGCTAGATTAGAAATTTTTATGGCTTTCTTGACATATGATAAGTTAATATGCATGATCCGTTGTTTATTGGAGCGGATCAATGGCATTTGTTTGTGAGCAATCTCAGAAACCGCTTATATATTTCTTGTGTCTAAAATCTAAATAAACTTATGCACATTACAGAAGGTTTGGCGAAGCCTTGACGGGCTCGTTGGCGCATTCGGTAGAACACCTGCCGTGCGCACCGATGGATCGTGGGTTCGATTCCCAACGAGACGAAGTGTTTATAATTTTCTGTAAGCATGTCTTCCCCACGTCTGCACGCATTGATCGGATGGGAGGACTATCGCATTTCCGACCGGGTAACGAACCACCGTTCATAGATGGAAAAACCGTAAAGTGCGTTTCGGTTTGTCTATGGATTTCCGAATGCTCGAAGTAAAAAGTAGGTCGACAGCACATCGCTGACTGTTTTGTAATTGAGGTATCACCTACCATCAAGTGAACCTCATGCTCGTCTATCGATATCTAACATAAAAAAGCCTACATTTTCATTTTTGACCCACATTTTTTTTAATGCCGCGGTAGTGTTAACTCGGCTCCTATATATGCCGCTGCGATTGCGTTTGAGCTAGCACTCCGGCCACTAGTATATTTTACACGAATGTCCAGACGAAGACTAATTATTTGATGTATGTCTTCGCCACGCTCTGTAGCGTAAATGGCTGGAATGATTTATTTTTATATATTATATAAGGTTATTACACTATGCAACACCAAAAAATTCACCGGCATTCTAAATGGTAATTCGCATTAGGTATGCTTAGTATACAACAGAAACAATTTTTTTATTTAGATGTCACGTCCCAAAAAATAGACTTTGTTTACTTTCCGCAATACTCGTTTAAGGGTAGTTATAAAAAGTTTGACAACTGTGAAAGGTTTTTCAAAAAAATCAAATCACTCGGTGAAGTATGCTAATGTGTTATTAATGTTAAATTTTAATATTTAAATCTAATATTATTTTTTTTCCAATAAATTTTAACCCTGGATATCGAAAACGAGGGTATTATATAAATATATATAATATACATTAAACATACATATGTTAATAGAATCGTAACTCTCAAGCTGACAGACTGGTGTGAATGTAGTTTCATGCGGAAAATTGAGATATAGTAATAATCATAATATCTAAATAATAATAATGATAATATTTAGTTTCATTTAATTTAAATCTATCCCGCTGTTAAAAATTTTGAAGCTATTTTGATTTTTAAATATTTAATTTGTTTTAGATAAACTAACACTTAGCATCGTGAGAGTATGTGAGTAGTATAGACTGCGTGACGGTGGTGTAAGGTCGGAGAGGTCACTGACCCCGTATCGGTCACTATCACCTCGCCCTATAATAATGAAGGGCTATCACTTTCTAATTAAATTATATTATGGAGCGCCGAGATTTTATCTTAAACAGGGTCAAAACTGTCTCATAAATTTAAATGAATGATTGTTTTTATTCATTATAATTAGCCTGAAGTTTTGAAGGTTGCACATAACGTCTTTTATTAACGCGAGTATCACACATTTAAATAAAATACTGTATACCGGATTAAAACGCGATTTATTATTTAAATTATTTATCCCGACGTTTCGGATGCTTTTCAGCAACCGTGGTCGCGGGAGACGTTCCAGTTCCGTTTTAATCCGGTATACAGTATTTTATTTAAATGTTTTGAAGGTTTTCCAGAAAACATGGTCATGGATAAATATTAAAAAAATATATATTTTTTAAATGTACATACAGATTTTTAAAAAGGTCGCTGATTATGATATGTGCGTAATGCTACGCTATTTTTCAGTCAATACCTTTGGATAGAGAGGGATTGTCTTCATAGCACATCAGTTACTGATGAATCATCTATCAAATAAACACCACGACCGCTGATATATCCGATATAACGGACATAGATAAACCGTGAAGTGCACATTGCGCTTTTCGGTTTTAGTCTATGGATTTCCGAATGCTCAAAGTAAAAAGTAGTTCGACAGCGCATCATTAATTGATGTTCTGTGGCTGAGGTATCACCTACCATCAAGTGAACCTCATGCTCGTCTGTCGATATATTATATAACATAAAAAAACACCTAAAAGTAGAAAGTAAGAAAGAAGGTGAGAAAGAGTATTTGAGCCTCTGGAGCTACAAACCGAACGTCAAATTCCTAAGTCGTACACTAAGTTCGTAAGCCTTTACACAAAGTTAGTATGAATACTAGTACAGTAGTGATAGAGATAAACCTTCGTTGGTTTTATTCGTTTAGTTTTTTACTATTATTAATTACTTCAATATTTCCTGTGGAGCATAGTGTTATGGTTGCAGCTCCTTACAAACATTGTAAAATCAAAAACTTGGCGATTAAAAAGAGTGGCGGATAGTTTATTGCCAGTTCTTCTCGTCCGTTCTACGCCCTTGTTTTGATAACTGGCATTAAATGTGAAATTAGAAGGATTTTATTTTTATTTTTTATTAACGTTCATAAGTGTATATTGTGTTACCTACATGAATAAATTATTTTTGAATTTGAGTATTGTCGGAAGATTAATGAACTTGTATAATTAATAACTAGAAGACATATTTACAGTAATAATACAGTTATTTAGTAGGCCATCTTAGCATTTAGATAAACGAATGTTTGAACATAAAACAAACACTTATATCCGTCATCTTGAAATAACAAGATAAGATTAGAATTCATTATTTAGGCTACGAATAGACTTAGTTCTAGGTTTGTACATTATATTTAACTTTATACCGTGTCATATACGACAAAAATATTTTCTATAGACAACCATTTTGAAACTTAGCGACTTATTTATATAATAATGTTGATGAAATTGTAGCGTTTAGTGGCTAGTTAGTACTCTTTTGATAAATTGTGCAAATTATGTTTTTCTTTGTGCGAGTAATCTACTAGTACTTTAATATAATATGTAATTGTAAAATGGGTCAATTATTTAGCATATTTCCGCATATACTTAAAATTGAATTCACGTCTCGCCTGACATAACATTCAGTCGCGTCTTCCTTGTAAGTCTGTTAGCGTAGAGTAAAAAATGCTAAACATAGTCACGTCTCGCGGTGAAAGCAAGGTGCTGTAACGTGTATGTAAGGCAGTACCGTTGCAGTTGGTGACTCTTCGTGTTTGGGAGTGCAGGTCTGATCGATTACATTTTGGAAGGTAAGTACTAACCGTTTTTAAAACATCAAAACATATATGAATACTATGAGTTTTTTTTTATCAAAATTTCGTCTTTAAACATTTTATTAAGCAATTATATGATTAAAAATTTAAAATCATTGATATAATTGTATTAAAAGTTTTAAAAACACGAATATCATTAAAAGCGCGATTTTATTAGCACTTAAATATTTTTCTGAGATCTATTCTATAGTTTTAAATAAATGTTTAAGATATTTTTTTTCAATTTGGTAAAAGTTAAAGTCCAGTAAAATTGTCACAGAGTTCTGACACTCTCCCAGTTCCAAATTGAGGATTATAAATAATCTAATGTGTGTCGAAGGTTTTACGATAACTTAACCGCGCGGTTAAAATACTAGTTGCGGTTTGACTTATTCATGGTTTTTTCAAAGTTGAAACCACTGCTACTAAACGCTTTCACATTAATTAGATATTTACTCAAGAGGAAACACTGTCCAAGCAAAATATTACATCAAGGAAAACATCGCAGATTACCAGGAGTACGTTAGACAGAATGAGACAGAACTATAGAAAATGTATCGCTCTGTCATGTTCTCGTTAAGTATGGTTACAATGATACTGCTCTCGGAGATCATGCGTACAGCCCAACTAGTCATAATTTTTACCGAAAAATGGAAATCACGGAAGTGAACCCTTGACCAATTAGCATAAAATCATTGCACCATTGAACATTAATTGCATAATGACGAAAAATAGTGAAACACTGGTACTAATTATTCAAAATCACGAAACCTCTAATTATCTCCGCAATTAATAATTAATTACGCGATTCTCTCACGGTTCGTCATTTAATATCAACGAAATACCCGAGTTGCAACTCGGTAAAGATCGTTTGCTCTTTCAAATATTTATTGGACTTTGCTTATACATTGTCAAGGGACCGATAAAGGCAAAAATATCTCCTCACTTACTCCAACTTTATATCGCTATAATCTAGATGTATTCACCATTTAATTGATTAAAATTGGTCATAAACAATATTATATCGTTTTTTTTTTAATTTAAACATTCTCTCTATTTGGCAATAAATTGTGATACATGACGTGATAATTGTGATGCCATCAAAAACATAAATTGTAAAAAAAGCCAAGTCTTGCAACTCAGTTCTTCTATCGTAAAAAGTTGTGAGATCCATAGAATACCAAGTCGGTCAATTTATTCAGTCTCTACTGAAGGATCCTTCTGTCTTAAGTAATTACATGATAAGCTAACCTAACAATATCTTATAGTGATCGTATCAATGCCAATATTAAAAATCTTTGATGTTTAAAATAAATAGATTGGCTCGGCTATCGCATGAAATCACAATGTATCTTTTTTTATTTTATTAAAAACATAATGTATCTCACAAGTAATACATATTATATTAAATTAGATTGTTTAGTGCGATTGCCAAGTCAATCTATTTATTTTAAACATAAAAGATTTTTAATATTGGCATTGATACGATCACTATAAGATATTGTTAGGTTAGCTTATCATGTAATTACTTAAGACAGAAGGATCCTTCAGTAGAGACTGAATAAATTGACCGACTTGGTATTCTATGGATCTCACAACTTTTTACGATAGAAGAACTGAGTTGCAAGACTTGGCTTTTTTTACAATTTATGTTTTTGATGGCATCTCATTTCTTTTTGTAGATAGACCTTTTCTTAGTTTATTTGGATAAGAATTAATACAAAGCTATGGATAACATAGTCTGATTTTGATCGGCATTTTTATCAACTTTTAAATGTAAAAAAGTAGTTATAGTGACATAACTACAATAGTTGGACATAATATGGTCTCGTGAAGGTTTTGTAGATTTTGATATGTTCTATAATATTGTAGAACGTTTTTTTGTTCTATCATCAATACTTTAAGCAGCACATGCGGTGAAAGACATTTTATGGCTAATTTTTTTACACCTTGGGTTGTTTTTAGTAGGGATTTCTAAGGATCTCTATTTTTTCTAGTAATAAATACCCTATGTTACTCAGTGATAATGTAGCTTTCTAACGGTAAAAGAATTTTTAAAATCGGTCCAGTAGTTTTTAAGTTATTCATTACATACAGAAATACAAAAAAAAATTGTATATCTAGAAAACTGGACCGAAATTTCAAAATATTGTAGTTTTTCCTTGATTTATAGACTAAACACTAATTGTATTCTAAATTTCAAGTTTCTATGTCTGCTAGAAGTGCCTTAGAGTTTTGATGATCGGTCAGTCAGTGAGTGAGTGACAAATTATCAAACTTTGACTAGTTATAATTCTTAAACTACTCGTTCAAACAATATGATATTTGAAATATACCGAGTTTATACAATGCCTGCTTAGTGACTGAAAATTCAGGATTCTAGTTTTATCCACAACGAAGTTATAGGGGGTCGAAAATGGCCCGAACTACTTCGAGAAAAGGATAGTACGGCCGTGCCACTTTTTGCTCGACTTGGCGGGGGCACTACCGTGCCCCCAGATACACCACTAGTGTACATTACAACCCTAGCGAGTACTATAATTAAACTATTCGTTTCACAAGTAAACAAAACTTATACATTTTTTAGTAAATGATCAGTGAAACAGACAGGGCCTATTTATTATACAATTTAAATAAAATACTGTATACCGGATTTATCTCGACGTTTCGGAAGCTTTTTAGCAACCGTGGTCACGGGCCAGACAGAAAGATGACAGCTGTCTGATTTTTAAAGTGTCATAAAGTTGTCATATTAACGTTATACGGAGTTGTAATTTTCTGTATTATGACAATTTTATTTAAATGTGTGATACTCGCGTTAATAAAAGACAATATTAAAATCAAATCATTTATTTCGGACTACCCAGAAATCATATCATGACATTTTAAAAATAATAACACATTATATAACACAAAATAAATTTAATTAATTAATTATTATTAAAAACCTAATAAAATTCGTTATACTACCGTGATTGTGTTATAGCTATACTCTTATAATAAAGAGGAAAGATTTGTATTTTTGTATGTATCGAATAAACTTAAAAACTACTGGACCGATTTTAAAAATTCTTTCACCAATAGAAAGCTACATTATCAGTGAGTACCATAGGCGATTTTGTGCATCTACATTGCTCCCGTGTGAAGCCGGGGCGCGTTGCTAGTAGTAAATAAACTAATATAACTGCGAATCAGGATATTTTGCTCTCTGACAAGCTCATCATGCAACATCAATTATCTAAATCAATTGACTGAATTAGTTGGTTTACAGGCGGAAAATGACATGACAATTCGCGGTGATGTGTGAATAACGGACACGCGAGGGAACATTGCTGGAAAATACTACAAGTAAAGGCTCATTTACACACATTCTTACCTGTTGCATACAATTAAATTGAAGCAATAAATTGAAATAATAATAATCTGTAATACAAGTTTTGTTTCAATACTTTTCGTAAAGTTTGTGTAAAGAGCACATAATATTCGCGTGTGCACAGTTGCTTACAATTCTTGGATGTCAATTATTGCTCTTGTATGTACAACAAAATGGTATCATGTAAATGGTCCTCAATACGAGATATCAGACGAAACAGTTCCATTCACCTTACTGTTTACTTCATGAATCGGACATTGGCTTTAAAGCGTAGAGAGTATTTGAGATTTTTTTTTAAATGCCTAATCTTTAGTAGTTTTAATTGTTTAAGTACTAATATGAATAAATTTATTATAATTTCACAAAAGCCGTTCTCGATAAGCTGTAGACTTATTACGCATAAGTAACTAGGCGTCAATTTGACTAATTACTGATAAATTGAAAGTTAACTTACTTTACTACATTTACTTTTACGAGATTACATAAATTATAATTAATCAATATTAATAAACAATTTTACTTTTTATTCAATATCGCCTCAGGCTTCCATACCGAGTAATCAGACGGTTTTCTTTCCCTAGTTGGTGGAAAAGCGGGAAAGTCAGTGACTTGTCTCTGTTCATGCTGAGAACTCGCGCGTTACGTTAATATTTAATTAAAGCAATCGAAGTACTCCAATCCAAAGTACCGAGATATCGTTTTGCAATTAAAACCTCTTTTTATCGTAGGATTATATTAAAAGCAAAGACGTAACTTCTATCTTTAGTATTTTAAATTTCGAACTCCTCTTGAGTTACAAATTGGGTTACTATAGATGCGTCAGTTAATTCGATCGAGTTCTAAAATAGGCGCGAGTGACTGACAGGAGTGAACAGTGAACTAAGTCTAGTGATTCTAAATTTAAACTGCATACCGTACGAAGATTTAGAACGGCCAACGGATTGCGCGTTCTATATTTAAATTGCAGCTGCCATTTTGAACTTAGTGCGTAGGGGCACACTTTCGTTTTTCTCTATTGAAAGGTGTGTACACTGTAAGAATGTTTACCTCGCTTCGCTCACTTGACAAGACAATGTCTGACAAATTCGATGCTAAGTGAGGCGTTCGGAGAGATTAATGGTTTACATTATTTAACGTTGTGTTGCGTTTGTAATGAACTGCCAGTTTGTTTTTATGCTCTTTAGTGATTAACTTGAGCTTATTATTCGATATAAAGTTGACTTTTTACATCAATTTAGGCTTACGTAATACCTTAATCTTACATTAGATCATTAAAAGTTTAAACTAGGATTTTTAAACAAACTACAAGTTTATTTTATATTGTATTAATTATAGGATAACATTACCCATAACCAGTGGCGAGACTGCCATACAAGCCCAAAAGCTCGGCTTGCCTTGCCTTACATGTATTGAAGCAAGCATAAAAATAATAAGCCTAATAATATATTGCCCTTAAGTAAGCAAGTTTAATGTAATTATATAAGTAATATAAATATATTATAACTTATATGATCACGTAATTATACCTATATAAGTAATATAGAAACGCGTATATCGTTAAATTCGGCAAGCTGGGCTTTTGGGCTTGTGAAGTCCCGCCACTGGCCATAATCAACATACATAAATCACACTACATGGGTTTATGTATTTCGATCAGCGTGAATCGAACAACAACGCAAAATGTCAACCGCAATAGTTTCTTCGATTAAATACGACAATAGATGCAATCAAACAAAAAGCCGATACCAAAGAATTGATTGCAAAGCATCAGAAGACTTCACATAATATTTGCACATGGTGTATCAATAATAATAGGTGTTAAACAGTTCGTGAGAAGGCGTGCTCGTTGTATAATTCACATTGACAGTGAAAGTTGCGCGCGCGCCGTATATTGATACATTATATACCAATTATATTCGAAGAAAGTGTTTTCTGTGGTGTATGGAAACGATTAGAACGGGTTGTGTCGGTTATTAAGATCAATTAATGTCAAAATTGTGTATCCATGATTCACTCGGGTGGCCAAGAGGTCGAGGCGTAGTTCATCCAACTGAATAATGAACCAGTTTGAGCTTAAGGTAACCGTAAGGTAACACGGGATAGAAATGATAGACACGAATGCTGAGTGAATACTGACTCCTAGACTGCCTGCGACCTGTATAAAGGCCGGCAACGCATCTGCAACGCAACTGCAAGTCCTCTGGTGTTGCAGATGTTCATGGGCTGTTCACTTTCCATCAGGTGAACCGCAAGCTCGTTTGCCCCCTATATTATAAAAAAAATATTATAAGTTCTACCCCGAGGCGCTCTTCTCCGTGGCTGAGGCTGCTGGAACCACTGTCCAGTGCTGCCATGTGGCTGCCACCAATCGTTGCTGAGGCCGCTTCGCCAACGGTCAGCGCTGTATCTCAGAGTATTCTGTAGTTGATGCCTGTATTAGCTTAGAATCCTGGATCGTCAGCGCATGAAACAATATACTGTAAAAACTTGAGTATATGTCACACAAAACAGAGTTATTGTGGAGCTTTTTGTGGATTAATCCATCGGACCTAAAGCCAGGGTAAAATTCTTCATAAACATGAATTAATACATGTTACATAATCTTATTCGAGATTCGTCTCTTCATTATTGGGGTTATTTAGTTTCGTGGTTTAGTTTTTAAACAACTTTGGGGGTTCACTAGGGAACAACTCTCTTAGGGGTTATTTTATGCAGTTCAGTTTGCCAACGTTCTAAATGTCATAAAAAGTTAATTGTTCAGTTCCCGGTAGCTTACATCAAATGTGTATGATATATGAATAAATTATATTATAGCTAGTGGACCCCGCAGACGTTGTTCTGCCACAATTTTGGCTTCGAAATTATATAATTAAATTGACTCTAGAAAACGTTTGTATGGGAAATAGAAAAGGGCTGTCGATAATTTACAATTAAAACATTGTCCAGTGGACAAAATTGTGAATCTAAACCATTCCCAGATCCCCTTGAACACACACAAAAAATTTCATCAAAATCGGTCCAGTCGTTTGAGAGAAGTTCAGTGACATACATACATACACTCACAGAAGAATTATATATATAAAGATGAAATTTTCTTCAAATATTTATTTGTTTATTTTGCAATATTTTTAATCAAACACACCTGTTGCCTGTAAACACAGTTGGAATAACGCACCACGATGTACTAAAGCGAGTTTAAAATAATCTAATTAATGCGTAACTGTGTAACTTCCGCTTTAATTTATTCTGTTATGGGATTAATGTATCAAGTTTAGAAGGATGTAACTTTATGGTCGAATGTTTATCTCGTCTTTATGATCATTTAACGCACATTATTATACTTATTTGTAGTAATTGCTTAATAACGGGTTAGATATTATAATCGGTGTTATGTTACGAGATAGGGTATTAATATTAGAAAGAGGAAAGATTTGTATGTTTGTTTGTTACAATTTAACTCAAAAACTACTCGACCGATTTTAAAAATTCTTTCACCTTCGGAAAGCTATATCTTCACCGAGTAACATATGCTATAATATTTCTAGAAAGAATTAGGGATCCCTACTAAAACTTGAATAATGTAATCCAAAGTGTGAAAAAAGGTTGTAGGGAGTAATCTCTGAATCTACGGAACCGATTTTAAAAATTATTTTTGTGTACAGTAGGTACATCTCCATTGCACTACTACTGTGCTTTTATATTGGAGGTTTTCTGGTTTACTGTTTGTGATCGAGAAACCATCGAGATTACTGTCAGAGACAAAAGAAGGCTATCACTAGAAGCTTATTATAGCTAGGGACTACAATACAATAAACTATTGTTTTATAAAGTACATAATACTTATCGTTTATGTGTAAACCATATATGCCCATTTCTATCTATTTATTCAACGAACATTTACATACACATATATATTTTGATTCGGAATGCTTGAAGTAAAAAGTAGCCTACCATCAAGTGAACCTCATGCTCGTCTGTCGATATCTAACATAAAAAAGGTACATGATATATGGTTCCTCAAGTTTTAATTCACTGCAGTATGGATGATTTATCCGTTATTATTCCATCATTCATTGGACGCAAACCATTCGAAATCTATGATCAGTTGAATGAATGAATTGCGCTTCCATTCATAAAAGATGTTTCATTAATAAAAAATAATTTCAACGTAACATCGACGTACTCGGTCAAGGTCTTTTTCAAGGTGCGTTCAAATACTGTAAAACAAAATGCTACATTTCTGTTATCAAATATATATGTATTTGATATGTAGTATTTTTTAAATAGCCATGAACATTTTCCATTACGCAACTGTTTCATAATGCTCAAGGCAGTCACCATCTGTCAGCGACTTTTATATCTACCTACATATATTTGAATAGGTTTTTTTTTGAGAACTATACTATAAAAATATAGAAGTTTGCCCTTTTTCTTATATGTAATTATATTTATCAAAATCAGATTCTTATCACGATAAAGTACAAACATACATTGATTTATGTTTATAATAACATTTGTACGGTTTGTTACGATACGGCCGATCACGCCTGTAGAACCACTGATAATCGCTGGTCCCAAGTTATTACTGGATGGTATCCCCTTGATAAAACCCGGAAGCGAGGAAGACCGCCTAAAAGATGGATCGATGATTTGAAGAAAACTGCAGGTGTAGCTTGTGAAAGCCAGAGATAAAGACCGATGGCACATTTTGGAGGAGGCTTTTACCGCGAATAAAATAGTTCTTTTACTTTTCTACATTCCCTTTATCTTTTTATTTTATAGTTTTTTTTATATACAATACTTTATATATTTTATATTTTATAGTTTTTTTTTATAAGCAATACATAGCATTAAGATTTAAAACGCTACTAACAAAAACTGTAATAACTATGTAAGGAATTAAAATGCGTTATTATTTTTTTATTTTTATTTATTTATTACTGTTTGTTACAGACCTCAGACAGCGCAGACTTCCTCGCAACACGTCCGCACACAGCCGCAGTGATCCCCGGGAAACCTGCTGGAAACCCGCTGCAGTTCGTGAAGGTCGGACCCGCAGACCTGGGCACCAGAGCCAGGGAGCAGCTGCGAAGGGCTGAGCTCGCCAAGCGGACGGAACCGGCGCGAATAGAGAGGCAAGAGGACTGGCAGTCGGTAAGTTACACCAGGGCCTGTACTTTTTTTTTATGTTTCATATTAACAGACGAGCATGAGGTTCACTTGATGGTTGGTGATACCTCAGCCACAGAACAACAGTCAATGATGCGCTATCGATCTAATTTTTACTTCGAGCATTCGAAAATTTCTATTAGGCGAACTATTAAAAGTTTCTCAGTCAGGGAGTCACCGAAGACGACTGATCTCGTACTTTGCCTGTAAAAAAAACAAAGTTTCAATAATGAGCACAGGAAATCAATTCACTTTAAAAAAACTTAAAGAACATCAACTAAGGTTATTGTTAAACTTCTAGAGTTATATTTTTACATTACAACCGAATGTCCTTGAAACAATACGTCGCGTTCTTTTAAAATGTAGCACTTCCGGGAAATTGTACTTTCCTTTCTGGTGTATTTCGCCTCTACATTAAAAATACCATTTTCGTAATTATAAACCATTTACCGAATTGAACATCATTAAGTTAATGTTCGGAAATCTTCAATAAGAAATCTGATATGCACTGAACATATATATTAAAAAAAACACACAGAATGACGCATACTCATAATTTATCCATAGCTAGAACTTACAAAGCGCAATATAAAACAAAAAAGTTAATCTAACTCGAGATTTTTTAATTTTAAAATAATTTTTATGCCACGGAATACTAAAAATATTTAGTTAATCATTTAATTATTTAAAAGAAGTTCTTTTGTATAATATTGAAATAACAATTCGTTTATATTCGATTTACACACCAGACTCGAAATAGATTTAAACAAACACATAATAGGAATAAGACGTTAAATCAAATACGTATTGTAAAAAACAAATCTCTCAAGATTAAGGTTTAAAATTTTAAGAATTTAAAATACTTATATATTTTTCAAACAATGTTTGCCTTATGTATACACAGCTATTATTGGAATGTTATGTAAAAATATGTTTACAAATTGCTTAATGGAAAGTTGAATACGATTTAATTTGATTCGATTAAAGGAGACTACAAAAACTTCAACCGCGTCGAATGCGATCTATTTTTAAAGCGCTCCTCCTCAAGGTTGTATAAAAACGATGACGGCATACAGTGTAATGTGCAGCGGAAATGCATAGTTCGGGCGGCGCCTACAAACGGCCACGCATTTCCGCCAATCATCGCATGCTCGATACCTCCGTTTTTCAGTTTACTCGTTAAAATACTTTTAATATTTGTACTGATCCAATCTCGATTCGAAAAAAGTATCATATTCCTTTTTTAGCAAGTAAAAACAGATAAAAATATATTGGTATGAAAGTTGTTTTGTTGCTTGAATAAGAGAGGACTTATCCTCCATTTGGGCGAAGCTATTTATGTCTTATCAATAGTAAATTTTGATAATCCTGTGGCATCAGGGCAAGCACAAAATAAGGGAGATGACAAAACGTCATATTCTAAACATTTAATTAAGGTTAACGGATAAATTACCATATCCTCTCGAGATGAACTTATCGAAGTGAAAGAACATTAAAATCAACATTAGCATTAACAAGTTAAATGATGATACTTAGGAAGGAAAGCCGCTTAACTTAGAAAGCCTAGGTCAGGTGAAGCATGGAAGTTTGGTGAAACTTAACTTAATCCAAGTTTCTTTTTACGTTGGCGAAGATTAATATTTTAGTGAAGCCTCCATATAAACATCTAACTATATGTTGATATACTATTATATCTTATTTATACTTTTTATTACCGCTTAACTTCGAGAATTTAGTGATAGTAATTAAAAACATACACGAGTTATTGTATTGAGTAATGATTATCCCTCTTCAAATGCAATTTACACACAAAGCAACGAACAAAAACGAACACTTTATTAATCTCTTATAAGACAGAAACGCGAAGCGCGTGCGGTTTTTCTAAAGCCATTATCGAAAGCTATTACGGAGATTGGTGTATTTAAGATGCCGCGAGCCATTATACAATCATTCGCGTAAAGCTATCTACCAATGTTTCCTGGATTTTATCTGCTTGTTAGTTGTTATTACAGCACAAAAAATAGGTCGTAAATCGTAGTGAAGTGATTTTTTCATGGATGTGGCGACAATCCGACGGCTCATAATAAGATCATATTATGATCTTGGCAACATGGCGCCAATTGATATCAACAACGTCAAACTACAGCCCTTGCTTTGTCGATCTATAAGGGGTAGGATATTTTATTGAAGGTATCCCTTGGTAGGTCCATTACCAAAATCGAGCGTAACGAACGGATCGAATCGAAAGAACAAACAACTTCGTATTTTAACATATGAAGGAAATATTTTAAATTCTATGTACGATCATAGTAATGATTAACGAAATACATAATATCTAATTACGAACAACGGATCGATCATCGGATTCGTAATCCGTCGGAAAATGTACGATCCGTCAACCGAAACTTCGTATTTTGTTTTGGTAAAAGGTTTCCTAGGTCAAGTAAGCTCGGAAATATCGCTGGCATATAGTCTAGATATTCCTGTCTATTATATCTGAGGGTATCTGGAAGAAGTCACAGATAACTTAACACAGATTAGACTATGTATCTTCAAGTGTGAAATAAGATGTAGATCCATAGCGCATCGTTAGTGATTCCTCGTCTGCCAGGCTGTGGTCTCATTGTATCACCACAAAGATCAGGCACGCTCATCTGCCCATTTCTAGCCTGTACTAAATGTAGAAACTTGCATAAAGTATAATATCAAACCTCATCTATACATATAATAAAAGAGTAGGATCGAAATTACGCTTCACTAAATATTTTTACCAGAAATTAAGAGGGGTGATAAAAGAAGGGTAGCAGAATGCATAAATGCAATTTTTAAGATTCTTGTCTGTCTGTCTGTCTGTCCGTCTGTCTGTCTGTCTGTCTGTCTGTTTGTTCACGCTAATCTCCGAAGATACTGAACGGATTTTCATGCAATTTACACAAATATATTAAGTAAATCCCGGGGCAACATATAGGCTTTGTTTTATCGAAATCGGTTATCAGAAAGAAAAGTTATCATCATTTAAAAATAATTTTAAAGGCACCATATCACCAAATTGCAATGCAAACTGACTCGCGTTGAACTTTTTCGAATTGTCAGATGTCAATCACAGTTTGATATGTAAATGAAATACTTTGATTATTTCGCCATTTCCGATATATGTAATCGTAGAATAGTGGATATGCAGCAGGCCCATTGCGTAACTTCAGATGCGAGTTCGAATCTGAAGTTGAACGGAAATATTTTTTTTTTGTATTTTTTTTTTTTAAAGAATTATATTATAAAAATAGAAAATGTATTATTGAAATATTATATGAAAAAGTATTTCTTATGAGATCGTTTATTTCACCTTTTCATCCATCCTTTCTCTACAGAATTACGATTATTCGACATTGCTTTTATTGCTTCTTAAGGACTGTCTTCGTATCTTAGAGGTTTCCGCATTTAGCACCGGAAACCCGAGTAGGAATCCCGAGAAAAGGGAATTTAAAAAAAATGTCTCAAAATGAAAATGATCAATTAAATGAAATAAATATCGAGGTGGATACAGTATCTTCACCACTAATTAAATTTATAAAAAAAATAAGTAAATTTCTTTAGTCAGGTTCATTTTTTCAACAATGGTATTTCTATAGAATTTCAAATCATACTTCGAACCCCAATCTCAACCACCATTAAACGTGTCGATAATATGATGCAAAAGCAACCGTCAATGACTAATTTGATAGCTCTTTCCCAAAATAAATCACCAAGTACAGAGGATGGAGGATATGTCATTTGAAGAAAGCTTGCTCAAAAGCGAACCCCACGCGAACGAAGTCGCGGGCATCAGCTAGTATTAAATAAAAAAGGTATCAAATTATGAGTTTAACAAAATCATTTCTTTTTGCAGAACTTAGATAATTGGAAGTCCTCGCGACGGAAGAGGGTAGAACACATCATCGAGCGGTGTGTGGAGGTGAAGCGGCTTGAACACGAGATCAACCAGCCCCGCGGAAAGTCCAAGACCTTCAACGAGATGCTGGAAGAACGGTGAGTTTAGGCATTACTAAATAAATTTGATCGCTTTCTGAAGGAATCACGTCCTGTTCCTGCAATATGATATGGATAGACTGGTTGATACGATATTTATATGTATACTTTGTTATAGTGGGTAAGTTTGCGTGTCTCATTTTCTGTAAATATATTTTTCCCTATATCACATCTGATCATTCTCTCATCAGTAATTTGAGTGAACGGTTGAAAGGAATATTCCATTGGGGTAATCAAACAGCGTTTACAATTGGCGAATTGCGCTTTCCGACTTGAGTGTGTAGTGCAAATAGTTCAAAGTAAACATATATTTTTTTTTTTTTTTATTTCAGAGCAGACAACCGAGCAGGTGGGTTACCTGATGGTAAGTAATCACCACCGCCCATGGACATCTAGGACTTGAAGGTCTCAGATGCGTTGTCGGCCCAATATGGTTGATAGCGAATACTTGACCGATATTTGTACTTACTATCAAAAGAGCCTCACCCTCGTCTGTTGATATCGATATCTGACATAAAAAGAAGTTCCTGCCCTGTCCTCGTAGCGGTCAAGGTATTAAAGTTTTACGACTGCAATAAGATGAATTGGTAATGAATATTGCGCTTAATGAGGAGCTTCAATTAACTTTTTAGTTCTTGATGAAAATAATCGGATTTTCCACAGAACATAATTTTACTCCATTTATTTCTTGGTAGCTGGATTCTTCTGTATATTTTATGTTGATTGTATTTACTTTTAAAATTAAACATTGATTGCTAAATTTGTTTCGTAAGAAATGTTCAACCATTTCTACGTTGCATATAAAGTAAAACACGTATAAGACGAATGGACGTGTCGTATAATCATAATTCACGCATAACCTAATAAAATCGAATGTCCTTAATTACAAATGCAATATACAAGTTAGATGGTAAATCAATCATTTAAGCCAGCAATATTACGTGGGAGTATGGCATTAGCGATTAGAATGCAAACCTTGGTTTTCTAGCTTTTTGTAGTCTTTAATCGAACCGGGTATTTTACAGTATATTGACAACATATCGATGTTGTTATCACAAAATAGTTTACCAAAAAAATATGCCATGCCAAGTCAACCTTTTTATTTTAAACATCAAAGCTTTTTAATATTGGTATTGATATGATCACTATAAGATGTTGTTAGGTTACCTAATTACGTAATAACTTAAGACAGAAGGATCCTTCAGTAGAGACTGAATAAATTGACCGACTTGGTATTATATGGATCTCACAACTTTTTACGAGAGAACTGAGTTGCAAGACTTGGCTTTTTTACAATTTATGTTTTTGATGGCATCTCATTTCTTTTTGTAGATATTCCTTTTCTTAGTTTATTTGGATAAGAATTAATATAAAGCTATGGATAACAGTCTGATTTTGATCGGCATTTTTATTAACTTTTTAATGTAAAAAAGTAGTTATAGTGACATAACTACAATAGTTGGACATATGGTCTCGTGAAATTTTTTGTAGATTTTGATATGTTCTATAATATTGTGGTACGTTTTTTTGTTCTAGCATCAATACTTTCCGCAGCACATGCGATGAAAGACATTTTATGGCTAATTTTTTTACACCTTGGGTTGTTTTTAGGAGGGATTTCTAAGGATCTCTATTTTTTTCTAGTAATAAATACCCTAAGTTACTCAGTGATAATGTAGCTTTCTAATGGTAAAATAATTTTTAAAATCGGTCCAGTAGTTTTTAAGTTATTCATTACATACAGAAATACAAAAAAAAATTGTATATCTAGAAAACTGGACCGAAATTTCAAAATATTGTAGTTTTTCCTTGATTTATAGACTAAACACTAATTGTATTCTAAATTTCAAGTTTCTATGTCTGCTAGAAGTGCCTTAGAGTTTTGATGATCGGTCAGTCAGTGAGTGAGTGAGTGAGTGACAAATTATCAAACTTTGACAAGTTATAATTCTTAAACTACTGGTTCAAACAGAATGATATTTGAAATATACCGAGTTTATACAATGTCTGCTTAGTGACTAAAAATCAGGATCAGGATTCTAGTTTTATCCACAACGAAGTTATAGGGGGTCGAAAATGGCCCGAACTACTTTCGAGAAAAGGATAGTACGGCCGTGCCGCTTTTTGCTCGACTTGGCGGGGGCACTGCCGTGCCCCCAGATTCCTTGATTATTATGACAGATCTGAAAACGGACTTATATTTAAACAGATTTAGATCGTAACAGACTTTAAAAAAAACATATATTCGACCAATAAATTATTATTGATATAATAGATTTAAAAAAGGCGTATTGAGTGTGTGAAGAAGGATATGTGGGATATCAGAGCCAACTGATGATCAAGCTGAATGAAAGAAATAAAGGGGACCATGACAGGAAGAAGTATTCGACCGATAAAATCTCAAACTTCTAAAGGAATTTAACTTTCCACGTTCACGTGTCAGCTGGCGGTGTTGATTACGTCCGTCTCACTCGGTGGCCGCGCGCCGACTGATCGGGTTACCGGCGCAAGCGCACCCAGCTGTTACATTTTGTTACCTTACCCACTAGATTTATGCTCAACTGTCGATATATGTTGAGTTTGATGGTTAACACGAACTTTCTTCTCTTAAATGGGTTTTCTCATACAAAACCATCAAAGTAATCAAACTGAAACTTAATTTACCCATTCATTATTAGTAGGTCCGAAGGATAAGGGAGATAATAAAGGGGACTCAGCTCTTTAATTTTTCCGTATGTAACTTTAAACCATAAACTTCGTTGTGCTTGACTACATGTGAAAGGTACTTGCGTATTATATTACTATATACTAAGCTTCATTAAATATATTTTATATTAAAGTCTGTTATTATCAGACAATAATATACCAGAACATTAAATTTCTGCGTAATAATCAGCCAACTAGTAGCTCAGGATAAGACTACTCCGTGGATATAAAACTACATGTTAAAAACTGGTATACATTGATCATCTCCGTACCTTAGTGTCAAACGCGATGCGTTTTGCACCGGAAGTCCTTACTTAGAATCCTGGAGAAACAAGGTTTTAAAAAAAATGTTGCATTCGGGCAGGGCGTAGAATGTTGATCACCTATTTGCCTGTAAATGATCAATGAAACAGAAACAAAAATGGGTCTGTCCCGTGCCCCACTTGTAAAAGGAGTCGGAAATTCACAAAATCAGCCCGGCTCACCAAGACTCCGTGGATAAAATACTACATTTTTAAAACTGGAACATCAAATTTTATGATTAAAAGAATTAAAAACAGGCGCCTAGTAAATAAATGCGACGAAAATAGCAGAGTTTAATTAGCTATAAACTCGTTACGTGTTCAAAGATTGTGTACAGTTAACGCAGTTTGGTAAACTGAGGATGTTTGTACAGTGATTCGACGAATGTAGTTGGTTTATTGATCACAATACTGCAATACATTTGTATTAATGCTTCATGACCAAAACATGTGGCCACTTATTTTCTATACTTTGGCGTCTCGACGTATGGCTAATTACTCTGCGATTACCTTTTGCCTGCAACTTCGAAAAAGATGTTATTGACCATAATAACTCTACCTCCGAAAATATACATCTTGTTGATGTATTTGTATCCGTCTACCGTGACTCAAATATACTTTCCATTTCTTATTCATAATATCGGGTGAGCAATAAGTTATATGAGCTGATATATTTTATTAAAAATAACTACGTTGAAAATGTTTAGGTTACATTTCATGTCACTATATAATACGAGTACACCATTCTGAACACCTCTATGGATTACTTGGCCCTGTAATAAATTATGAATTTAATAAAAAGTTTAATAGTTTTTATCCTAAAGATGCTTTTTTAAAATACTTTAGACTCGACTATTTTACATAATATACAATTATTGTATTGTGATATATGTTTGTGTTGCTATATAAATAAGTAGCTCCCCGGCTTCGAACGGGTGCAATGTAGATGAACTAAAATATAGTAGCCTATGTTACTATATTTTAGTTCACTGATAAAGTAGTTTTATATTGGTGAAAGAATTTTTAAAATCAGTCCAGTAGTTTTTGAGTTAAATCTTAACAAACCAACAAATCTTACCTCTTTAGTCTTTATAATATTAGTATAAATAAAATGATAACCAGCCGAATGAAAAAAAGTATCTAGAACAATTTGTTATTTCTCGAATTCAAGTCATATTCCCTTGATCAATCTAACTCAGACTGAACGGAATTGAGCCCAATTGTTTCCCACGTAGACACATAATCTGCTTTATGTAATATACAATAGCGTTAAGTAATATCCATTGAAAATCAAACAAAAGAACAAACGTGTGTAACTGAATATAGCTATTGTCACAGACCGCATGTCTGTCTGTCCGTTCAACGTCCGAACCGCTCCGCTGACCACTGACCACGGAACTATAGAGAAAGAATAGTCACTAACAAGAAAGCAGGGGTGAGGATTATTTTTGGGTATAATACGTACTCAGTAAGTACGTGCGTCCTAAAGTTCTAAGGCTCTTATTATCGAGAAAAATATACCCAGTTTAAAAAAAAAAACTTATTACAATTTGGAAACTCCTATTTATTTAAAATATCAAATTACGAATTGATGAATTTACGTCACTTTAATAGTTGAAAGACCACCTCAATGGCAAGCGTGATGCGTTTAGCACCGCAGGTCCTCGGTTCGAATCCCAGGAAAACAAGATTTAAAAAAAAATATTTCGTTGGAGCAGGGCACAGAAGACTGATCACCTACTTGCCTGTAAAGAAATATATATAAATAAACAAAAAAATGGGTCTGCCCCATGCCCTTCTATCACTTTGATGGTTGACACTTGCAAAATATTAACCTAAATGAAAATATCAAAAATACGTTTTGAAAACATCTTGCTTTTGTTGATTTACCTACAAACATCAAGTGGGTCACGCTAGTTCATAGCCTTACCCTTTTTGGATTTTTGATCACATTTGCGGTTCCTCTCTATGTAAGATTATGAAACTTCGATAGTTTTGCATTACATAAATACACATATTGTGTTACGTATGCAACGGCAGTAATAGTAATGTTGGGTAAAGTTGGATTGAGAGCAGTATCGTATGACGCTACACGCCGTGTGCTGAGTACGCTCTGATTCTCTCCATATATTGTATATCCGCGCAAATGGTCAGTTTTCGTGTAATTCATTCTGTGATATAGTATATACGTGGGTTTTAATTATCATTGTGTACGTTGACGGGCTCGTTAGCGCTTTCGGTAGAACACCTGCCGTGCCCTTCGATGGGTTGTGGGTTCGAATCCCACCGGGACGACATGCTTATAATTTTGTGTAAGTATGTTTTCCCAACGTCTGGTAACTTCGGGCATTGATCGAGGGGGAGGAATATCGAAATTCCGAACGGGTGAAGCACATTGCGCGCTTCGATTTCAGTCTATGGATTTCCGAATGCTCGAAGTAAAAAGTAGGTCGACAGCGCATCATTGATTGATGTTCTGTGGCTGAGGTATCACCTATTATCAAGTGCTAATGCTCGTCTATTAATATCTAACATAAAAAATTTTCGTAATAAATCATGTTAATCTGTTGCTTCGTTTTGCTATGAAAACAGGATAAACAAACGAAATACTTATATACATATGGGTTTCTTTGCAACTTATGCTGTCTTAGCACAGGAAATTGACTGTAAATTTGTAAATAATTAAAAATAAAATTACTTTTCGCATAATGATAATGAAAACAATGACCTTCATGGATGACATCATTTGAATGCAAATTGGTATCAACAAAATGAAGTCATAATATATGTATTTATATAATACATATACATGACACCTCTTTCCCATTGAGGTAGGCAGAGATCACCGAATTCCATATGCTCCGATCCTTACATACCACTTTCGCTTCTTCCACTAATAATCACTATACGTTAAAGTTCGCCTCTGCTTTTGTTCGGTTTGTGAAATATATACAGATCGAAGTTTACTAGATAGCAGGTTAAACCTCAGCAGGACATCAATTGACGATGCGCCGTCGACCTATTTGATTGATTAAGTAACCTTCGAGCTTTCGGATGCATTGAATCAATATTTCACGGCTTTTTCATATATAAAACTTCGATAAGTATAACCCATACATTTAATTCTTGAAGTGGGCAGACAAATTAGGTACTACAAATAGGTATGTATATACACATTTTAGATTCGGCAAGGATCAAACCTACGACTCATCAGTCTGCAAAGTAGCGCATAGTTTCATAATAAAACCGCATTAACAAATCGTCGTGTATAATTACTTCATAACACCTCGGTGAATGAGATTATATGAAGATTATCTTCGGATTAAGCGCGCCTCCTATATCCTGATTACTTTTGTACCGTGTGTACCCACTGTACAACATCCGGCAAAATGTTTCATAACAGTAAAATCTAATACGATTAAGCAAACCGCAATTCACATCGTAATTGGTAATCTTCTCACTAATGCAGTCCATATTTAGTATTTTCGTGATATGTACTTCTCTCGAAAGAAAACTATCATCTGTTTTATTTACAATTTTTAGTAAGAGACGAAGTTTTGACGAATTATTACGTATTTACATATATTACAGATTTTTTTCACAAGAACTTTGTTTCAAAAAATCCTAGATTTGACCGATTTCTGGAGTGTCTGGTAAATATATAAAAAAAAGAAATAACACTAATTTTGATAGCTCCCGTGTGATTATGGTAACCGATATAGTGTTTGTTTTTAACTATATCGTCTGATTTCATTTAATTTCTGTGTCGAAATAAAAAAACAAAAATATATATTTTTTAGATACAGGAAGTAGAAGGTTATATTATTATAAAAACTAGATGGAATTGACAGTATAGTTTATAAAACGTAACATAGCGTAGAAATGTAACATTATAACGTAACATAGCGTAGAAAAGTAACAGATAACATTATTTATGTAGGAGGCATCTATGTATGCATTCATGAAACTATTATGAACTGCTCCCACTTACAATCAAAGTTACAGCTTGGGATAAAGTCGTTGGCGCTTTATAGAGCAGTGCGTAAACGCCTTTAAAAGCCTGGCTTCTGGGAACCGCAGTAATAATATGGCGTAATAAATCTGTAATAGTTAGTTGTTAGTTTTGCAACATCGTGGCTGAGTGCAGAGTGACATTTGACTCTAATAACCGTTATTGAATGTTTATGACGATTGCAGTTTTTTAATCCATGTACTCAACATTTATCATATATTCTATCGAATCAATGGAGACAAGAAACACGCGAAAAACAAATACTTCTATTTCAAGAAACTTAAGCTTGTTTTGTTCTTGAAATAAAATTTATATAGAACCTTTTAATGATTGAAAGACCATTGACTTAATTATATATAGCTATCAATGTGTAAGGAAGACATTGTTTTTTTGGTGTAAAAAAGTGTTTTTAGGTAAAAATAAAAGTAACGTTACGTTTTTTTTTGTAGTGGCTAAATAAAGCAAATTTCATTTCATTTAATTTTGCCAAAGTTTCGAGTTAAGTCTCTTCAATACCTAAAGATGTGATGTAATTAGCATATATCCTTCGGTTATGCGAATTGCTAGTATTTATATCTACGTTAATAATGACCGTTGCCCGAGCGCTTCCTACTCGCAAACGGAATCAAAGCAGCGTTTAGGCAGTCGTAGGAACAAGTAGAAAGTTACAGGCATCTACAATTAGCGTCCAATCTGTCCGTCTGTTTGATCGCTTAAACGTCTAACACGACGTGCCATTTCTAAACTTTTCCGTGTTTATACTTTTTACTTATTTAACTTTTGGTTTATTAAATTGAACTGTTGGTTGTAGAATGTATGTATTTAAAATAACTAGAAATTTAAAATTTATGAAATTCCCATACAAATTCGTTAAAGAACTCATAAGTTTTAAACAGCCGTTCTAGCTAACCACGACAAAATTTGCCGACCGTTTTCTCGTGTTTTATTCGATTATTATCTATTTATGTCATCCGGGTCTAGCATACACACTTAAAACTCAACTTCTAATGTCAAAAGTAGAGATATTTGTCGATCAAGATATCTTATATCTTAGTTTGTCTTCACTCGTCCGCGAGATATCTCCTAAAATGGTCAAGCTAGGCGGGCAGCTGTGCAGATTTTTATAAAAATATAGTATGATGATGGAGCTGGAAGGTCTCCACAGCACTCGATATATCGATGCAAACATTGACAAGTCACAGGAAAACAAATAAATGTTTGTATCCGGACACTTGATATATTGAAAAAGTTTAATCTGTTTATTCTTGTACGGTTTCGGATTACAGCTAGGATGAGAAATTTTTATTTTTTTTATTAACACAACCTTTTTATTTATTTACCGAAATTAGAATTTTTCTTCTGAAGGAAAGTGAAATCGTATTTCGTAGATACCATAGTTTATTATAACATATATAAATGAAATTATGAGTTAAAATAAACTAGCTAACCGACTCGGCTTCGCACGACTGAAGAAATTGAGACCAAATCACATAAAAATCGGTCGACTCGTTTCGGAGGAATGCGACCACAAATACCGTAATTATATTCGTGTGATAGTATCTTAATAAATTTCTAAGATTCGGCTTTTCGTAGCTCATTAACCCCTATCGTAATATGCTACCCACACGCGGACACACCACCCACTTCCCACCTCGTCAGATTGATTCAGTTCCTGCCAAGTCGCTGTATTTCCTGCCAGCCCCCGGCACGCTTTCCACTATGATTACACCGGGGTTCACTCGTAATTACACTGCGATAACACTTTCACTAAATACATTAGAATAATTAAATAGTTATCCACTGAAGTAGTTAGTGAATGTTATTTTACATTCGAATTCAATATCAACATTCACATTTTACCCTCACCTTAATACCTGCAATAAACAGTATTGGGTTTGATCTTCGCGGGTTGCAACGGCTCAGTGCATTGAGCCAGGCGTGGAGGTACCGGCTTTCATTCCTAGGGAAACATTATGTAAAAGGAATGGGTATGTCTGGTACCTACTGGTAAAGAAAACTTATAGATTTGCCTGTAAAAAACTATAAAACAGACAATGAATATTGAGCCCTATATGTTCTTCCGATGCCTCTGTGGTTCAATGGTAAGCACGGTGCCTTTAGCACCGGATGTCTTGGGTTCGAATCCCAGGGAAGCTAGAAAGAGAAACTTAAAAATAAATGTTTCGGTCGAGCAGGGCGCAGTAGACTGATCACATACTGTAGAGAAATATGATAAGTGAAACAGACACAGAAATGGTCTGCCCCCAAGTGTGCCCCTCGCCCTATTAGGTTTTTTATGTAAGATAATAACACGCCCCGGCTTCAGACGGGTGCAATGTAGATACAAAAAAATAGTCGCTGATAATGTAACTTTCTATCCGTGAAAGATATTTTTTTTTCTTTTTTTAATCGGTCCAGTAATTTTTAAGTTAAATCGTAACAAACAAATCTTTGTTTTGTAATATTAGTATAGCTATCGACAGACCAGCGTGAGGTTTACTTGATGGTGGGTGATACCCCATTTTCTTTCAATGCTATTCGGACATTTTTTTATTCTCTTTTTTTCGCATTTATACCATATGTATATGTAACAACCAAAATGATAAGGCCGCCAGTTGTACCTTTTCTATGTGTGTTTCCAGTGTTTGTATATATCTTTCTTAATATTGCAATTAAGTTTTAAATAAATAAATAGTGCATATGAAATAACTTCTGACTCCACTGTATGACATTTCACCATCTTCAAATAGAAAAGATATTTCCAATCGCGTCTAAGACAATAACATAAATAATTCAGAAACCAGGAAATCCAAGCTCTGTAAGCGACGCAACGCATACCTCTGTAATAAACGTAACGTTTCTTGCGTACGCGCAGTTGCAACATGCGCTACGCACTATCATGCTTGCCTTAAAAGGCTGTAATCCTAATAATATTCGAACCATATTCGTGTTAGTAACCGATTACTCTATGTTTAAAGCAATTATGAAAGTTATGGCAGTTTTTGTTTGAAATACGGTAAGGCTTACGTGGACTGCATTGAAAATAAGTTTGCTTGTTCTAAGAAAACAGTGTATATAATATTGTCTTTTATTAACGCGAGTATCACACATTTAAATAAAATACTGTATACCGGAAGTTTCTTGCCAGTTCTTCTCGTCCGCTCTACGCCCTTGATTTGTGAACTGGTAGTAAATGTAAAATTAGAAGCATTTAATATTAGTAATATTAGTAATTTAATATGTATTATTTTTTTTAATGACGTTCATAGATGTACATTGTGTTACCTAAATTAATAGATTATTTTTTAATTTAATTGAATTAAATATGGCAACTTTGTGACATTTCAAATATAAGACAACTGTCATCTTTCAGTCTCCCGCGACCACGGTTGCTGAAAAGCATCCGAAACGTCGGGATAAATAATTTAAATAATAAATCGCGTTTTAATCCGGTATACAGTATTTTATTTAAAAACAGTGTATATTATTGGGTCTTAAAGACTATAATATATAAAAAATAGTTTTGGATAATAGTCAGGACTATGATCCAAACTTATTAAGAATTTTTAAAGATTTAAGACGGAATTTATAATTTTCTTTTTTTACTTTTTATTGCACAAACTATGAATACAAGTACAATAAAATCCTTAAAAAGGCGCTATGAATTTCGCGGGGACAGCTCTTATCTGATAAAGAAGAACTTTAAAGTTTTAGCTTTTCCCAAATCTTTTTTTTAAAGGGGGGATTTACCCCCCGCGAAGTGTTATGTGGGGGGAGTGTGGAACCTCACCCGGTGAATCTCTGCTAGTCAGAAAGCCGGGTGAGTAATACAAGAGTTCCAAGTTTTATCACCTTAGTTAGAAGTGGTTTGATTATATTTAAGTTACTCAATATTGTCTCACACAGTTGGGCCATTATACGCTGTATAGACAGACATGACTTCGACACGACAGCTGACGACGGTACTATAAAAGGCGACAACTGAAACTCGACATTACAGACTCCTCATTAATGGCCCATACATTATTTACATCATCCTCATTTAAAGTTCCGCCTGCCCTATTTGGTAATTTAGCTTGAAAGTGGAGTTCTCACAAGATAAGAGCATCTAGGAAGCGCGGCGGGAGGAAGTCTTTAACTAGCACAATCTCGGTGTTTTAATCGAAATAGTCTTAGATTGAATCGATAACACTATAACGACTGCTCGATAATTTAAAACTAGTTTAGATTAATATTTTAATACAGATTCTTGAACATTACAAATCGCACTTTAAATTAACCAACCGTGTACGCAGTATCTTCTTGGCTTTTGGGTGCTTAGCAATGTTGTATGTATCTTATATACAACATTGCTAAGCGTCCAAAAGCCAAGGGTGTGATAGGTAACGTAAGTTGGTAATGCCTGTATGATTAGAATATTGCGGAAATAAGAAGTTTAAAGTCTCTTACTGATCACCTATTCGCCTTTAAAGAAATGATTAGTGAAATAGATACATAAATGTGTCACTCCCATGCCCCAAATGGGACACAATTCACATACTAAACATACGGAAATCCATAGATTGAAAATGAAACGTGTAATGTGTACTTCGAAGTTATTCATTGTATTAATGGTAGTTCCTCGTCCAAAATTTCGATATTCCATGATTGTATGTAATAGACATGGGTAAAGGTAGCGTTCCGATCTTGACTGCCGCGACTCGGCAGTCGCTGCCGTCGGCTGCAAGCACTGCCAACTGCTCAGCAGCGCGACCACGTTCATTCCGATCGTAACTGCCAGGCAGTATAACGGCGAGAAATACCGCCATTTTTATTTTAGAGCACGTGCAATAATAGAGGGTCGCGCTGCCAGACTGCTTCACAAGCGGCTGGGCAGCGCTGCCACTCGTGCGCAGCTTGGCCGCACGACCCGGTCGCGTGCATCGGAAAGCTCTCTATGCATGATCATACAGAGCGGTGCGTTGCTGCCCGGCAATGACTGCTGGGTCGCAGCTGCCGAGTCGCGGCAGTCAAGATCGGAACGCTACCTTAACACTGCGCTGCGCCGCGCAATTGCGCCGGCACGCTTCACTGCGCAGGGTAAGTCAGCTCACACATTCATAATGTGTTGGCGCACGGCGCAGTACCCACTCACTGAGTGAACTATGAGCGTGGCGTTGCGTGCGTTTCGGAGGTTTCACTGCTCGCTTTGCGCGTCCAATTTTGTTGCGCCGTGGGGCAATTTTGAGTTGACTCAAGGAGCCGACGCACTATACTGCGCCTGAGTTGCTGAGTTGGCGCGGGAAATTTCGCTAAGTTACCCATGTCTGGTATGTAAAAAAAACATGTTTAGGGAAAATTATGAACATGTGAAACACGCCGGGATTCGAACCCACGACCCATAGGAACTGCCTCGTAGCGCCTCTACGAGCCTGTTATTTATATTTATAAACTAATGCAATTTTTTATTATTTATACATTGGTAACATAAACTTTCTTTATAGAAAATATCGCAATATAGTTATGTTTATAGCAATAAACATGTCATTGGAACATGTTAACAGAAGTCGATATTAATATTAATACGTTCGGTCACGCGAACCAATTTTCCCGTAATTCTAGTAAGAAGCCGATACCCAATTACCGTCGTTATCCGACATTCGTTTAAAATATTCATATATCTTAAATACTTAATTACATACAATTGCACACTTAATATTATATAAAAAGTACTGTATTAGGCTATTTTGAAAAAATAAATGCTGAGGTACTTCAGTGCAAGGACCACTATAAAAAAAATAGATATTAATAATATAAAAATAAGCG
This sequence comes from Anthocharis cardamines, assembly GCA_905404175.1. Taxonomy (NCBI): domain Eukaryota; kingdom Metazoa; phylum Arthropoda; class Insecta; order Lepidoptera; family Pieridae; genus Anthocharis; species Anthocharis cardamines. The sequence goes on from FR989969.1 coordinate 9,963,249, forward strand.
ATCGATTGATTTTTTCTCTTAAATGATATAGGTCCTCGTATATAATGAATAAGAACAAAATAATTAATTAAATAAATTAAAAATTGACAATCTATGAAACAAATAGAATAGAAATAATAAATGGGTTCAACGACACACTCGAAATAATGTCAATTATTAGGCAGATATATTTCCCATAATAAATATCGGAATATCCTTATGATATAAAACGTGTTATTCTTAGACAAATCTATATTTTGATCTATACTAATATTATAAAGAAAAAAGATTTGTTTGTTACGATTTCACTCAAAACCTACTCGACCGATTTTAATTTTTTTTTTCAACAATAGAAATCTACATTATCAGCGTGTAAAATAGGCTTACTCTAACTACTTGTTGTGTATATTACATCTATATTGCACTCGTGCGAAGCCGGGACCGATCGCTAGTGTTGTATATTTTTTTTTAAATACACTTAAAATCTAAAGTTCATTATAATAATTATGCGCATTGCCTCTGAAATGTAAAATGCTGCAATAAGGAATTATTTGAATAGGGAAATGTACATACTACATATTATGTTTCCGCAATATTACGAGTAAAATAAGTATTGTAATTTGCTATCAGTGTAGGAATGTGGGGTCGCAGTAAAAGACGAGAGTTAAGACTAAGGTCAGTGTTCTATTGGGATCAAAGTTATATGTATGACAGTCGTTTTACTTGGAATTTGTTGGTAATTAAAAAGTAGAGCTTATTTTGGTTTTTTAAAACACTATCCAAATTCTCATTTAACTGTATTCAAGTAACCACTTTTGAATCGTAATTTTTTTAAGCAACTGCTTTGGAATTTTGCTTCCACCGAGAGCTGGCACTTGCTATTATACCTACTCTTCTTTTTCCGAAGACCCTGGATAATGATTCACACATATCATAAATATTATAATGCCAGCTCAGTGGTAAATTATATTGTTCACGCTACATTTTAAGTAGGTAGTTAACGTCATGGCAGTACATTATGTATCATTTATGAGTTTTTTACACTGTGATACCATCTATTAGGATATCTATCAACTAATTATACTATATTGCTATTGCCAGCTATGTTATACCGTGAAAAAAGGACAATCTACTATTTATTTATTATAGTATAGCAGTTGCAGGTTCTTCAGCAAATAATAAATATTATGTGTTCAATGCGTATCCTATGCATCTTATTAAAGTTTGGAAATAGGCTTTTTTAATTTGTTAAATTTTATTATATTAACTAGCGATCCACCCCAGCTTCGCACCAGTGCAATATAGATGTAGATTGTAGGTACTATACCAAAAAAATCCTATTGGTGAAATAATTTTTAAAATCGGTCGAGTAGTTTTTGAGTTAAATCGTATCAAACAAATATTTCCTCTTTATAATATTAGTATAGATAAGCTTACGATAAATTGTAATTTTAAAAGTGGGGCAGATATAATTCTGATCCTGGCTTGTAGGAATTTTATAATCACATAAGTACAGTTTTGTCTCGTAGTAACCGAATATGGCATCGCACCTTATGGTAACTGTACGTCTCTTTTCGATAGAAGCAGCATTCTGAACCTGTTAAAAATTGACGATTTCAAAGTACCTACCTACGTGTTAAATTTTACTTAAATTAATATTTTAAATATGAATCAGGTTGAGACTACTGTTTTCAGAGGGTCAGAAAGGCTCTCATGAAAGTTCTGTCTTTGTCAAATATTAAAAAAATTAAGTACTTCTCATCGTGACTAACAACTTGTCAAGCCGTCATTTCATAAAGTCACGTTGGGTTAATCTAAATTCCGACATTTCTGTGGTGCTTAGTGGCAACAGCAAGATCACGTACAATGCTTTAATTCGTGGATTTTTGCACGATATGCATACATTGAGTTCTGTATATTATGACTCTAGCTCGTTTTAAACATATGATTTCCAATATTAAACGAACGCCGTTTTCTTCGGTATTTTTTGTCATGAATGGAAATTAAAAATTTGTCAAGAATAATTCCATAAATTAATATCATATTGTTGCTGTTTAAAACACTACTGGAAATAAATAAAGGAAAAGAAATTTTCCTCATTTTTTCACCAAAGTTTGGAAGACTGTATCTCGGTGAAAAATAGTCATATCGAGATAAAGTAATTTGAAGCTTCCTTTTTCTAATTCTAAGATCTTGTTTTTTTTCTCTTATACATTTTGGTTATTGAGAAAAATGATGAAATATCTCGAAGGAACAAATTCGCATTTTTTTCTTTTTTTTCACGATCGTGTACTGACATGATTTTTTTTATGCAAGTATCGAGTAGCTTGTTTATTAACTTATATTTTCTTTTTTAGATGCCTATGTCCTATTTTTCAACTAGATACAGCCTTCCAAACTTTGGTGAAAAAATGAGGAAAATTTCTTGTTCTTTTAATTGTTTCCAGTACTGTATAACTACTGTGTTCTATGAGATACGATTTGCTTATAGATGGGCTGATGTCTTAGCTTTCAAACGGCACTAGCGACGTATTTGGTAACCGACCGCGCAGGAAGCGTTGAAGAGCCATGAGTTTTTACTACCGAGTGCCATACCGCGGCTAGCTCCATACTTCGCGGGAGAAATTCCATGAGAATGAGGGATATCGTCTAAGCGCTTTTTAGTCTGTGGTTATTATACAACGCTCGATAAAATAGCTGCCATATTTGACGTTACAAAGGATTGAATCTAGTTTTGAATATAAATTCAATCAGGATCAGTTGGACGCTGTTAAGCAATACAATGTCAACCCACATGGTTGCCATTTTGAGAAAATTGATTTTGAAGTTTTAATTAGGATTTATTAAATTTCTTTTAAAAAATAACAGAAATAATAGATTTTTTGTAATTATTATTATACAACTAAATATATGTATATCGTGTTGCTTGGTAGCAATTAAAGTGATATAATTTAGTGCATTATCACTACATAGTATAAAACAAAGTCGCTTTCTCTGTCCCTTTGTATGCTTAAATCTTTGAAACTACGCAACGAATTTTGATGCGGTTTTTTTAATAGATAGAGTGATACAAGAGGAAGGTTTATATGTATAATAATAACAGTTTTTCTGTAGTGTATTTAGTATCAGCATTGCACCGGTGCGAAGCCGGGGCGGGTCGCTAGTTATTAAATATTTTAAACATTTTAGGTTTTCGTGCCCGCTAGCTTATTCAATATTTTTGCTATTAAAACGATTTAAATGATATTATATATCTCTTTTGAAATATATACTCCAGCTCATAAGAAAGCGATTGGTATCAAAATGTAATTTTTTATCATTTTGTGGGTTGGCACTGTATTGCTTAACAGCCTCCAATTTTTCCATCAAAATCCTGAAATATTTTTAATAGTACCATCATTGTGTGAAGCGGCTCTCACTAGACAGTTTGTAATAATATTTTCAATAATAGATTCCGATTGTATTTGAATATGGCTCAAGCTAATGAGAATTTTATTGATGAAAGAGAGTTTAACCACATATTACACTATCGTAATTTGCGGTTATTGTAGTTACTAGCGGACATTTGTGGTATTAGCCATAACTTATGTATATGATGTGCAAAGTCAGTGCAGTTTATGTCAAGAGATAGGTATGCTAATTTAACTTTTTTTAATCTAATTATTACCTTTTCATCAAATTTCTTCATTGATTTTATAGCTTCCTTCTGGTGAATAAACGGTATTATTTTTTTAGGATTCCGTACCCAAAGGATAAAACGAGACAACAATTACTAAAAAACAGAATAAACTAAATATTTAAGCGGGCTCCCATACAACAATCGTGATTTTTTTTGCTCGATATTGATAACGGCAACAGGTAGACGCTTGAAATATTCACAGAATATTTATGATATATTCATTTTATTCAAAAAATATTTAATTAAATGAAAATAAAACATATAAGGGGGCTCCCATACAACGAACGTAATTTTTTTGCCGTTTTTATAGATAATGTTACGGAACCGTTTGTACGGGAGTCCGAATCGCACTTGGCCGGTTTTTATTTTATTCTAACTTAACTACATATCTAACCGTCTTTCACCGCAAAGTAGAGCAACGAATTGAAAAGTTATTTTACTCACTCACTGCATTGTTTTTATTTATGCAAGTTTGCCAGCAGCAGATGTAATGAATCAAGCAAGTACAAAGGTATCCCGATTGTACATTTAAAAAGTTAGATTTTCGCACGATCCTGCAATTGGCATATCCTTGGTGTAAGGGGAAATTGATTCGTGACACGAGGCACGAGAGCTCGTGACGCGGGTTCGATTCCCGAACAAATTGCATACACGCTTTTCGTGTTCCCATCCAATGAATCATCCCATAGAAATCTATTTTGTGGGAAATATTTCTGATAGGCCGGCAACTCATAAAATTTCTTATATTGCTCTGAATTGCTGTCTTTCGATATTTTATCAACACCCGAAGTACGAACTTACAAAAAATCTTGACATTATTTCCCAAGATTATAATTTTCGTTAGTTTCTGTTATCAACACGATGGGCAGTCGGTATCGCTTGTCTACAAGATGACATTTTGTCAATGTTAAAGTATATTTAGCCATAAAATTCGTTTAAATTACGCATAAAAATATTTGAAAAGCAGCAAATATTATCTCAAAAAATAGAGTTTTACCATAAGCTGTCACACAGTTTACTACACATGTCTTTATACTCTATACAAGTTAACGTTTCTAAGATATATCATTTGTCCGGATTTCAAAAATCCATCGAAATTCACACATATGGCATACTCTTGTGGTAAAACTGGACTTCTATAATGGAAGGTTTTAGAAACGCTCACAAAATCATATCATCTTCTCGACCGTGTATTATGAAGCTAATTTTAGCTAACATTAGAAAGGGTTTTGTTATTTTAAACGCATATAAAATGATGTAACGTAAATGATACAAAATTATGGTCCATGCGCATCGCAGGGTCAGTTTAGTCACGAACGAAATTTAAACGGAGATGAATTAGTATTAACATGTTATGTAAATTGTCTGACGTGATGTCGTAGTACTCTCTAACCTGACCTTACGTGATTATAGAGTAACGTATTATTTGCAAGATCTTAATGCTTGAATAATTGATTTTGGCGGACTCGTTTGTGCAATAGTAAATTCTACATTGTCAGATTGGATTCACGTCAATTTTATTTCTGTATAGCTACATCTGTAGATCCTCTGGTGTTGCAGATTCTCCAGCAGTTGAAGCGCGTGCTTTTACGCTCGCATATACTATGAATAAATATTAAATGAGTGGAAGAAATATCGAAGTCGGAAAGATGCATTTAATACACTTTGCGTTTCAGTGTGTGTTTTAGTTCGTTGATGTGTTTTTGCTGATCTATTCTCTCTTTCCCCTCATTCTTAAGATTTATTCTTTATTCAAAGAAACACATGTAATATTCATATATTTTCTAAATAATAATTGAATAGCACACTATTTCCTCGACCTCTCCCAAAAATATTACCTTGTGCATTCAGTTCGATTATCATTTACCATTTTAAACGTACCTATTTCAAAAAACTCACTGTAGTATAGTCTGGAAATATATTTCTGGTGTTCTTTAAATTATTATCATTTACTGATCGATTTGAATTTATATAATTATGTTAAAAAACGGTATGTCACAGAGATGCACTTAATTATTCGTAATTCGTCGGTCGTTCGAAAGAAAAGTGAAAATAAACACACCTTGTCTATTACTTTCGCCATAACACTATTAGACATTTGAATAGAAAGCACTTCTAAAATTACGTACGGGCGCAGTTGTATACTCGTAAACTTGTTAGCATCCAGTTTGACCGGCTACATGATCTATTATGTAAGGGACCGTGACTTTTCATTGTGCACTAAGTATTTGTTGTTATGAAGTTCTATTCAAGTTGACTATAGATCATATTTTAACACCTGTTTGGATCTAACGTCAGATATCAATCGATGAGCTTTAGCTTTTGATGACGTAATCTGCCTGATAATACAATGGAAATAGTTGAATAAAACATGTTCCCCTATTCTTATCTTATTAAATACTAGTAATCCGCGATGCAAAATAATAACAATAAATAATAGCCTATGTTACTCGCTGATAATTTAGCTTACAAATCTTTCCTCTTTATAATATTAGTATAGACAATATCTGCATGGCCTCCATACCTTCTTACTTACCTAATCGAAGACAGATTCCACTTTTATTATCAAATATAGATTATTATATTTATTTATTTATGGCCATGATACTGAGTAGAAATGTTTTTTTACATTTTGAGTAATAATAGTAATTAATTCAAATAAGCTTAAACAGATATGTTATAAAATTTATGGGTAATTAAATACGATATTAGTTAATACTTTCAGTAAATAGATAATCGGTTAACGTTTATTTAGACGGCTATAAGTCGTACTCATAGGGCATCGCTCTGCGTGACTAATAGTCAAATATTAGCCTATGACAAACTCTTTCGCAAATAGTGATATTTAGTCACTTGCTAATTAAAGAATGGCAGGTGCAAGCATGTGGGCGAAACTAAATAATTGAATTTAACATATCTGTTAAAAAATACCCACGGGAATGAATGAAGAAAATATACTGTTTCTGTTAAATTTTACATGTTATTGATTGGTATTTCCCAGAGTTCAAGTCTATAGAAATATTTTCTAAAAAAATCTTTAATTTTTATCACCTTTTTTGCTAATGCTACCGTAAATGATTACAAAGTCGCAGTTCGCGAATAGTGGCACTAAAATCACTTCTTAGTTCTATGGAAATTCTGTGCTAATGCTTCATATTCCTATTTCAGTTCTGGACGGCGAAGGCGAAATCACCTCGCAGTATACACAGACGATGATGCACACGACCTCAGTGACCTTGGGATTGGAACCTCCAGCAACAAGAGCAGCCTTAGTGAGGACTGCGATACGCACAGCTTGGCTGTAAGTATAAACACAGTAAATTGTTACGGCGTATAGGTAATTAAAGTATATTGTGCCCCTTAATACAGGGCGTATATATTTATGTGTCTATTTGACTGATATTTTTTTCTATATTACGCTATCTTTGTTTTTTACACTGTACATCTTTGTTTTCCCGAGAATCGAACTCAGAACCAAGAATCAAGAATAAGCTATACAAAATTAAATCCCGAGGGTCATGGGGCAGGCACATTTCTGTGCATCTTTCACTGATCATTCTTTCATTACAGGCAAGTAGGTGATCATTCTTCTGTGTCCTGTGCGGCTGAACCTTTTTTTTTGATCTTGTTTCCCCGAGACTCGAACCCGAGCACCACATGTGCTTAACGCAACACGCATACTACTGAACCACAGTCAAGTTATACATGACCTATATTTTATCTACAGGGTTAAATTAAACATATTTGATATTATGTTTTTAAAAAAAATAGTGTGCCTTCTTTAGACAATAAAATAATATGTAACACCATGGTTAAAATTATTTCTAATTATTGTACTAACAAGTAATATTAACTGATTTCAGAGCGATGGCATGGATCTAGATAAGAACCATTCAGACATGGACAATATGTCAAATTATGACGGCAACCGAAAAATGGGATCCAGTGCCAACGAATACGATACATGCACGACTACGACCATAAGCTCCCCCGAGCCAGAAGAATACACGTACGAAGGTGCGATAGAAGGTTACAAATCCAGAATAATTTCGACAACAAACAGTAACATTGTTAAAACAGTTGTCAACAATAATAGCAAGGAAAAGTCTCCAGACAAATCTAACGGTGATAATATACATAAAATAAGAACATCAGTTAGTAATAAAATAGAAGAAAAGCTTTTCTCATTCCAACAAGAGAGATCAAACGACCTAAGAAATAATAACCCAAAGAAAGATTTGCCTAAAGTTGACATTCACAAACGAAGAGAACAATTTGAAAGGGAAAATTCACAAGAATCCCAAGTAAATAAATCAAAATTACCTGATATTACTAACAAAAGATCAATAAAGGAAAGACTGTCTAGTTTAGAAAAATTCACAGAGGAAAATCAAGTGCAAAGGTCTACTGGTGACCTTACAAAATTGCCAACAGAAGTTAAACCCTTAAAAGAACGTCTTTCTTGTTTGGAAAAAGTAAAAACAATAGAACCTGAAAAAGTAAAGAGGCTATCTAATGGAGATTTAAATAATACTAAATCTCTTAGAGAAAGACTATCAAGTCTCAAATCGCAAACCTCAGAGGAAGAAGTAAAAATAACTAAAACGGAAGTAAAAGAAGTTTCAATGAGTCTAAAAGAACGATTGTCATGTTTAGATGCGGCGAAGAATAAAGAAATACCGAGAATATCTATTGAAGAACAACTTAACAAAGTTTCTGAAGTTTCTTCAAACAATTTAAATGCCGAAGTTTCTGATAATTCATTAAAAGCAAACTTATCGGGTATCGAAAATCAAATGCAAAGTTTTTGTCGATCTTTAGACAGTTTAGATATAAATGATCAAAGATCTCCCAGTTCATTTGAAAGAGTTCAGAGTCTGGAAGATTTTGATTGTGCAGATATGCAAAATAATACGATTCCAAGCGATATAGAAACAGAGGATAGTGGAATACATACTGCAAGAGACTCTTGCGCTCCCGCAGATGATATAGCTGATCTTACTCAAGTAGCTTCACCTATCGGAGAAGCTATGGTTGAGGTTTCCGAATATGAGTCATCGAATGAAGATGGCATAACATTGGGACTAAAAATAGATGAACCAACAGAAAATATTAATGATCTTCTGGAGAGTAACAATAAAGATCTCTCCATGGAAGAACTTGGCGATGATAACAAGACTGAAGATACGGATAGTGCAAGTAATTACACACAAGCGTTGTCGCATCCTGAGGATTTTAGTGTTACAGAAGATGTAACTGAAATACAAGTTGATAAAGAAGACGAGGATACATTAAAAAGCATAGAAAATCAAGATTCCAGTGTAAGTCTCAGTGAACAGCTGTCGAGTGCGTCAGATGGTGACGCAGTGGTATTTGAAGGGAAAATGACTATTCACTTGAACTTGAATGACATATGCAACAATTTAAACTCTGGTGTTGGGGACAATCCTAGTCAGTCTAGTGCAAACAACTCTAACAGCAACAATTCTATTAACAAAAGCATGCCTATGGTAACTGTCTCTAATATTACAACTACTACTAACATTTCGCCAAAAAATTCCATCAAAACATTTAGACTACTTGAACAAAACTCTCATATTAACAAGCCCATTAAGGTAGTATCATCTCAGCCTTCTGAGCATTGTAATGTAGGTAATCATGAAGTAGCTCAATTTAGCCATATCCCATCTAATATTAATATATGTATGTCTAATGAAACTCGTAATATTCCCAGTAATGCAGCTAATGATGATGACGCGGTAAGTACTTCGCAAGATTCTAATCCATTCTGGCAGAAAAGAACTAAAAGATGTGTCGAACCTAATAGAAGAAAAACTATTTTATTAATCAATAACAAAGTAGCCATCGACAAATCTGTAGCTAATTCGAATATTAATACAAACTAGGAAGTGATAAATTGTACATACAGACTGATACACTTTCTCATGCATTGCATATGCAAGTTAGATGAGAATTTTGCATTAGTTCAGTTAGATATAATGATATCTGTTCCAAAGAATTTCTATCTTCCAATCCTTTTTTATCGATTTAAATATACCACCGTTCATCTTTTAATATACCAATAATCATTGTAACGATACAGTAATAACTATCATAATTTTACCAATACTAAAACGTCATCATGTGCTAAACAATACATAATAAACCGTAGCACATATACATAATATAGTAAACTTACATTCAAATCATAACTCATTAGCAAGTAGTATTAAAACAGGGTAATCATAGTGCCCATTAGAACGTCAATTGTAATAATATTTATTTTTTCATGTAGATCCTTAAAATTAGCATCTTAGAAACTTTTGTTCATCGTGATATCTGTAAATTCATTATCGAAAATATATGTTACATGTTATGTATGAGTTTTATTTATGTAATCTGTTATATCCTCATGACCATTCCATTTATGTAGTCTGCAATTATCAGGTCGCTAATAGCCTGCTACTTCGACTGTATTATATTCAAACAATGCTAGTGAAATCAGTGTATGATAAAACAAGAGCGTTATCTTCGCGAGTCATATCTCAAGTAAACAGGGCCCGTATCTGGCGATTAAACGTTAGTCAAATGTAACTGTTCCGGTAATAGGCTCGTTTCACAATTTTATTAGTTTTTCTTGTTAGGTTTATTCGTCAGCTTGTGGTGATGGGCTACTTAAGGTAAGAATAATGTGTCGAGTAAGCTTTATACTAACATGCATCTTCGCAGCATTTTGTGCTAATTGTTCATTTAGTTATAGATTTGTTTCGTTTGCATGTTTTCTATTCTATGAATTCTTTTTGAATGTGTTAACCTTGGAAATGTTAGTTGCTTAATAATAATTCGTAGTAATGCATTTATAACTTTGTTCTTAATGTTTTTTCAATTGCTAATTCTCTCTCCCGACAGGTTATGGACGCTTTAGAATTAGCGTTTAAGGAACTGGATTCAGAAGAAAGCATAGATATTACGATGAGTGATAATGATAAATTGGAAGATTCTAAAATGGACACAACAACCAATAAGGAGTCTGAATTTGATTTTGATCCTAACAAAAGCGTGTCTGTGACGCCGTTATACGAGAACATAGATATATTTGGTCAAAATAATGTAGTAGATGCAGGGGAGTTTCCTTTAGACTTGCCAACAAATGTCTTAGAACCACCTAAGGAGAAACCTCCCCCGCCACCAGCTGAAGATAGTCCGGAAGATGAATTGCTGGGAAATGTAAGTATTGCTGCGTTATCTAATATAATGGATTAACAAAAATATCTCAGCCATATGACAGCTGATTATTTTTTTATTCATCATTCCAAGTACCACAAAAAGTATTGATGATAAAAAATGCTTAAATTATTACTTTAAAATTCCAGGGTAACTTCAAACACACAAATTCAGCTCGCCGTATCAAAAAGGAGATACGCAACAAACGTACCAGCTTCCTGGGCATTGAGGGTCAGGATGACAGCTATCTGGACGTGGATTTAAATTTAGCTCCGAGACCTGACATCACGTCTTTCCTACAAGAAGAGACTAAAATTGAAAAGCTGTTGTATAAGAAGACACTGTCCCACGACATGGACGCAAAGTTAAGAGACAGCAGAGATTCTGGTGTCGATATAGACAGGGGGCCGTCTGCTGAAGCGTGGTATAAAGGTTCCTCGCCTGAGACGTCCGCGCCGCACAGCAGACAGAACAGTGAGGTAGGAGACTATTTATTTTAAAATTACATTCATCTCAATTGACTGGAGAGAATTTTATGTTTTTGTTATATGAATTTTACAGATTATTCTAAGCGCTAATTTTGTTTCAAATATCTATAACTTTTTATCCATAATTCAATAACATGGATAAAAATTAGTATTTATAAATATCTTATTGATATTAGGATCTTCTACATGACAAATATGTTGTATGTTTTTAGTCGGCACAGATGAGAACATTTATCTTACGGTGTTTTTCGTATGCCTACAACAATAAACCTAATCTAAATTATCATTTCATTCGTTTCTTTTGTCCAATTTTTTCAGCCATACACCCAAATAACAGTAACCTCGGACGAGGAGGAATCTTCGAAAAATAAAGAACAAACATTCGCAAAAGATCTGTCTGATAAACTTAGCGACTTGCCAAATGATTCGCACGATAAAATAGATCATTTGGACAAAAAACTACAGCAACAACAGGTAAGCGACGAATGAAGTGCAGCTCTACGAAATCTATTGCCTATATGTAGCTTGAAATAAATAGATATAGAAGATTAGAACCATTTCAGATGATTAGGACCAACGACCTTCTGATTTTGAGTCGGTTGCGAGTGCCCGTGGGTTCCGACGAAAATGGATATAATTAATCATTAAAAAATATATTTCCACTATTATATACAGATAACTTTAGAAGACATTATTTCTGGTATATTATGTTTAAGTACAATCTAATGAATGTTTTTTATTTTTTTTACAAAAAAACGCTGGCTTCACGGCGGTATTTTTTAAACAATTTTTTATTGGTCGTATTGAAACCGATCTTTATTGGTAGTCGGTAATTAAAATCAAGGTTGGCTGGTTTTTCTGTATCTATCTATTTTGTGCAAGTAGATTGTTATTTCATAGTGCTACTGTATCACTATTAGATTAGATAGCGGGTTAGTTTTTCTTATCGTAAATATCTTCGGCTTTTCGTTTAATTGAAGTATTTTATATTTATTTTCTTATTAAACCTTGCATTTGTTAATGTTTGATATAGAATCTATTGGAATGTTGAAAATTTGCTTTATTTTAAGTCTTATGAATAGCCATTTAAAGATTATGTTATTATGTATTGTTAGAGTATGACGATTAAATTGGTAATAGCTGTGAGTTTAAATAACGATGCGAGAATTACTTTGTTAGTTTAATAACGGTTAAATCAGGTTTAAAGTGAAGTTAACCAAAACGTCGGTTACGGGATTACAGCTTTTAGCAAACATCAATAGTGCGTGGTTTCGTAAGAAGTGACCGATTAGTTACGGCTAACAAGAGTTTATCTTTGTTTTTATTAATAGAACCTTAGTTGAACATTTAAAAGGCAGTTACTTCTCACGATCCACTTTATGGTTTTGGATTCTATATAATAAATATTAATGTTAAATTGTAACACTGCTATAACACCAGCACTGCTTTTTAATGCTTGTATTATTTTAAGATTGCAATATTTTCCAATTTCCTACTTAATATATGTTTAAACGCTATAATATAAAAGAGAGATTAGTTTTGTTTAGAAATTATAGAGTATTTTGTAAGAGCACGATTTCTTGCCGCAATAAATATTATTTATGTAAATGTTTATACTGCCTTTTATTTGCACTCGTTTGAACATGCACCTTTCTTATCAAGTTTTCTATTTGCACGATAACTATTTTTCTTATTATTTTCAAAAGCACAAGTTTTAGAATTCAAGTTATAATACAACATTATTTGTTTTTACATAAATAAAATATTTTTAAAGTGTTAATTCCCTTGTCACTCATGCTACTACATTATTCTAATTGCATTATCATTTTCAATCAATAAAAACGGTGTAATGAATAACACGATAGTTAACCTTCATCCGCCATTTTATGTGTGTGTAAATAACAAGATGGCTGCCATGCTACATTTACAGGCCGCTCGCATTAACGACGATTGGCAAGACGGGCATTTTGATGATGTTCACACAAAGGTGATTGAAATTTTTCACTAAAAATAATTAAATTTTTGTCATAAAATCTTCAGTTTGCACATATTTCATAACACATTAGTTATAAACACTGTAAATATCATCGAATGATCGACATATTGAATCAGATATTAGGTTGATAACTGAACAGTTTAAATACGTGTAAACTGAAAATTATTGTAACCAATTATTTTAACACATCGAATAATTGTCTAAATCTATTAAAACAAGACGCTCCAGCTTATGTGAACTAACGACTAACAATTCATTTACTAACCAAAGTGTAAAAAGCAATCTAATCAAAAGTAATTCCAAATAGGAAGTACTACGATTTGAAAGAGAACTCTTGCAATTGGAGCAAGAAGAATTAAGGAGACAGAAAGAAAACCTTTTACGTGATCAACATAGAATTATTCAAAAATCTATACAAGATATTTCGATAGCCAGTACTCCAGAGAAACATGGCCAAAGATCGAAAGGAATTCAGAACTATAGGCATTCAATGCCGAATTTGTTATTGGCTGAACACAGTCCTATTCATCACCAACCACCGCCTTTACCAGAAAAATCAGTTATAGATGAGAGTTTAAAACGCAAGCCATTCGTTTCTGAAGAGCATATTGAGAGTCATTTCGGAGTTGAGGAGAGTAGGAAGGTTTTATACGATGACAGATCTAAATATGAACGAAGGCATGTCCCTAACTTAATGCGGTCGTCACAACCCGTACTACCGCCCAAACCAAAAAGCAGAGAGTCTATAGAAAGGGAAATTACGATGAGGTAAGTTCTTTCATCTTGTCATGTACCATGTGTGAAGCATAAATGTATTATAAATTGTTTGGCTGAAAGCCATATACTAAATTATTAGACTGAATTCCTCAGTCAACATTTTGCCGCCTGTCATATGTACCTTATCCGACCGACATATTTTTCTGGAATCAAACCCAGGATCGCTGGTGCTAAATGCAACCCGCAAACAACTGTCACATTGAAACGGACAACTTACATATTCGCTTATAAACAACTTCCATTACCAAAAGCAGTAGATTTTGATATACTTCTCGCAATATTCTAGGAGTAGCAGGACTCCTTCAGCAGTGGAGTACGCCAATATTGATAGAAACGGAGTGCATCTCAGACAGAAATCAGCCAACGCTGCTAATGGACAGTATCATCCCATGACCAGACATACTTTGCAGGTATTTTAGTTGGCTTACTATTGTTTTGAAAATTAAGTTGTTAAGTATATTCGACGTTCATTGTCTTCTCATGCACCGTTCCATACCAGACAACATTAATTAAAATGATAGAAATTACAACTGTTGCCAACGTACCGACTTTTATTTTATTGTATAACATTTTTCTCAAACGCACGAAACATTATCAGGCGCTGAGCGCAGCTCCAACACCAAAATTGATCTCAAACACCGAGTGGATGCAAAACCGCAATCCGCCGAGACAGAAACCTCCAAATTATAACTACAACCAACATTGGCTTGTACAGGTCTGTATGTAAATTTAGTATAGTATTAATACTTACCTGGACTCTCAAAATACGGCAATTTACGCATTACGATTAAAAATGTCACAGTCGTTAATCAACAGTACATTTTTAGTCAAATTTCGGAATAGAACTATATCACGTCAACCACACCTTCCCGATCTGTTTAGGGTTTTTAATGTGCCCTGAATACTATGATTGTTATTGCTTTCTATTGCTGAAAGAATTTTTAAAATCGGTACAGTAGTTTATTCGTTACAAACATAACACTAATTCACATAGATTGTCAAATAATAATGTTATTATTGTTTAAATCTTCAGGAGGCAGAACATCGTCGTATCGAAGAGCAAAGAAATAAGATACGCAACCGTCACTCGTACCACGAGCCCGCGCCGCCCCGCACGCCGCCCGCCCCTCTCCACTCCCCTGCCCACAACATGCCACATGTCACTAACAGGTACGTAGAGGCAAAGGCCCATACAAACTGTTGGCACAAAAAAGGAGTTCTACTTTTGACCTGTAGAGCGCGCGGCAATGTATCGGTGTGACACACACATCTAAGCAGTCCGTTGGCTGACTCCTCCCCTTTGTTTGACTGTTTGTGTTGTCTCGCTTGCTCTAACGAGCGAACGGCAATAAAGCTCTTCTATGTAAATCTATGTTCTTTAATAGAGGTTTACAGTTTGTATACTGTCGCCGTTTTACTATATTCAATTTGAAAGGTAATATTCTGTGTAAATTGATTCATTGGAGCGTTAAAATTGGTAAGATTTCGCCAATATTAGTGCGATAATAAGAATTCGATATAAAATTTATACTTTTAAATTCAGATATTACGACGTAAGACATCTTTCCAAAATCTTCATAATACTTACAGATTACAATGTGTTTTTTTTTTTTTTTGGAGTATATGTCTTTTTTTCTCAAAAATCTGATCTAAGTTATTTTTGAGTTGCAAGGCGGTGTGAAGTCAACCTTTTTTACGTTAGTCTCGGTTTTCCAGTAACACTTAATATTACCATATAAACTGTTTCTGATATGGCAGCAGAAGGCGGTTTAGCAATATTTTTCAGTCAATTACTTTCAAGTCTTAGAACTAAAGTGAGCTTACAAAAGGTTTATTTTCTTGCTTCTTGTACTGTAAACGGTTCTTAGAATGAAAAGCAAAAATAAAAATGTACAAGCAAAGACTAAATATGTTCTAATCATATAGTATGTCAATTTCAGCCAACAAACTGTGAAAGAGCGACGTCCCATCCGTCCTGAAATGGGCCGCGACCGCACTGAAACGGGTCGAGAAGACAAACTACTCAGTGTAAGTGGACGAAGGAAGTGTTCGCACTGCGGAGAGGAACTGGGTGAGTCAGTTTTTTGGTGCGAAGGATAGTTAAAATTGTAGTTTGCACGAACGAGATTTAAGTATACCGTAGTAAAAGCCTTATTCATAAACATATAAACTTGATATAGTTAAAAATATGTTTTGTCTCGCTGTATCGAATATAAAAAGACTATAGAACGAAAGGAACAAAACATAGTTTAACTATATCAAAGCTTTATAAAGCGTTTATGAATAAGGCTTTATGTTGGTTGATAAATGTAACTTCCCTAATCTGCTTATTCAGTAACTGTTATAAATAATATTGTATTTTATTAATGCGAGTATCACACATTCAAATAAAATACTTTACATCGGATTAAAACTAGATTTATTATTTATCCCGACGCTTCGAGTGATTTTCAGCAAACGTGGCTACAGGCAGACTGTATAATTAAAATAACAAATCGCGTTTTAATCCGGTGGTATAAAGATTTTATTTAAAAGCCATATTATATATCATTGAAAGAAAAAAATTCATGGATTGACTGTGTGAAGAATTATGTGTTTGAGAGGTGTGACTGATATGGCGAGTGAAAGAAGAGAATGGAAAAAGAGAACATACTGCGCCGATCCCAAATAAAAAAGGGAACAGGACAGGAAGAAGAAGAAGACAACATATCGTCGGCTTAATTATCAAACTTTGTATCTACATTTGGTCAAACTTTACAGGAGGAGGAAAAAACTACAAACAGCTCAAACAATCCGTGGACATACGTTGTTTTATTTTTTGTAAATACCAAAAAAACTAAATTAGTAGATACGACTGATTCCATCGTATTCGTTACGGTATTTTACACAAGATTGCATCAAAAACTTTGGAGTTACGAAGTTTGAAAATTAGGCCAGCGATATAATTGATAGAAAATACTATTGCTAGATTTAGTTCAAATAAAAATAAATAAAATGTGTCTCAGGTCGCGGCGCTGCGATGATAATCGAGTCGCTGTCGCTGTGCTACCACGTGTGGTGCTTCACGTGCGCGGTGTGCGGCGGCGCGCTGGGCGACGGGCGCGCGGGCGCGGACGTGCGCGTGCGCAACCACCGCCTGCACTGCCACCACTGCTACTCCACCGACGACGGCGACAAGTACTCCCGGGTGTAGGGAAGACAAAAATAAATTACGTTCGCTTGCGAGTAGATTAGCATCATTCACATTTGATTTAACACAAAACCGGTCAAATGATAGCTTTCGAGACTTTCATAAAAATGGTTAAAAATTCCAGGTTTTATTGAACTATGATAAGCTGCTAATATGAAAAAAATGTTATATGGCTATATTATAGAAAAAGTCGTGCAGTGAGTTCAAGAAAAATGGAATTTAACAATTTTTATTAGTATCAATAGCGGTAATTTGACCGCTCTGGTAGGTATAGTGTTAAAAGTTGAACAAAAGAAAAATGTGTATGTAAAAAGATTGACTTTGATTGAAGACTGTTTCTTGTCTATCAATCTCAATGAAAAACTAATATAAATGACCGGAACTTTTTATTATGTCTAGTTTAATATTGTCTTTTATTAACGCGAGTATCACACATTTAAATAAAATACTGTATACCGGATTAAAACGCGATTTATTGTTTAAATAACGGGAGACCACGGTTGCTGAAAAGCATCCGAAACGTCGGGATAAATAATTTAAACAATAAATCGCGTTTTAATCCGGTATACAGTATTTTATTTAAATATGTCTAGTTTTTTGCAAATGACTAGATCGCTTTCAAATCGGTGAGGTGTTTATAACTATTCTGCCAAAGTGTTGCGAATGCGTTTAAATCACGCCTTACTGGATTATGACAACAGAATTATATGTGTTTTTACTTTACTTATTTGTTTTGTTTTTTTTAAACGGAATAGTTTTGTTTTGAGAGCTTAATTTTCAAGTATCCTATAACTTTACTCGACAAAAGGCGCTGAATTCTCAGCCTTTACGTCTGATTTTGTATCGTAATCTATATCTAAGGCGAGAAGTAAAATTAACGCTTGCAGTTTGTTTGCTAAACGTTTTTAATTTTACGCAAAATGTTAAAATTTGATTTATTTAAACAGTTAACCGATTTTTTATGTTGAAAATGAAAATTATTAATAATGTGTCAACACATCGTAACGTTATCTCAAATTCATTTATATTTGGAAGAAATAAAAGTTTAGTTATTGCAATGAAGAAGGTATTTACGAAAATATATTGTAAATAGCATAATTATTTTACTCGATTTATTGAAATAACACCAAAAATATTTTCGTATTCCACCCCTACTTGTTTAACCATACGTAATTTAAGATAAATCAGTTTCTTAAGATACAACTCAAGTTAGAATTTTGTCTTGAGTGTTAGTAAAGCGTTTCTAAATCAAGTTTCCAAGTACTTGAATTCACCAAAACGCTTTGATCAATCTGAACTTTGTTACTGATCATTTAAAGTACTTTTCACACTTATCGCCAGGTTTTTGCGATTATTGACTTGTAAAGTACTTTAAATTGCTATAAGTAGGGTTTCAATTGATTCGATTCTCAGAAAGCCGCGATTTGGTATGTTCAAGCACCTAAGCCCTTATTCCACGACGTTGTGAATAACGTCAAATCAAAATCTATTTTTGAGAACTGTCAAATTTCTATAGAAAGAAAAGATTTGACAAGTCTCAAAACTAGATTCAAACCTACGTTGTCTTGGAACAAGGGCTTTAGTCAGTCTCTCGTTCTACATTGCACACGCCGCTGGACTCGTGACGTCACGTGCCCAAAGCTAGTTTTCACTCACAAAACGTCTCTGAACTCAGCCAGCTCTGAGTTCATTATTGCACGCTTTTGTTTACGTTTTTTATTTCAACGCCATCTATTGGTGTAGTCAGTCTTTAGGGTTATATATACAATAAAATAGTTTTCGGCGGCTGATATAGGACTATAATGCTTTCATAATCATTAATATTAAAATAAATCTGTACTACGATTCATTCACTTATATTATCTATTCAATTTGTAATAAATAAATAATAAAAGTTAACATAGCTATAAATCATTAAATATTACGACTCATCAGACCATTATTAACTTTATAAGAAATATATTTATCTACCTATATATATTTTGTGCCATGCCATATCGTGTCTTCACCTTGATGATTAAGAACATCTATTTTTTTATTTGTTTAAGAGAAATTATTTTTAAACTCGGGGGAGTTTTGTATAGTGTTGTACATAGACTAATTTATATCCGCGTGTTAATGACTAGCTTTAATAGAGTATTTTTAGGTTTATAATAGAGAACATTTATCCAAAAATGTGTATTGTTTGTTTGTATGTAAAATATTAATGTTAATAAGTTTATTTTGTATTTTTGCATCACTCTTACGTCATAATAATTGTTACGATTTACGTGAAATGTAACTTCTTATATTTCTGTGGTATTGCACTCGTCTTGTAATTATGTTAATGTGTACATTGTCTACGTGCCTAAGATATGACCTGTATATCAATAAATGTTTCCAGCGAACACTTGTTTTATTTTACGATTCGTAATCCGAGCTTTACATCTATACTAATTATATAAAGAGCAAATAATTATTTGTTAGTTACGATTTAATTAAAAAACTACTCGACTGATTTAAAAAATTCTTTCACCAATAGAAAGCTACATTATCAGCGAGTAACATAGGCATTTTTTGTATAGTACATCTACATACATTGCACCCGTGCGAAGCCTGGGCGGATCGCTAGTTAGTCTATTATTGTACTGTGACGGAACAGTCGGAAGGGTAAATTTGTCAATATACAAGGATTACGTATGCGTATCGTTATGCTCAGGGTTACTGGGGCTATACCATGATCTCTATAGCTGTATTATTGCAGTCTTACTTTAGTTACGTTACAGTTTGTCTAGCTCTGTCTAGTTCTATCACACAAGGACTCCTGCTAGTAGACTTCTTAAGCCGCTGTACTGCCTAAATGCCCAGAAAAATATATATTTTTTTATTACACTATATCAGAGCTGTCCAAATCAAGGCCGCGGGCTGCATGTGGCCCGCAGCTTGAATTTATGCGGCCTTTTGTTTCTTATTTATTTTTGAATTGTTTAAATAAGAAATTTTTGAATCAGCAATTCTGACAATTATGCGTGATATTTAACCTTCGACTCATAATAATTTAAAAGTAGATAATTAAATTAGTGAATTAAATAAGAAAACATTCACAAACTTTTAACAAAACGAGAAAAAAAAATTTTTTAAAACTATGAAAAAAAATACATATAATATAAGACGACATTGCCAAAACTTCCTGTTTTTGCCTTAATTTGGTTGAAGGTGTGGAAAGACTAAAACTTGCCTGTACTTCATATAGTTATTGGCGTCAGATGCTATTTACTGAGATAAACAAGGAAGGGGAAGCCAGCAATTGTAATGATCAGTCTCCTTAATAACTGAAAGGATATCTACGACATAGTAATTACGGTGGAATCTTCTCGAATTCCCACCATATGGATACCGGTAATAAGTTAACTAAAAGTAAAATAATTGACGTAATATATTATATTTAACTACTAGCTGCCTGATCCGGCTTCGCACGGTTATACTAATGAAAGACTAAATTAAAATTTTGTAAAAAAAAACTGTATAGGGACACCCTAATCACCTAACGGTATGAAATATTCTTTACGACCTATTTTCATATCTACCAAATATACATAAAAATCGGTCGTGCCGTTTCGGCGGAATGCGACCAGAAACACCGTGACACGAAATTTTTATATTTAAAGATAATAAGCCTAAAATATTCTTTGGATATTAATACAATGTGATATACAACATAACGCAATATATACGATTTTCAACGCAATTAAAAAAAAAACAAACAAAACATTGACGTAGTATTAAATTGTTGATCGACGAAACAAAATGACATTACATTATTCATTAGAAGCATTAAAATGCTACTAAAATTATATCCTTTTTATAAATACCTATAGCAAGTTCGTGTAAATGCATACCAATAAATAGCAGGAAGCAATCTCAATAAAAATGGACAGATCATGCATTTCAAGTACAAAGAATAATTGTATTTCTATACATCATTGTTATCATTTAGTAACGGTTAATATTCATGGTTCAAGGCAATGGGAACCTAGACTGGTATTTGTGTACTGTAAAAACAACTCATATATTACGTGGGAATATTCAATATTCCATACAAATTTTGGAAAATGTCTGTTGCTGGTGAGAGAAAGATGAAAAGTGGACTTTTTATATGATTTCCCAGGCAAGGATCAATTTGTAACAAGAAAGTAAATGATACATTTATTAAACAAAAACCGACTTCTAAACTATAACTACATAATATAGTATGTACAAACTTAAACTAAAAAGTAAAAAATAATATTTTAATTACTTCAAAGCAAGAGCCTTAAAGGACAGTCGACAACATTATTGATACTTATTATATTATTATAATATAGATTTAATATTTAATAACAGTTATTTTTGAAGTCGGAATATTCCGAACCAAAAATATGCGATTAAAGTCCTTCAAATGAGTGTCTGCTTATTATTAACGTATTAACTATACGAGTACCTAAACTAGTAGTACATTATATACATGTAAGATGTCAGTCTATGTGTGTGTTATATACTTATATAATTACCTACATGTAAATATAAAAAATATATAATATTTATTATAGACAGCATTTTAATACCGCAATCACAAGTAGTTACTAGCTAAACAATTGTGACTGGATTTCATGTAGTGAAACATGTTTATTTAAAAACATGAAAACACAATAACAGATTTCAAGTAAACAATAAACATATGTGCATAAAGTATATAGAACAACCGCGGTGACCGAGCATTGTTAGTCCATTTGATTCCCTGTAAAGGTAGTTTTACATCGTTAGCTACTGGTAAATTTTTTGACGGGCTTGTTTGCACGTTTGGTAGAACCTACCTTGCT
This sequence comes from Anthocharis cardamines, assembly GCA_905404175.1. Lineage (NCBI taxonomy): Eukaryota > Metazoa > Arthropoda > Insecta > Lepidoptera > Pieridae > Anthocharis > Anthocharis cardamines. The sequence goes on from FR989969.1 coordinate 9,985,420, forward strand.
CATCGATGTGTCGTGGATTCGAATCCCGCCGGGACGGGAAAAAATATTATAGGCTGGGTTGGTTTGCGGCACAACCTGTGTGTGTTTGTTGGTTTGTGCTTTTTACAGAATAGTTTGTATAGGCGAGGTTTGATTGATACCTATACCTATGATATTTTTTGTCCTATTTTTATAGAATATTCATATTATGTAATGTTATTGATAGTATTTTGTATGTAAATAGACAATAAAATGGTTTTGCGGTTTAGTTTGAAAAAAAAAATCAGACTTCTTGAGGCTCACGTAATGTGCAAAAAAAACTTACACATATAGTGAGTACACAGCTTAACAACGAAGGTGCGCGCGATTCATCCGACCAACAATTACCAGACAATGGCAGGACAGGAGTCAGTCCCGTGCAGACCGCCCGCATGCCCACAACGCGCAGCTTGCTCCCCAAGCGGTGGTTTCGCTCTCGCCGCTCCCCAAACCCAGAAGAGCCTGATGTCGCCCAAAGATCACTTCCGCGAGACATGGATCGCCGCCAACGAACCTCCAGGGTCCTCGCTCCACCTCCGCGCACACAGAACTCACCCTCTGATGAAGAATCCCTCGAAAGAGCGTATCCTTCTATGGGACACCTCGAGTATGTTCTCGCCGGATCGTCTCCACCAGCAGAAAGTGCGCCAAATATGTACGACAGCTTCGAGGAACCGCCCTTAGATCTAACTGCGCATATTTGTGGGGACTCGATACGTCAGAGCGCTTATGAACAAATGCGTGCCGTCGGCGGACGGCTGAGATTGCTCGACGAATTAGACTCAGGGGTGATTACATCCGAACTCGCGGTTAATATATTTGCAACAGCCTCAGAAGCGGAAAGAAACGTCTGTCTATTTTGGGCAGCATTCCTGAAACTCAGCCAGCTATTAACGCAATTGATCGAAGCCGGAGCCGATCCATTACATTTTGATGCACTCGGTTTGTCTCCCCTACACGCAGCGGCGTTCAGCGGATCTACGGATTGCGCCAATTATCTTATAACATGTGGAGTTGATCCTAATTATATGCCAAGATGTTTTGTACCTCTCCATTGTGCTGCATTCGGAAATTCAGTGGAAGTGGCTAATTTACTAATCACTAGAGGTGCGTCAGTACACGCGGCTGTGAAATATGTTAACTGCGAAGGCGGATTATTACACTGCGCTGTGCGAGCTGATTCTGTAGAGTGTTTGAAGTTATTTATTTTACACGGAGTCGATGTCAATCAAATTGAACCAGGTGGAACTAATGCTATTCATCTAGCTGCTGACTTGGGAATGATACAATGTCTGGCTATACTCTTGGACACTGCTGGAGCTGACCCGAATGTGAGGACGAGAGTTGGGGATCGTGAGTCAACAGCGCTTCACTTAGCTGCTGATGGAGGTTTCATAGAATGTGTAGATTTACTTCTCTCTAAAGGAGCAGACGCTTCCCTCAAGAATCACAGAGGTTTTACGGCTTTACATCTCGCAGCACGATCAGCTAGTTTGGAATGCGTCGAGTCGTTACTCAGAAAAGGCAACGCTGACCCAAATGCCATGGATTTTGATAAAAGAACTCCTTTACATGCAGCTATAGGAAAGTCTGACAGTGCCTGCGATATAATTGAAACATTAATCAGCTGGGGAGCTAATGTTAACCAAAAGGATGAATACGGTTTTACTCCCTTGCACTTAGCTGCACTTGATGGATTATCCGCCTGCGTTGAAACATTAATATACCACGGCGCCGATGTAACAACACGATCGAAGAAAGGCAACTCCGCGCTTAATGTGATCGCTCGAAAGACACCCGCGTCACTAGCTATGATAACAAGGAAATTGGACTGCGCTATCACATTACACCATTCACAATCGAGCAACCGCGAAGTTGAACTTGAACTTGACTTTCGCAGTATACTGCAACATTGTTACCCGAGAGAAATAAGCTATCTCAACACCTTTGTTGATGAAGGTCAAAAGGAAGTCCTCTTACATCCATTATGTTCAGCTTTTCTATACATAAAGTGGGAAAAAATTAGAAAGTATTACGTGGCGCGGCTGTTCTTGAGCTTTATATTCGTTCTTTGCCTTACGTTATACGTTCTAACTGCACTAGCTCATAACTGCTATAACGGCAGCAAGGACATGGAGGAGACCATACAAGAGCAAGAGCTATGTCAGAAACAATCAATACTTGGAGATTTATTAAGAAAGAATCCTTTCGTAATTGAAATGCAGTGGTGGGTGTTAGCTGGGATTACGATATTTGAAATATTTAGGAAAGTCTATGGAATAGCTGGATATTCGACAGTAAAGCAATATTTAATGCAGTCTGAAAATATGATAGAATGGTTCGTCATTGTAAGCGTGTTCTTGATATCATATATTTATACCAACATCACATATACTTGGCAAAACCACGTTGGGGCCTTTGCCGTCCTTGCTGGATGGACAAATTTGATGATGATGATTGGACAGTTACCAGTCTTCGGGACCTATGTAGCAATGTATCAAAAAGTACAAAAAGAGTTCGCAAAACTTTTAATGGCCTATTCATGCATTCTTATTGGATTTACAATAAGTTTCTGCGTAATATTTCCGGATTCGTCATCGTTCGCTAATCCTTTCATGGGTTTTATTACGGTATTGACAATGATGATCGGTGAACTTAATTTAGATTTACTATTGAACGAGCCAGATGGAAACGATCCGCCTGTCCTATTGGAATTTTCTGCACAAATAACCTATGTTCTGTTCCTGATGTTTGTTACAGTTGTACTGATGAATCTTCTAGTCGGTATAGCAGTACACGATATACAAGGATTACGAAAAACAGCAGGGCTTTCCAAACTAGTGCGGCAAACTAAACTTATCTCTTATATGGAATTGGCATTATTCAATGGCTATTTACCAAAATGTCTTTTAAAAATTCTTCATTCTTCCGCACTGGTTTCACCTCAAGCCTACAGAGTCGTGTTGAGCGTCAAACCATTAAATCCAAGCGAGAAACGACTACCCAGGGATATAATGATGGCTGCTTACGATATCGCTAAAATGAGGAAGCAGTATGGCCATACAATTTCATCCAATGGTTCTACAACAGGGGCGTACTCTTGTTTCAAGAAATATGAGAACAATAATGATTCAAGTTATCGAGAATACGGTTACTCATCGGGGTTGGGAAGTGTGCAGGCGAGGCTCGACGAAACATCGGAGAGCGTCCGTCAACTGACGCAGGAAGTGAGAGAGTTGAAAAAACTAATAAACGCCCAGCAGCTAGTGATACAGCAAGCGCTGGCCGGCTCGACCACGACGGATCGTTGATGATATAATAGGGCGTTTATTTTCAATGCCAACGGTACAAGTCAATAAACTATAGAGAGCATTGTCGATCGTTTATAAGTCTATTGTGGACCGTTGCAAACTTAATATGGGACGTGATATTTGCACTGTATATACCGAAAATGAATTGGAGTGGTGGACGCCTTCTGTGATCCTTCATGTGATGTTTGTAGTATTAAAATTATTATGATTGTGATATAGTTTATCATTTAAATAAATTTATTTTTCAATTACTGATACGTTTTGTTTTATTTCACAACCATATTTAGAAAAAAATAACCAATGAAAAATATTATATTAGACGCGTTGCGAGTACAACGCATAATTTTATACATAGTTTTTTTTAATGTCATATATCGACAGACGAGCATGAAGTTTACTTGATGGTAGGTGATACCTTTGCCACAGAACATCAGTCAATTATGCGGTTTTTTTACTTCGAGCATTCGGAAATCCTTAGACTGTAACCAAAACTTCTTAAGGGAACGGTCGATAAGAGTAGTTATTGACGAATGCTCTTCCGACCTAATGGCTATCAATGCCGGGGTACCTCAAGGGTCTGTACTTTCAGCAACACTGTTTCTGCTCCATATTAATGATATGTTGAAACCCAACACTTTTGGATACGCAGACGACAGTACAGTCGTTGAACGATATTTGTCTACAGACAGAGCATCAAAGGCCGAAATATTATCCGAGAAGAAGGCGATGATCGATCGATTGAACCTAATATTAAAATCCATCTCTGATTGGGGTGACGCTAATTTGGTTAGGTTCAATGCAAATAATACACAGGCGTGTTTGTTTTCTTCCAAAAAAAGCCCATTTGATCTCACTCCTTGTTTCCAAAATGTATCAATCGAAGTAACCGACCGCCTGGAGTTACTGGGCGTCACTTTATCGTCGAATCTTAACTTCGGGCAGTTCGTCGAATCTAAAGCCCAACTAGCAGCCAAGAAGCTTAGTATTTTAGCCAAAGTGCGGAAGTTCTTTACACCGATACAGCTTCTTAACCTCTATCAAGCACAAGTTCGGTCGTGTGTGGAGTACTGCAGTCATCTTTGGGCCGGCGCTGCCAAATGCCATCTCGGGGTCCTAGATTCGATGGAAAGACGTGCCAAACGAGTCATTGGGGACTCGGAACTAGTTGGATCTAGGCTATTGAGCTTAGAACACCGACGCAGAATTGCATGTCTTTCTGTCTTTTACCGTCTACATTTTGGGGAGTGTGCTTTAGAGCTCCATGACTTAGTTCCTCCATCCCAATTCCACCTCCGTACATCTAGACGCACATCGGGATATCATCCTTACATTGTGGATATTCCACCAGTTCGCACCTCTCGTTTCGCTTCTTCCTTTTTAATCAAAACAGCAAAGGAGTGGAACTCTCTTCCAGCGACTGTTTTCCCGGATCACTATGATTTGGATCTTTTCAAGGCGCGGGTGAATAGGCTTTTTCTAGGTCGGCGTGCTCTACCATAGATCACATCACCACTTACCATCAGGTGGGATTGTGGTCAAACGCCTGCCTATCATTAATAAAAAAAAAAAAACGCGCAATATGCACTTCAAGGTTTTTCCATCTATGAACAGTGGTTCGTTACCCGGTCGAAATTTTGATATCCCTCCCACCCGATCAATGTTCGAAGTTACCAGACGTGGGGAAGACATGCTTACAGAAAATTATAAACATGCCGTCCTGATGAGATTTGAACCCACGACCCATAGATGCGCACGGCAGGCGTTAGTATACAAGTACAAGAAACGCATCATATTATGTAGACATCAATAGCTTACTTACTAAACTTCTAACGCAGAAAGAGAATTTATATTAAACTAACGATTCACGATAATAATAGGTTTGAAAGGTTTTTTATTTACACAATTTACACGATATTACGAGGGTTAATCAAAAAATTCTTGGAATCAGTATTAAAAAATGCAAAGATTTAAATAATAATATTTTATTTTTCTACATAATCTCCCTCCAATGCAATGCATTTAGAATAACGCGTTTCTAACTTCCTTATTCCTTGTGAAAAAAAATTATTTTCTTGACTCTCGAAAAAGTCCTCTACGGCAGCTATAACCGCGTCATTATCGTGAAATTTTGTTCCACGAATTTCCTCTTTTAATTTTGGAAATAAGTGAAAATCACTTGGGGCTAAGTCCGGAGAATATGGTGGGTGGTCAAGGAGATTGAAGCCAGCACAGCGGATTGCGTTGAGCGCAACTTCCGATCGATGAGCAGGAGCGTTATCTTGAAGGAACAACACGCCCAACGACAGTTTTCCACGGCGTTTTTCTTTAATCGCTTCACGCACTTTCGGGATTAAATTTGCATAATAGGGTCCAGTAATCGTCTGGCCTTTTGGCATGTAATCAATAAAAAGGATTCCTTCACTATCCCAGAACACAGAGGCCATAACTTTGCCAGCGGTAGGAGCAACTCGAAATTTCTTGATGGATGGAGAGGATGGTCGTTTCCAAGACATGCTTTGTCTTTTAGTTTCAGGATCAAAATGGTGGACCCACGTTTCATCCATGGTGACAAGACGACGGCAAAAATTATCCGAATCACGCTGGAACATTTCGAGATTACGCTTGGAAATTTCCAAACGTCGCTTTTTGTTTTCGTCGGTTAACATTCGTGGCACCCATCTTGCAGACACTTTTTTGAACCCTAGTGAATCAATTAAAATGGATTGAACGCTACCAAAAGATATCTTTAGGATCTCAGCTATATGTTTTATAGTCATTCTTCTGTCTTCCAAAACCAGATTCTCAACCTTTTTGACATTTTCTTCTGTAACGGAGGTTGAAGGCCGCCCAGAACGCGGGTCATCTTTACAGCTTGATCTACCTCTTTTAAATTCAGCCACCCAGTACGCAACCGTAGAATAGGGTACAGCATCACCCCCTAATGTCTGCTGAATGTCCAAAAAAATTTCCTTCGTAGACATTTTTTTCAAACTGAGATATTTTATCACCGCACGTAACTCACTTTTATCCATAATTTTGACTTTTTAGCAACTCGTTGCACAAAAAAATTTATTACATGCGAACGAACTGACAAAAACAAGTGACAGTCTGCATAAATATAGTGTGATAGACACTCTTTAATTTGAATATCGAACTTGATCCAAAAAGGTTTCATATATATGCACTTCTAAGAACTTTTTGATTCACCCTGGTATTTACACGCGTCGATACGATTAACAATACAACACAATAGAAAACTGCAACGAACATGCTTTTGAATATAATAGAAATACTGTATTAAAAAAGTCACCATAAAATACAATATTAACACCACAATTACAAAAATACAACAAAACAATGTTGACATGATACATAATAATTAATTGGTGACCTTCGAAATGGAAGACCACTCGGCATACACTGGGGGTGGATGCAACCACAAGATGAGGTGGTGCGCTGGCACAAGCGATGTTTTATAAAATTTACAACTTTATATAGAAATACATGATGAATACGACCATATTAAAATTAACAGAAAATAACCATATTCCAAAATATATTTTTTTTAGTGATTCATGTCGACCTTAATATGTATAATACATTTTAACCGTTTCTATTAAACTGATAGAAATGCCCACCTTAGGGTATCCTTTCATAGAGCTAGATTTTGAGAAATCTAGTTACTGTAATTACAGGTCCGCAAAATGTATTACGTAAAAACCCCTTTCAACCTTAGATTAATAAATAATCGAAGTTTTCCACATATTAAAACAGTCACAGTTAAAAAAGGAAATTTATATAACTATCTTTGTAAGAATGAATTATTTTTGATGAGGGAAGTTTAATACAATATAATATTATGATTTATGATTCATATAATTGATTACTATTATCGGCCACTGATTAACTCACCAATATAATATGAAAATTTAAAATGATAAATGAGTAGATTTTTTTAAATATGTTAACACTGCTGTTAAGTAAAATTACCTAAAAAGAACGTTTCATTCTAAACTTTAAAATTGTATTTATTTTCAATATTTATGTTCCGTCTTTAAAAAATCTATGTCGACATGTTCTTTTTTCTATTTATAAAAATATAACCTTCGCGACACCGAATGGAGTGAAGACATCATAACGGCTGACGGCGGCATTCTCGAACTGAACGGGTAGTACATTATTACAATATAATATTCTTCTTCGTCATTTATTTTAATGGTAATCTCACTCGTTGACGGTTTTTGTGTTAACAAAATGAAACTGTTAATTACAAACTGATAACCTGTTAAAAAAGTAGCTAATTTTATTAGCTGGTTTGTAGTTAGCGACTACGCATTGAATGTTCGTTGAGCTAATCCGCGCGTTGCGTTTGAAAATCGTTGAATGAAACAGTTAATATATTTAACGGCTTTTTCGGTAAACGAAAAGCAGCTAATTCGTTATCATTAGAGAAGCGGCTAAAAAAAGGTGCTTGTTGATTTAACGCCCACTCCTAGTGTTTACACATTGTCATTGTCAGTTTGTCACATCGACATGGAGTTGCGCGCGCCAATTACAAAGTTTGTGATCGATAGATTGAAGAGAATAGCGAATCTAGATCTAGGTCTCATCTCTTTCGCCCAGCAGTAAAACGTGCTAACTCTATCTAAACCTGTATCGGCTTTATCGATTAGTTGTTTCTGTCCGGTCCGTGAGTGTCACTCAGGGCAAATGCAGGGCAGTTTCAAGATACAACTGATTAACATGGGAACACGGGCGGCTGCCTGTAAGAATTTTCTATTAACGCTTTGAGGCCAAATTTAATCGCATGCATGACTAACGCATTTAATTTTTCAGAGTTCGCTGCGGCATTTTACGTAGTGAAAGCTTTTTATGTATTCCTAATGCAGACCACGCAGCAATACGATATGCAGCTTGCCTTGGAGCCTCTGAATCAGAAAGGTGAGCTCGTTGAATCGAGCTATAGTAAATATTATTGGGTGTTGCACTCTCTGCCCTGTGGCACGCTACGCTTCGACAGTCGGTCCTGTATTGTCTATATCCCTGTCTTCTAGGCTTGCCATCCAACTGTCTAGGAATAGATTATTGGCTTTTTTCACTTTTCTTCTTACATAGTTCGGCTGTTCGTAGACTAATACAAAATAATACTTGGGTTAGTTATTATGACATAAGGCTTAACTATTTAAATTTATAACTTTTCCCTAGGATATTCCTAGACTTTAAGAATTTAATGTATTTCAAAATTATTAATCTTTTAGATGACAATATACTATAAGTTATAGTGATGGCAATTCTATCAGTGTGTGTTGACTTCCTAAAGTGTTTGATGTCTGTTGTTTTATATATTTTTTTATATTGGATGTTGTTGTCAGACCAGTATGAGATTTTCTTGATGGTTGGTGTTGCCTTAGCCTAGGCTATCAATTATATGCTGTTGATTTTCTTATGAGAATATATATATACTATATGGAAACCGATATGCACAATCTACATTACACAACTTCTATGAATGCTAGTTTGTAACCTGGATGTCCCAGCTGTGATTGAACTGACGACAAACAATCAAAGGGTAATGCGCTACTATTATGTTACAATCAATTTTACCCTATTTGTATGTCAGTTTATATATAAGCTTATGTTATACATGTTATTGTAAGACATTTAGCTAGTAGTGGAGTAACAAACAATCATTTTTAAAAACACAAGTTCTCCACTGTTGAGATTTAAAAGCGTTAATGATAATTGTAACATCACTTAAATTATAATGCAGCTATTTTAATAATATACAAAAACTGCTCACCTTTCTCTTAGTGCAGGCTCAAGGCTTGTTGATGCTGTAAATAGTTAACATAAGTTTAACTATGTTTAAAAAAATATTTCTATGAGCTGCATGATGCTGTATTTTCAGTTAAGGAAATAATCTCCATTACATATGCTACAATATTTATTTATCAAATAACTCAACAACATTAATTTAATAATTATATCTGTATAGTCCGATGCAAACTTTTTGGCGGCTGGAAATTAGAGGCAAGTACAAGTGCGCGCAGGTATAATCAAGTCCAAAATTATTTAGCTCTATTTGAATTTCTATTAAATTATGAAATGCTATTACAAATGTGTTACTTATAGATTCGTATCTGGAAAATTGTTTAAAATACTGAATTAGGTGAATATGGTCCTTAATCAAAGGATGCAAGAAAAAAAAAACATTTTATGAGATATACAAACTATTATTAATTATTATATTCATTATATTTATACATTTCATAGAACTTCCTTCTTTTTCTGGGCTTGATCAAATTTGTCTTCTTATTCTCTATCCTTTTTATTAATTAATCAAGCTAACACAAAAAAAATGTAACATAAATAAATAACTGATGAAACTAAACATTCAATAACAATAAAAACGAAACAATAATAATATAATTAATAATTAACTCTTAAGAGCTCGACTGTAGTTAGATAGAAATGTGCGCGTGTGTGCAGTATACCGATGTCACTCACACAAAGACTTAAGACGCATGAGGCGACTGCGGGGAAAAGAGAAGGCGCGCGGGGCGATTCCTCCGCCGCGCGTCACTTCCACGTCCCGCTATCACCTTATTATAGCGTTCTGCGCATCGAAACGTACGATGTTCACAGCCGCCAATTAGTTTGAATTCAATTATACCAGGCGTGAATAGGTTGATAAGTCGACTGTCATATATATTTTTTTAATTACACTACTCTAGTACTAGTAGTTCAATGTTTATTCACCCTATAAATTAAGCAATCCTTATGCCTATTATGATTTTAATATAAAATATGCTAGTTTTTCAATCAACCTATTCACGCCTAGTACCTATAGATATATTTACACATTTATTGGAATATTATTATAAAAGTTCTATTAATTTGAAATGCATGTCCCATTTGTTTCCTCATTAATGTAATTCTATACTTTTCAGTTCATCTATTTTTAATATTACATATGCATGTATGTTAAATACTATAGTGGCATATTCATGAAGATATAAAAATAAATAACTAACTATAGAAGAAAATATATACTTAATAGCATTTGGTACCTTCCGATTGCATGATTAGATTCAAACGCACATTCCTATTCTTTCGTCCTTAGTGTTGTTTAAAACAGTAAATTTTACTCAATAGTTCTTTATTGTTCATAGTTTCCTTGACTTCTATACACTACCAGGTTTTAGCTTGACTCGCATACAAAAACTGATGTGTTTCCAGAAAAAAAAATCACTTACCTATCTCTATTCAATTGATTACTTCGTTTTTACATGTAAGGTGAACAAACACCTTGTGTATGATATATAGATTTTTGATTGATCTTCCTGATATATTGTGAAGTGGTGATCCAGGAAAGGATCTGCCAAGTTCAGTTCAAATTAATCAAAGTTCATTACAGTTACGGCAAAGATCCGAAGTCTTTACGACTGCCAGCTGCGGTTGATGCACAATATTCAGCCGCTTCCTTCCGGCATTGACATCGCCAACACAGTCAAATACTTCTCACAGACACTTCTCAGTAAGTAAATATAATATTTTTTACTTGTTATCGAATGTTACTAAGGCTGTAACATGGATTTCCAGGTTTAATTTTCATGGACCATATGTTTTAACGTACCTGATATTAAGAACCTACCCCGGGGGTAGTTGAAAAATGAATATACCGTCATTTATGTGAAGTATGGATATTGTGTCAAAATTGGGTTTCCTTTTTTAAGTTCTTTTTTTTATGTTAGATATCGACAGACGAGTATGAGGTTTATTTGATGGTAGATGATACCTCAAACACAAAATATTTGTTAATGATACGCTACTCGACCTACTTTTTACTTCAAGCATTCGGAAATCCATAGACTGAAACCAAAACGCGCAATGTATACTTCACGGGCATGTCCATTTTCCATCTATGAACGGTGTTTCGTTACCCGGTCAGAATTTCGATGTTCCTCCCACTCGATCAATGCATGAAGTTACCAGACGTGGGGAAAATATGCTTACAGAAAATTATAAACATGTCGTCGTGGGATTCGAACCCACGACCCATCGATGTGCACGGTAGGTGTTCTATCGAACGTGCCAACGAGCCCATCAAAATTAATCTTATTAAGAATATTAGTTGTTTATTTTCAAATTTTAGGTGTTTTCATGCGATTCAATAAGAAATATATACTATTTAATTTCAGGTGTACTAAAAGATGTACCGAAATCTCCTCTGGAAATGATCAGAGATGCAGATAACGACGCGGAGCGAATGAGTCTTTACCCTAACTTAGATTACAAAGGGTTGTTTAACGCGATATCTCAGCTCGTAGACTCGGCGCCGCACCTACAGTATGGAATACAAGGTACTCATGCTATTTTAAGGTTCGAGATATCTTTATTTCTCATAAGAATAACAATTCACTTATATAATAAAATAAACTTTTAATATACGAATTTTATTTAATATACGAATAAACTTTTCTATTTCAATTACTAAGTGCGTATTGCGCTTCATAGTTCTGTTATGGACCACGCTTAAAATAAGCAATAGTAGTAAAAATAAAAGTAAAAAATAGGTCTACAGCGCATCATTGACTGATGTTCTGTCTGAGGGATCACCCATCATCTGTCGAAATCTGACATAAAATGGGTTTTTCCAAATGACACTTCTCATTACAGCGTTCGGCCAAGCGGTGCTGCAGTGCCTGGGCTGCCTGATGCCCTTCCTGGAGTACGACATGATCGACAACCTGCCCTACCTGGTGGCGTACTGCGTGGCCGTGCTGCCGGCCAGCCTGCACCAGGACATCCTGCACCTCCTCTGCTATTACATACTGCCGTTTACTATCAGTGAGTTGATATCATTTTTTTTAAAATACATACATATTCATAACACCTCTTTCCCATTGCGGTAGGCAGAGATCACGGAATTCCATATGCTCCGATCCTTGCATACCATTTTAGCTTCTTCCATTTCGTTTCATTAATTCTCCATAGACAGACCGAAACGCGCAATGTGCACTTCACGGTTTATTACTTCTTCTAATACTATATTATATAATAATCTAATATTGAAATTACTTCTATACTAATATTATAAAGAGGAAAAATTTTTGTATGTTATGAATAAACTCAAACTCTTTCACCAATAGAAAGCTACATTGCACCCGTATGAAGTTATTAGCAACGCTAGTCTTTTAGCTAGTCTTTGAATACAGCTAAATGTATCGGTATATGCTTGCAGCCCGGCGGTACGCGGGCATGGAGGAGGAGAGCGAGGCGTCGCAGTCGGTCGGCGCTGTTATCATGATGGTGTTCCAGCACTCCACTAACCCAGGTATACTATATTAAAATACATTATTGAAGCCTTTTGCACATTTGGTTGAGACTATAATGTGTTTTATTGTTTAGAACATCAAAAGAAATAAAAATATTACAATGACTTAGGATCCAAATATATCAAGAAAAAAAATCGACTGTGACATAAAATTTGAAGTAGTACTAAGTATGCGATTCAAATAAGAATAGGAACGTCAATGACCTCTACCTTTTAAATAAAATACTGTATACCGGATTAAAACGCGATTTATTATTTATATTGTTTAAATTATTTATCCCGACGTTTCGGATGCTTTACAGCAACCGTGGTCGCGGGAAGACAGAAAGATGACAGTTGTCTGATATTTGAAATGTCACAAAGTTGCCATATTTAATTCAATTAAATTAAAAAATAATCTATTAATTTAGGTAACACAATGTACATCTATGAACGTCAATAAAAACTAATACATATTAAATGCTTCTAATTTTACATTTACTACCAGTTCACAAATCAAGGGCGTAGAGCGGACGAGAAGAACTGGCAAGAAACTCGCCGCCACTCTGTTTAATCGCCAAGTTTTTGTTTTACAAATGTTTTTGTTTAACATTACATATTAACGCCATCTATTCCTACGGAGTTGATATTTACTGTAATTTTCTATATTATGACAATATTGACTAACGGTGTCCTCTTGTTTTTTAGTATGGTTGCTGTAAAGCATCCGAAACGTCGGGATAAATAATTTAAACAATATAAATAATAAATCGCGTTTTAATCCGGTATACAGTATTTTATTTAAATGTGTGATACTCGCGTTAATAAAAGACAATATTATGACCTCTACCTGTCAAATGTCACTACAAATTCAAATTCAAAATCATTTATTCATTTAGGTAACACAATGTACACTTATGAACGTCAATAAAAAATACATATTAAATGCTTATAATTTTACATTTACCGCCAGTTCTCAAATCAAGGGCGTAGAACGGAAGAGAGGAACTGGCAAGAAACTCTTCGTCACTCTTTTTAATCGCCAGTTGTACTGTTTGCAAAAGCATATCGCAAATCGCATAGTACATTTTATAATTTCGAGCCGCTCTTACATTCGGTCGTCATGTACCGCCTCTTGTATGTCCTACTCGCCCCAGCGCACCACTGCCAGCTGCTGGAGTGCCTGATGGGGCTGAAGCAGGCGGTGGTGAAGGACGTGCTGTGCGTGGTGGCGCACGGCACGGCGGGCGCGCGGCTGTCGGCCGCCAAGCTGCTGTTCTACTACTGGCCGCCGTTCGACGCCAAGCTCTTCGACCGGAAGGGGCTGCTGTGCAAGTTCTCCAGTGAGTCTCTCAAAGGCTCTACACAGACGGACCGCATTTCAAATGCAGTTGACTGCAATAGAACTGCAAACCAAACGCGCAGTTCGTAGTTCGCATGACTGCAATTCGACTGCAATTTTACAGTCGTGTCAACTGCATTCAAACTGCAATTTGCGGTAGGATTGCAGTTGAAATGCGGTCCGTCTGTCTAGAGCCTTTTGAATGAAATGAAATGAAAGATTTTTATTGGGCTTCCACACAAGATATACGAACAATAATATAAAAATAAAAACTTAAATCACTATATACAGCTTAAAAAATGTATAAATTAGACATCAACAGCTGTGTGGCCGCTCAAAGGGCAGTAACCCAGCTTCAGCTGATGAACACAGCGCTGGTTTTCAGTCACCCCCTTGTGACTCTTGGAGCATCTATATTACCCAACTTAATTAACTTATAATAATAAGGAAGCTTAGTTCCGTATTCCCGACTTGGGCTTTAATCTAGTTATTATTATGTTACATATCGACAGAAGAGCTTGAGGTTCACTTGATGCTCAGTCATAGAACATCAGTCAATGATGCGCTGTCGACCTACAATTTACTTCGAGCATTCGGAAATCAGAATAAAATAAATATTCAATGAGCTTCCATACAACAAACGTGATTTTTTTTAAATTTTTATTTGATATTGATAACGGCAACAGGTAGACGCTTGAAAGATGTATTTACAGAATATTTAGTTTTATGGTGACTTTATATTCATGAACATTCATTTTTACTATGCTTTGATTGGTTTACCATTTAGTATTGGTAATATCCATTCGAGGAGGCACGTGCATGGATGTTTCCATTTTAGATGTTCGATAGTTCGGTAGTTTTAATTCGTTTTGTTTTTGTTTGCTTTAGATGTGTAAGTCCTAGATGGTGTGAATCTGTGAAGCGAAAAGTCTCTCTAGTAAGTTTATTTTTATTTATTTCTCTTTTGAACAACACGCGAGACTATTATTTTACTTATATTTTGTACGAAGTGATATAAGCCTTATTAAAAGGTTAAAAGGACGGTATGTGATTGACACAATCACATACATTTAATACTAACAACGCGCCCCGGCTTCACAAGGATACAATAATTGTACTATACACAAAAAAAGTTTTGAATTTTTGTATGTTAAGAATAAACTCAAAAAACTATTGGACCGATTTAAAAAAATCTTTGACCAGTACAAAACTACATTATCAGCGAGTAGCATACTAGGCTATTTTTAGTGTTTAGTATATCTACATTGCACCCTTGCTAAGCCGGCGAGTGTTGTTATAGTTTATAACATTAACATAGAACCTAATTAATTATTGTAGTATTCGCTGTCTATGTCTAACGGTATGGTGTAGCACGGGCCCGGCACGCATAAGTTTATTTCCTCTTTATGTGCTCTGATATTGTGTCGATATTTTTTATGTTTTCTTTTTTTCTGTAGATGTTATTTATAGTTTTAATTACCTTTTGTTTTTTTGTTAATATTTAACTAGCGTTTGGACATCCGTGAGGTGACTAGGCCACGGCTGAAAAACAGAGTGGTGAGTTTGCCAAAACCTCACCACACCATGCTGAGTCCAGTGGCCTTTTTATCAGAAGTGTATTTATATTTAATGTTTAACTTATTTAATTTTATACTTTACTATGTACTTTCTGATGAATAAACGTATTCTATTCTAACACACGTCCACTCCCGCTCACGGCTCTCGTGTTACTGACGTGGTGAGCCACTACCAGTGACAGTGTATTGTATGACTGTGTGGGTATATCTGTATTAGTGTATGCATGCTGTGTCTTAATGTTTAGTGTAGTAACATTTGTCCCGCGGCCCAGACGACCTGGTGCCGTTCCTGTGCCAGCGCGACATGTGCCCCAGCGCGGGCGCGGCGGAGGCGGCCAAGGTGTGCTACGACCACTGCATCAGCGTCACCTTCGCCTCCGACACGCCGCCGCCGCTCTACCTGTGCATCGAGTGCGCCAACGAGATCCACAGGTGCTCGATGTGCTTGTCGATATGGATGTATATAGAAGCACAGGCCTTAAAGGCGAGCTTGGCACGGTTTCTCTGGGGTAAGAGTAGTTCTAACCCCAGCCACCGCAGCGCTGCTAATATCCGTGTGAACGACACTGACGCTTGATTCATAGCGCGCACTCTCTCGCACCCAGCCGCTTGTAGAGCGTTATTGCCGTTCGCTCGTAAGAGCAAGCAACGCGAGGGGAGGAGTCAGCGGACTGCTTAGGTGTGTGTGTCGAACCGATACATTGCCGCGCGCTCTACAGGTCAAAAAAAGAACTACTTTTTCTGTGCCAAAAGTTTGTCTTCTATGTACATCTATGTTCTTTGATAGTAACTTCACTGATCTCTGATGCAGATGAGCTTTTTTCATTTTAGAGATATAATCAAATCTCATCTTTACTGAAATTCATACCATATTTTTAGTGTACGAGTATAAAGCAGTAAAAACATAAACATATTACTGTAGTTTGAGTTTGATTATTTAACTTAAAAAAAATCGAAATCTTTAAATTTAACATAGAGTTCCGACACACATTTGCCCGGGCGTCTTGTATAACGTTGTATCAACTTTGACAGGGAGCACCCCAACCAACGGTTCTTTGACATTCTGCACCCGCAGCAACAGGTCTCCATGGTGTGTGAAAATAAGGTGAGAGCAAGTGTCAAGGCTTTTGAGTACTGCCTTGTTATAGGAATAATATACTGTCACATTATGTCTTTATAACTTTTACTTTGTAAATTTGTTTTTTCTGAAAAATTTGATTGATATCTTCAATTATTTTGTACAAACAAAACTTTATTACGTCAATCAAATACACCTAATGTTGTCTTTTGGTGACACATATTTAAGTGTTACGTGATTTTTTAGGTAAAGAGTTAGGTCTAATGCGTGAGTTTCATTGGCCTAACGTTGATTAAGAAGAAGAAAATATGTCTATTTCCCATCAAGAAAAAAACTCAGAAAAAAATAAAAAAAAGTACAAAAACTTAACATTACAGAGGTTCGCTGCACACTGCACATATCTAGGAAATGGGTCAACAACTCAGGTTTATCTCAACAATACCCATTTGACCCTGGAGCTAAGGGCGCTCTTCTAAAATAAATAAATACCAATAAACGTAAATCACGTTTTAATTTGGTAAAAGTTATTTAATTTTAACAGATATCTATCAGGTAACGCTTTTAGATATTTTCGTGCATTAATCTACAACGTTACACCTTCCAGAACTGCCGCTCGACGGACAAAGCCGCGTACTCCATTTGCTTCTCCACCGAGTGCGCCAGCTACAACGGGAACCACCCCATCAGGTAGAGCTATACTTGTTGCGAACGCGTGTTGCGTTATATGACTCCCCCACTCTCTTTTGATTTTACTTCGTATTTCCAAAGCATAATTTGAATCTCAGAAGGTTCAGTCTGTCGGAACTAATGATATAAATGTAAATGTTTGCACGTGTTTCCATGGTAAACGGATTCACATTTTTGACGGGCATATTAGCCTGGGAACTAATTTTCCCGTCAAAAATGTGATAATAATACATTTTCTGATTTCTATAAACATGGGTTTGTCTACATCTGGTATTTTCCAGCATTGAAAATATATGAGATACGTATATTAAAATATCGTCCACTACGTATTGGATCTCTGCGTCTGTCTTTCCTGGACAGTACAACTTGGCTCTCCACCTTCCTACCTGTTTACTCTAATTTTAGGCTTAGAATTAGGATTTAGGCTTAGGTTATTTGAAACCATGACTGCATTACGACTTACCACTAGTGGTCGATCGACTGCCTATAAACGTTATATATCTAATATCAATTCTCCAACGTTCGGAAGATGTAACCGTTATGGATTGCTGTCAGATACTGCCAGCAGTGCCACGGCAACCGGCACAACAGCCGGCGCGGTGGGGACCACGTGCTGCACACGCGGCTGCCGCCCGCCTGGCAGATGGACAGCGACATGCAGACCAACCTGGTCGAGGCCGTCATCAGGTGAGCTCGGCGGTCGCCAGGTGCCAGCAGTGCCCCGGCGACCGGCACGACAGCCGGCGCGGCGGGGACCACGTGCTGCACACGCGGCTGCCGCCCGCCTGGCAGATGGACAGCGACATGCAGACCAACCTGGTCGAGGCCGTCATCAGGTGAGCTCGGCGGTCGCCAGGTGCCAGCAGTGCCCCGGCGACCGGCACGACAGCCGGCGCGGCGGGGACCACGTGCTGCACACGCGGCTGCCGCCCGCCTGGCAGATGGACAGCGACATGCAGACCAACCTGGTCGAGGCCGTCATCAGGTGAGCTCGGCGGTCGCCAGGTGCCAGCAGTGCCCCGGCGACCGGCACGACAGCCGGCGCGGCGGGGACCACGTGCTGCACACGCGGCTGCCGCCCGCCTGGCAGATGGACAGCGACATGCAGACCAACCTGGTCGAGGCCGTCATCAGGTGAGCTCGGCGGTCGCCAGGTGCCAGCAGTGCCCCGGCGACCGGCACGACAGCCGGCGCGGCGGGGACCACGTGCTGCACACGCGGCTGCCGCCCGCCTGGCAGATGGACAGCGACATGCAGACCAACCTGGTCGAGGCCGTCATCAGGTGAGCTCGGCGGTCGCCAGGTGCCAGCAGTGCCCCGGCGACCGGCACGACAGCCGGCGCGGCGGGGACCACGTGCTGCACACGCGGCTGCCGCCCGCCTGGCAGATGGACAGCGACATGCAGACCAACCTGGTCGAGGCCGTCATCAGGTGAGCTCGGCAGATATCGTGAACTGTCGTCGGTCGCCAGGTGCTACCAGCAGTGCCACGGTAGCCGGTACAACAGCCGGCGCGGCAGGTTTACCAATTTTTTTTATCAAGATTTGTATATTATACATAATATTAAAAACTAGCAACGCGCCGCAGCATCGCACAATTTAAATATACTATACACAAAATGTGCCCATATTACTCGCTGATAATGTAGACTAATATCGCTACACTGATTTTAAGAGGATTCAATATGTATAATTTTTGTGTGAACTACAGATAATGACAAAAACTTGCGTGTGTGTCTTCAACAGTTTATTGCAACTAACTTAAACATTCAAAAACTTTTTACCTAATTGATTACGGTTGTTCATTATTAGAACACTCGTTTTTAAAGTAATCCTCCATCTTTTTTTCGTTGAAGATGCAATGATTTAATGCCCGTATAATTCGCAGTCTGCTCAAAGAAGCGAAACCTATAAACTCGGAGGACCCGGACAGCGCGATCGAGCAGGACAAGTCGCCGCTGAGCGTCGCGCTGCCCGACCCCATCTCCGTCGAGGACCGCCAGCTGCTGGGAAGGTATACTTGGCTTATAAAGAGTAACTATTGAGTTTCTTTCTTCTGAGGCCCAACTTTTGTTTTTTTAACGTCGTCGTACGTCAAAAGATCCTGTTATTATTATAATCATATAAATTATAGATACCATACTGGACACCGATAGGATGGTGTTGATGTTGCCTTTAAATGCTTAACACCAGAAACTAACGCTCACAACTTCATGTTTTACAGATACGGAGTATGGCTGATGGTGGGGTTGTGCACCCCCAACCCAGACACACCCGACGAAGTGCTGGGAAGGTTGCTCTCGGTGCTCTTTCACTGGTTTCATGTCACTTCCTTCTCGTATACTGGTTAGTATTATCTACGTTAACGTCGTCGGGTTGTCTCTCTCCCTAAAATATGGCGAGGGGGCCGATGGCTGGCCATGCGTCATGCTCGTGAACGGGTGCTACTTGTGGTGACTGGTCGAACTTGAATTCGTGCATGCGGTGATATTAGTTATTTCGTCTATGTATTTGCGTGTTGTTCCCACTAGAATGTGAGTGCTCCTATTTCACCATACATACTGCTGATAGAGGACAAATCTTTGTTTTATTTTTTTTATTTTTTCGTTTATATATATTTTTTTTTTGATAATTATAGTTAATTGTGTGATGTCATGTGGAACATGGTGTAATGGTTGCAGCCCCTTATAAAACATTTGTAAAACAAAAACTTGGCGATTAAAAAGAGTGGCGGCGAGTTTCTTGCCAGTTCTTCTCGTCCGCTCTACGCCCTTGATTTGTGAACTGGCAGTAAATGTAATTTTTATTTTTTATTGACGTTCATAAGTGTACATTGTGTTACCTAAATGAATAAATGATTTTTGAATTTGAATTTTGAATTTGAATTTGTTAAATGACTATAACTACGAAGGCAATGTCTCAATTGGATGTTATGTCCCTGCGCAGGCGAGACCGCGCACACGGTGGAGAAGCTGAAGTGGGAGCACGTGTGCGCCTGGGTGCGCGCGCTGGCCGACACGCGGCGGCGCGTGCTGGTGGCCTGCCTGCTGCCGCACCCGCCGCACCACACGCGCCACGCCGGCCACTGGGACACGCTGGCCTCGCGCGCGCACCACCTGCGCGACGGGCTCGACAGGTGTCTCGGTCGCACACAGTACACTCACACACCTCACGCTGGCCGACACGCGGCGGCGCGTGCTGGTGGCCTGCCTGCTGCCGCACCCGCCGCACCACACGCGCCACGCCGGCCACTGGGACACGCTGGCCTCGCGCGCGCACCACCTGCGCGACGGGCTCGACAGGTGTCTCGGTCGCACACAGTACACTCACACACCTCACGCTGGCCGACACGCGGCGGCGCGTGCTGGTGGCCTGCCTGCTGCCGCACCCGCCGCACCACACGCGCCACGCCGGCCACTGGGACACGCTGGCCTCGCGCGCGCACCACCTGCGCGACGGGCTCGACAGGTGTCTCGGTCGCACACAGTACACTCACACACCTCACGCTGGCCGACACGCGGCGGCGCGTGCTGGTGGCCTGCCTGCTGCCGCACCCGCCGCACCACACGCGCCACGCCGGCCACTGGGACACGCTGGCCTCGCGCGCGCACCACCTGCGCGACGGGCTCGACAGGTGTCTCGGTCGCACACAGTACACTCACACACCTCACGCTGGCCGACACGCGGCGGCGCGTGCTGGTGGCCTGCCTGCTGCCGCACCCGCCGCACCACACGCGCCACGCCGGCCACTGGGACACGCTGGCCTCGCGCGCGCACCACCTGCGCGACGGGCTCGACAGGTGTCTCGGTCGCACACAGTACACTCACACACCTCACGCTGGCCGACACGCGGCGGCGCGTGCTGGTGGCCTGCCTGCTGCCGCACCCGCCGCACCACACGCGCCACGCCGGCCACTGGGACACGCTGGCCTCGCGCGCGCACCACCTGCGCGACGGGCTCGACAGGTGTCTCGGTCGAAAACGTATTATCCACCCCCATGGAAATCTGGCACACATACTGTGGTGTCTTAGCTAGGTTATTAAATAAAATCCACGCGTCCGTTTCTGCGAGAGCTGTGTGCACCTCCCTCCCGCCCCGCGGTCGTACACATGACACGCTTTATACGTCGTACATACTTTTGTTGCCTCGGATAAAATCACCTTTTTATCATTATGTAAGATATTATTTTTAGGACATACAGTAAAGTTATATTTCTTTACTTTTCAGGTTATATTGTTTGATACCGTACGGTATCATCACTCAATCGATCTGGGACTACATAATGCCGGCCTGGATGGAAGCTATCTGCACGGATGTCCCCGAGAAGGTGCGTAGTATCACAATGCAAAGGAAATCGACTAAAGAGAATTCCCGGGCGTGGGGCAGAAACATTTCTGGGGCTGTTTCATTGGTCATTTTTACGATTTTTTTTTGGGTGATATGAGGGTACATACATATTCTTTCAGGAGCTCATGGAACTGAAGATCCCAGTCGCGAAGATACTGGAGTCGGACGGCGGTGCGGGCGGCGCGGGGGGCGACGAGATCAACCTGTACAGCTTCGCGACCCTCAAGGTGACGGACTCGCCGCGCCCGGACACCGTGTTGCCGGTGCTCGAGTGGTTTCAGGTTGGTTATAGCCAATTGGTGGTTTAGCCACTGCTTTCTATTTGAAAAACTATGCTGACATCGTAAGGAAAATGAGGTCGACGTAAAATATTTTTTTACTGATTATAAAAATGATAATTTTGGTAAAAAAATGCCAGACATATAAACTGAATATTAGAGATTTTTAAATGGTATTTTATATTGAAATGGAGTAGCTGATAGACATAATTTCTGTATGTAGACAGTTCGGAAAACGATTATTTAATGGATAAAAGAGAAAAGCTGCTGATAATATAATTTTTACATACCAGAATATATTATATTCAATATGACTTTTTTTGCAGACCATATCGCTATTGGAAGTGAGAATACCGCTGTCCAATCTCTTTGATTTGTTCAGCCATTGTGTTATTAATTTGCCGGAGAAGATATTTAAACCACAACCAGGTAAGTTATTATATTCTGTAAATTTTTTATTTTGCTTTTTTTTGAGCTAATTTTTACACTTTGCTACCTTAAAAGTGTTGAAAATTTACTGCTCGTTTGGTATGTGTGATACTTTAATGTGAGAATACGCGATTAGCATTTCCATAATTAAGGGGATCGCAGTTATTAAAAAATTACAATAAATTGTAGTAATGTGTTCAAAGGAATTTATTGGATTATAAAATTAAACTATTTTGACCGCAGATTGCACGAAAACCAAAGAAGGCGAAATGAATGAGTCCCCGCCCGAGGACAAGGAGAGCGACGACCAGATGAAGCCCCAGAACTTGACCTGCTGCATCCTCATGTTGGACATATTGCTCAAGCAGGTGACTCAAAAATTTGACTAATAAAACCTTATAACTTTTTTTTATCGATAGACGAGCATGAGGTTCACTTGATGGTAGGTGATACCTCAGCCGCAGAACATCAGTCAATGATGCGCTGTCGACCTACTTTTTACTTCGAGCATTCGGAAATCCATAGTTCTGTCTGACCTATTTTTATTTTTTTATTTTAACTCGGTACCTCCGCCAAGCCACGACCAAAATGTGCTCGTATTTATCAAATATCAATCAAAAAATCTGCAAATACACTTTCAACAACGTTCGAATGCCGCCGTGTCTATGATTTGCTTTAAATACAAACCATAGACACGGCGTTCTTTGGGACATGAAATGGGCGACAGGAGTATGATGGGTGACCATGGTTTTCAGATCGAGCTGCAGCAGCACCGCATCAGCGTCCAGAGCGTGAGCAGCGAGGCCACGAGGCTGCTGCGGCTCATGCTCAAGTCCAACCAGGTCAACACCGTGGAGCACTGTGAGCACTCTTAAATACTCGTTTATATTGTCCGTTTGGCCTAAACCTATGAGTTACCATGGTCACTATTTGGGACTTTTTCAGAAATATCAAATACTAGCGATCCGCCTCGGCTTCGCACGGGTGCAATGTAGATGTACTATAAAAATATAAAAAATAAATGCTACTCGCTGATAATGTAGCTTTCTTTGGGGTAATAATTTTAAAGGCAAAAATGGCAGTTAATAGTTTAATTAAAATAACCATAAATAAACACAGGCCTGATGAAAGCTAGGTAATCAGTTATGAGTGGTATTGGGTTCTGCATATGGAGTTGCAATAGGGATTTGAGATTACTGATAATAAGTAAAAACAAAAGTTATATCCCGGGTAGGTTGCTGGCCTTTTCAGACTAGATAGATTAACCAAAAATACCAATGCCATAATATTGTCTTTTATTAACGCGAGTATCACACATTTAAATAAAATACTGTATACCGGATTAAAACGCGATTTAAAAATTAAATCAAACATACTAAAAAACAAGAGGACACCGTTAGTCAATATTGTCATAATATAGAAAATTACAGTAAATATCAACTCCGTAGGAATAGATGGCGTTAATATGTAATGGTTGCAGCTCCTTACAAAACATTTGTAAAACAAAAACTTGGCGATTAAAAAGAGTGGCGGCGAGTTTCTTGCCAGTTCTTTGCACCGCCTACCATTATTTTGTATGTAAGATTTATTCCTCTGATACCTTTCTCCGGGATTGTCCTTTGTACTGTCTATGTGTCGTAACGAGAGCCTCCCTAACGAGTGTGTATCGTCCGTGCCGGCAGCCGTGTGCGCGTGGGGCGTGTCGTGCGCGTACTGCTCGGCGGCCGCGCTGTGCCACCAGCTGGCCGTGCGGCTGGTGCGCGCGCTGCTGCCCGGCCGGCCGCCCGCGCACGCGCACCTGCCGCCCGGCCTCGAGGTAACCGACGGCCCGCCCGCGGTGCACAGTGTGCTAATTATTCGGTTGTTTACTACACGTTGTAATTATTCGGTTTTTTAAGGAAATAAACAGACCGCCTTCTTGGCCTAGCGCGATAACCACCATGGGTTCAGTATTTTGCTTTTTCTTGTCATTTATTTTTATATGTTGATGTTTAGGTTAAATGTTACGCAACATGTTTTCTCCTTCCGCTCCTTAGTATCAGTCCGTTTATTTCCGACCTTTCCCTTCCCTTAAGCCATGCGTGAAATTTTTGACGATTTTAAATAACTCATTCGCTGTACATTGATTCTCCCACTTGTGCGATACGCACGTACAGTTGGCCTCAAACCCTACTAGAAGCGGAAACTCTCACTTCTAATCAAATCAGTATCCTAAAATAACATCATATCTGTGGAGGTGCAGCCGGTGACGGAGGAGTCGTGGTCGGACAGACGGTCGACGGAGGAGGAGTCGCGGCGCTTAACCCCCGCGCCGCCGCCGCCGCAGCCCCCCGCCGAGCGCGCCTCCCTGGGGGGCGTGCTGTCTCACATGCCGCATGTACGTATAGCGAGTGCGAGGGGAACGGCACTATGGACGCGATCAATACTTGAGACTGTAAAATGAAAACAGCTCCTTTATATTCATGATTGAATAGAATAGTCTATTTGCTAAAGTAAGGGATGTGTAGGGATAAAAACATATATCTCTGTCTATTTCGCTTTCTAATGATGCAATGGATAATATATTGTAATAATATATTGGGGGTCCAAGGCAAAATTTTAGATACCAAAGTATATGTTTAAACCCGATAGTTTTTATTACGCACTATTAATAATTTTAAAATAATAACAAAACGAGGTAGTTCAAATAACAATTGTTGGGAAATGGCAATGAAAAAAATATGTTTTCGATTTCCATTTTAGTTCATTGCTAATTTAATTTCTTTAAATTATAAGAAAATTAAAAATACAAAATTAATGAATAGCAATATTTTTTGAGCTTCAGTATTGGTCACGTTCATAGACATTATCGTCGTATCGTATTATCGTTACACTCGAATAGTACTAACGGCTATTGGAATGTAACGATAACGCTCGCACAATGTGTTCAACTGTGCATGATTTTCCGTTTTGATATTTCCACAAGGCGTTTGAACTTGAGAGAGATCACGAATAAATGTAGTGTAGCATGAATTTTATTTCATTTAAATAAAACTGTAAAAATCCTATCCTTGTTTAGGTGTTTCTATCTAAATCTGTACATAATATTTGTTGTTTGTTGTAGATGAAATGCTTTAAATATGAAAATGAACAATAAACTCATTTCTACGTTAAATTCTTCCCCACGAACTTTTTTCGATATTTTATTATGACTTTTTGATTTAGACTGCAGAGTAGTTCATCTAGCCCTATTTGAATTTATTAAACAATCGTTACTGAAAGACACCGATATTACGATAGACACGTTTTATTTCGTTTGCTGTAAACTCTGTAATCTCCATTACAGTTACCGGCACGAGTTGTGAGCACACTTTTCATTGGTCGATATGACGCTAACCACGCTGACGTGGAGCGTGATTGGTTCGGCAGTCGATGCTCGTCGTCTATTGGGTCCGCGCGTATCATTCGACTATCGTACACTTGAGTGCAATTTTAGTGACAACTTTTTAATTAGTGTATTTTTGTTAGTTTTGCTACCGATTTGATTGAACTTTAAAAACAAAATATGTAGAGCACAAAGAATTCGATGTTAAATAGACAATCCCAACCAATGATCTACTCAGTGTTTTGTTACATGAAATAAATAGGTATTACGAAAAACATGATGGCCCTTTATAAACAAACTGCAGAGGCGACTAATACAATTTAATTAATTAATTAATGTGATTTTCAATTACCGATAATAAAGGTGCCAAATAATTTTGCCCAACAGTGTACTTACGCTGACTCAATCCCCACCACGGTTCATCTGTGCTCACGACTCGTGCCGCTATCTGTACTGCACATACGTTGTCTAAGAGAGACATTATTCTGTCGCCGGTTAACGTGTAAAGTGGAGTGAATAGGGCTATATGTAATAGTTGTATAGTTTGTCCATTTCATGCAACTGTCCCTAATAAGCGACATCGGCTCGGACGCCTCTCTCACTAAGTCATCTGGCGACACGCAAGTATGTCTATCTTTCCTACCTTATTTAAGCTTCTGTTGTTGTGCTACGCAAATATACTTAATTTCTTCTTGCTAGTTGACGTTGTGATGTGCTTAGTTGATTTTTATCAATAAGCTATGTTCATGTACTTTTCAGATAATCACGCATAATATGTTTACTTGTAATTACCGCTTTAACATGTCTTGATGTTGCTTTATAATGCTTCATAGTACGGCCGATGGGTAAGACGTTCATGCCTTTTGAAGCAAATCCATATCATTTAATGTAAGACATAAAATAATATAGCTACATCAGTGCGGTATCTTATTTTATTCTTAAAGTACTTTTGTTAAGCTATTAGTTGCAATATGTGTCAATCAGGATACATATTGTACATCACCCAAGATGCCACTCAAGTTTGGCTTAAGAACTGACAAAACTTGTTTAGAAAAAACGTATCATTCCTTTAATTAGATTTTAACTATTTTGAATGACTAGATAATGACGGCGACGGTCGAGACGATAACGGAACAGCTGGACATGGCGGTGTCGCTGCCGCCGGCCGAGCAGCCGCCGGCCGCCGTCGCGCACTCCGTCACGCTCACCGACACCGACGTCGCCACCGCTACCGCCAACGTGAGTGTGTCGACTAGACGACGACGGGACGGGCGAGACGGTAACGGAACAGCTGGACATGGCGGTGTCGCTGCCGCCGGCCGAGCAGCCGCCGGCCGCCGTCGCGCACTCCGTCACGCTCACCGACACCGACGTCGCCACCGCTACCGCCAACGTGAGTGTGTCGACTAGACGACGACGGGACGGGCGAGACGGTAACGGAACAGCTGGACATGGCGGTGTCGCTGCCGCCGGCCGAGCAGCCGCCGGCCGCCGTCGCGCACTCCGTCACGCTCACCGACACCGACGTCGCCACCGCTACCGCCAACGTGAGTGTGTCGACTAGACGACGACGGGACGGGCGAGACGGTAACGGAACAGCTGGACATGGCGGTGTCGCTGCCGCCGGCCGAGCAGCCGCCGGCCGCCGTCGCGCACTCCGTCACGCTCACCGACACCGACGTCGCCACCGCTACCGCCAACGTGAGTGTGTCGACTAGACGACGACGGGACGGGCGAGACGGTAACGGAACAGCTGGACATGGCGGTGTCGCTGCCGCCGGCCGAGCAGCCGCCGGCCGCCGTCGCGCACTCCGTCACGCTCACCGACACCGACGTCGCCACCGCTACCGCCAACGTGAGTGTGTCGACTAGACGACGACGGGACGGGCGAGACGGTAACGGAACAGCTGGACATGGCGGTGTCGCTGCCGCCGGCCGAGCAGCCGCCGGCCGCCGTCGCGCACTCCGTCACGCTCACCGACACCGACGTCGCCACCGCTACCGCCAACGTGAGTGTGTCGACTAGACGACGACGGGACGGGCGAGACGGTAACGGAACAGCTGGACATGGCGGTGTCGCTGCCGCCGGCCGAGCAGCCGCCGGCCGCCGTCGCGCACTCCGTCACGCTCACCGACACCGACGTCGCCACCGCTACCGCCAACGTGAGTGTGTCGACTAGACGACGACGGGACGGGCGAGACGGTAACGGAACAGCTGGACATGGCGGTGTCGCTGCTTTCAATTCAATAACAGTTGCTTTCAATTCTTGGATGTCAATTATTGCGCTTAAATTATTGAATTTAGTGATTATTGCTCTTTTATGTACAAGAAAATGGCGTTATGTAAATGGGCCTTTAGCCTTGGCCACATACAATATTGTGTTTTGTTTTCGAAAATCTTCAAAAGATCGCAAACAAGACGTTCTATTAAAATAGGGCTATTCACAACTAAGCCTAACCTAATAAAAAAATTGTGGTCTTCTATTATTTTCATTGTTCTTACTTATACTTTCTTTTATTCATATTAAAAGAGCTTTTAAATTGAATAGCCTATTGAGCTTATTATTTCCTTGATATGTGTACTTCATACGTGCAGGTGTCGACGCCGAACCTGCTGGGCGAGCACGAGCCGGAGCCGGCGGACGACGACATGACCAACTTCTGGCCGACCTCGGCCGGACGATTTCACTTCTGCATCGACGAGTTGCCACAGGAGCTGCAGTACATACATCAGTTGTTACAGGTATATTGAATTTAGTCAATTTCATCCATCGTTTATACAAAAATTACCTAAAATAGAATTAATTGTAAACAAATCTTGGGATGAAAAGTAGCGTGTCACTGGCCTATTTTCTTCTTCTTTTTCTAAATCAAAATAATACTACAAGAAACAAGAAAGATACTGGCATCACATACCATCAGTAAGTATTGTATAAATCGTCATAAAGTTCATAGTAAAATTATATAACCCTAAAATCTCAGTGTTTACACACACTACAATATTGAGTTGCCGCATTCAGGAACCTGTTTTTTCTTTATAGCGCGGTATCTAGTCGTAGCGCGCGGAGACCAATTTCTAAGGCTAAAAAGTGAAATTATTTTATTTAGGAGCTAAAGAGCACGACCCGCCCGGACGTGCTCTACTACCTGCTGCAGTGCCTGCAGGCGCTCGTGCTGAACACGGACGCTCTCGCTGAGCACAAGGGGTTTTTGATTTGGTGCCAAGAAAATCTGCTTATTGACAAGTGAGTGTATTCATTTTATACTAGCGGACCCGGCAGACGTTGGCTTTTAAAAAATATATTCTAGATAAGAATATTATGTTTTCCCACTTCTGTTCTACATATAATGTTTATTATGTCAATGATTTGCAGTGGACATCAATTGTTACAAATAGAGCTGGTAATTGTGGAAAATGGCGAAGTTCTAAACCTAATTTATTTTAAAGGGACGACAGTAGCAAATACATTTGCTTAGAATAATAAATAAGCAAATATCACAATTTACCATATAACTGATGTAAATTTTAATAATAGGTTGAAAGTATTCGAATTGCTCTTTCAACAATTGAAAATTATTTTATACAGTTCCGTCGTTTCATTATTATAAATTCAGCTAAATATTTTACTATTGTTATTTTTTTGTATCTAGTCTTTTTCGTTCTTCGTACTCTTGGATATATATTCCCGGGTAGCCTCGCACTCACCATATAAAAATTACATCAGGTATCTAGTGGGGTCTACTTAAAAAGGAAAAATATTTTTAAGCAATAAACTAAAACTGACTTCGAAATTCCAAATACATTATAGTATGTACAAACATAAACTAAAAATTAAAAAATAATATTTTAATTACTTTAAAGCATTATTTATTAACAGTTATTTTTGAAGTCGTATAAATATTTTTAACGGGCTAAGGGGTCTACAAGAGGATAAAGTTTGGTTTAAATGACAATTTTGTCCCGGAACTATCTCTAATGCGGTGCAGCCTGTGGAGCGCGTGCGAGGCGGCGCAGTCGCACATCTGCGCGGTGGCGGTGCCGGTGCTGCTGCACTGCGCCACGCTGCCGGGCGGCGCGGACGTGCTGTGCGCGCGCGTGCGGGACAGCTTCCACCACGCGGACCCGCAGCGCCGCTTCGCCGCCGTCGAGCGCGTCACCGTGCTCATTCGGTGCGTATTATGTCACTCGATGGTAGGTGACACCTCAGCCACAGAACATCAGTTAATGATGCGCTGTCGACCTACTTTTTAATTTGAGCATCCGGAAATACATAGACTGAAACCGAAACGCGCTAATATGCACTTCACGGTTTTTCCATCTAAGAACGGTGGTTCGTTACCCGGTCGGAATTTCGATATTTTTGTCCCACCCGATCAATGCCCGAAGTTACCAGATGTGGGGAAAACATGCTTACAGAAAACTATAAACATGTTTTCCCGGTGGGATTCGAACCCACGAACATTCGTTAACATTAGAAAAGCTGTTTAAAAAGCTGATTGTTGAATTAACACCCACTCCTACTGTCTCTATTTAATGCGACTATTTCAAAGAAAAACCTCCCCCTGTCCATTTTTCACCCATACATATAACTAAATATTATACTCATAGACAATGCCATAGAGGTGCGTCATTCACACACGAGTCGTATAGATTCATGGACGGGTCCCCCGTGAAGGCCAGCCTGCCGCTGCAGACGGCGCTGGCGACCGCCTTCTGCTACCTCATCTCCAGCATGGACGACATCAACGTGTACGTGGCGCAGCGGGCCACGCTCTACATCGGCACCATACACGACAATGCCATTGAGGTGCGGTATCTAACACGAAGGTCCAGGTCATGTCACGTTAACTAATGAATTAAGACTAATGTGTTATATTAATTGGGAAATTATAAGTCAAGCCACAAAATTATTTATTGGCCACGTGATCAAACTTTTTTATAACTCAGCAACGGGAAAATGACAGCTTCTAATAAACTAATTCGTCTTTTTTACAACGCCAACTAAATACCACCTAGGTTAGGTTATGTTGGTATTAACTGCGTATGTAGCCTTGCGGTCGCACGTTCATCCATAAGAGCATACGTCCCGGGTTCGATTCCCAGGTTGGTCATTAAGTGTTTCTCGCTTTTAAAAGTGTGGAAATGGTTGGTGATCAGAGTTTGAGAACTTGAGGGATGTTTGACGTCCGGAAGGGTTGATAACATAAAAATTGGTGGAAGTTTGAAACCTGTGCAGAGGGCACGTAAGGCGGAAGACTAACACTAGTGGTGAGTCAACAAGTTTGACTAGAAATTCGTCCTGCGGACTCCTCCCATGTTGAGCATGGGAAGGATGCACAAGCGGGACGAAGAGGGGGGCCGTTTGGCCTGACCGCCGGGTGCTTGCGGCAGTACGCTATCGCGATCCCGTGGGCCCCATTATGGCGGCTTGAGGGGTGAGGGGATTTTTTTTTTGGTTATGTTGGTATGGTGGCCACCACGCACGAGACTCACCGCGGCAGCGGCCGACGAGTGTCAGAACCGAATCCTACTTATTTTACTCGGCTTAATGAAGCAGCAAACATGCTGAGTTGTATTTAGAGTGGATTACATAGAAGATAACTAGTGGCTAAGATAGTATTATTTAGATGCTCGTTAATTGTGGCTGACTTAGTAATTTAGAAGGCAACATACATTTTTAGAGGCGATTAATGCTATTAAAAATAAGGCTGTTTAATTAGCACCCATATTAATTTAGCTTATAGAAACCAGAGAGAAAATGTTCTAAAAAAACAATCCCCCCAAATATGCTTGCCTACTTTTGCCATTTCGTATAAATATGATACAATAACTAGTGCTAATATTTCGTTTCAGCTCCTGCTGTACTGTTTAGAGACCCAGTTCGACCTGGTGATAGTGGACCGGCCGATGATACTGCAGTCCATCTACCAGCTGCACAACACGCTCAGCGACCGGCGCATCCTCACCTGGGACTTCTTCCTGAACCGGTTCGAGGCTCTGTTTCTGGAGGCGCAGATCAATTCGAACAAAACTGTCGATTT
The DNA here is from genome assembly GCA_905404175.1 of Anthocharis cardamines. Taxonomy (NCBI): domain Eukaryota; kingdom Metazoa; phylum Arthropoda; class Insecta; order Lepidoptera; family Pieridae; genus Anthocharis; species Anthocharis cardamines. The sequence goes on from FR989969.1 coordinate 10,017,210, forward strand.
TTCTAATTTAAGAGGTAACTTTTCTGAACTGATTTTAAACGAGTCAATGTATACTCCCGTATCATATACCATACTTTGAACTGTTGACGCTCCGGGCGTGGTATGACGGAACTGACCAGTGAACTGCGTCTTATAACTTTCTATACAAATAATATTTTCTTGGCAGACATGATTCTAGCACGGTCTATGAGCTGAGAGGAAACACTTGATACATTTTATATTTGAAATTCATATGATATTATGTGACACTAAATGATAACGATGCGCCTACACCGAGCGCTCGAGCCGAACTCAAGTATGCGGTGTCCGGTACTAGTCCGTACAAACGGTCATGGTAAGATAATAATTCACGAAAGAAGTACAAACTTGGAATAGTTACGCAAAAAATATTCTTTAACTATTCCATGTCTACGTTTATGAATAAGATCTTACGTGACTATATTTATTACTTATTTTATATTGATGTTATAATATTCCGAATATTAAACTATGCTTCAATCTGAGTGGTCTTGTTCTATGTCGTTGAGTCGAACTGTTATAAAATTAAAGCTGTATGTGTGTATGGTGCACAGAGCTGGTAAGCAGCTCGACGAGCTCGGAGTGGTTCCTGTACAAGGTGCGGCGCGCGCACGACGCGCTGAGCGCCGCGGCCCGCTCGCCGCGCACTTCCGTGCCCGCGCCCGCCCACGCGCCCGCGCACGCCCGCTCGCTGTCGGCCTCCTTCGGCGCCAAGTGGCCCTACAAGCGGACCATCTCCGCGCCGGCCGCGGTGCCGCCACAACCGACCGGTGAGGATTATGTGTTCCCGCACACGGGCCATCGACCACAACCACAAAACGCCGCCACTGGCATATTTCCTCGGACTTATCGCACAGGGTTCACGCCGTTTGACGCCGGTGGCCGCCACACGTAATCCATATAAAATGTATGAAAACTACAGGAAATATGCTGGTGGCGGCGTTTTGCGGTTATAAGACAACTTTATTGCGAATAATAAAAATAATATTTTATGTCTTCTTTAAGCATTCAGTCCATGATAAATATAATATAAAGTGTGTAGTAATATTTTTCCATCTTCTATCATCGCACCACCCGTCGTAAACAGTCTTATCACCTCGATGGATGGTTCACGCGCAACTTCATTTCACGTACAACAAAATTGTTGCCATCTGATTACGACATCGTTACAACGCATCTATGCGGTTTAAGTCACGTATGTTAATGGGTGGAGGTGATTACTTACCATCAGGTACCACTCTCTCTGTTGTGCAAACAAAATGGTTCATAAATAATGTATAAGTTGGAGCAGAGCGTGAGAAGATATACTCGCGGCAGTACTCGGCGCCGCTGCTCAAGCGCAAGACGTCGCGCTTCGGGCTGGGCCAGCTGCTGCCGACGCCGCAGCAGTCCTCCACCTCGCAGAAGACCAACAACGGTATGACAGTCTTCTTAGATTAAATTATGATGCTTCATTTATATTTTTTATTTTACGTGATAGCTATTTTTCAGGATTTAAATCCCAATACTGAAAATAATAGAGTTTCCATAGTAAACATCGATGAAAGTTTTGGAGTTCTACTAAAAATAACATTGTCATCATATTATAAATTTTTGTTATAAAAAACCTCAGTGGACATTTTCAAAAAATAATATAGATCCTTTGCACCACTTACAATTTTAGGAATTAGCCATTCCATTAGACCAAGAGAGTGCAACACAGTGAAGCATACTATAATAACAAAAACTCTTGGTCGATTCAAATTTTTAATTAGCTTAACATTATTATTTGTTATATATTATATTTATTGAGTGTAATATACGAAGGTGCTGCACTATATAAAGAAATTACCAAATAATATAAAAAATGCAAAGTCATTGCCAATAATTTGTAGCGACATCTATGATCCGCTACAAGAATCAATACAAAGACGTATAATCCTGAATCGCGCTATCAAAGTTTCTGTGCGCGCTAAGTATATATACAACATCTCGACATCAACCACTGGGGCCTTAGGGCCGGCCAGTCAGTGGTTCGACTGGTCGAGGATCCTCCCTTTAGGTTGGAGGAAGACCACACCTTCCTTCCTCCACAAATTAAAAAAAAAATTTGCATATCTTAAATAAAGCGAGCACCTTAATACATGCCACTTCCAGTTGCTAGTACTCCGTGTATGTTTACGTATTAACTATGAAAGTAATCTACGACTACCCTTCACTTTTATATTAGTTATTCTAGCTAAAACTGTTACTGTACTGTTCTATTAATAATTTTGTAAGTTAATTTTAATATTTCTCATATAAGTGAATTGTTATTCTTATGAGAAATAAAGATATCTCGAACCTTATTGAGATAGTAGCTGAATTGAATCATGTGACGTGTTGGACAGAAAGCGTCCACTCGGTGTCGGGCCGCTCGGCCGAGGAGACTGCCGCCGCCATGCCCAAGGCGGTCGACCTGGAGGAGGCCGACAGGGAGACCACCAACTTGCTGGTGTTCCTCTTGATGCAGTTCTTGTCGAGGTTAGTGTAAAATACTCAATTGCCAACACTACACTGATAACACAACACTTCACTGATAACACAACACTTGAATCCATGGAACAATATTACTCGCACGCTTACAACGTCCGGCGCCTATGACGGCGTCCAGTCGACTGACCCCCACCACGCACTACAGTACACTACATCCCAGTCGACTGACTCCCCACCAAGCGCTACAGTACACTACAGTTAGGAAATGTCTTGCGAATTTGTGTACATGATTTTATCAATGAGTCATCAATTTTGAATGAATCAAATATTTATTAGAAGAAAGTAGGGAAACGAAAAAGATTTATGAAACTGGTGTGAGTGGTGGAGTCGGGAGTGGTCGACCTAGGCGAACGTACCTCGATCAGATCGGGGACGTTCTGCACATGGGCCAGGTCAAAAGTACTCGTAACCGACGAGTGTGTATGAAAGCATTGATGGAAGTAGAAGAAGCGAAAGTGGTATGTAAGGATCGGAGCATATGGAATTCCGTGATCTCTGCCTACCGCAATGGGAAGAGGCGTGATGTATATGTATATGTATGTGTATGTAAATATACCAAAATAATAACAGGAAATAGATATTTCTTAAACACTGTTATTGGAAGCATATGACCGCCACAAACCACATTATATACCAGCTTCACTAATGAGTACTCATGAAATGTGTTTTATAAGACCGTCGTTTCTGCAACTCACCCAAACTCTGGTGTTGAGAATGTCCGTAGACTATGATAACTTAGATTTTTTTAAAGAAGCAGGGTTCATAACTCACGAGACAGATGTATTTCTTTTACCATTTGGAGAGATCTCTACATGAAAAATCATTTTTTTTTTCTCTTTTAAAACAGTAGTGTAGCATTCCTTAGTTTTTGGTATAATAAAAGAGGAGTCAAAGCGACCAGTACCAAATTTTAAAGTATTTTTTTATATTATGTGTAATAGGCAGACGTTTGACCGCAATTCCACCTTGTGGTAGGTGGTGATGGGGTCTAAGAAGGGGCACGTCTGTCTAGGAGCAGCCTATTCACCCTGGCCATAAATATACCCAATTATAGTGGTCCTGAAAGATAGAAGCCGCCCAAGTTATAGTGGTCCTGACTCCTGAAAGATAGAAGCCGACAGGGAGTTCCATATTTTCGCTTTAGTTTAGTTTACCAAACATGTAAGCTTACAAATATAACAATTTCAGATCTGACCAAGCGCACCCGACCGACGAGAAGACTAACAACAACAAGACCCAAGACCTGGTGCTCAAACACTTGTTCCTCCTGCTCGGGTACAACTCTGTTGAGAAATACTTCACCATTTCTCCACAAACACTAAGGTGAGATCTTGGGTTGCTATCCCAGTACCTACAATTGATTCAATGTGAGAGTACGAGAGGCGTTTTGCAACGGTCGTTATTTGCGAACCAAAACGGGTCCATGTCCATTGTCATTATATATAACGTTAATATATTAGATTAAATCAATTCTGAATCAAGTCACTACACCGGTTATTGCAAACCCATATTTCATAAAGAAACGTTAATTCCGTATTTCAAAATATTTAATACCTCAGTTTACCAACCGTATAGGTTTTGACATAAACAGCCAGTTTTCAGTGCATCCTTAGCCTTACCAATTTTTTATTTTGACTGACTACAGGATGTCGTCCATCTTCAACGCATTCTTGGCGAATCTGCCGCAAGTGTTGGACCAGAACTACATGATGGGCGCCAGCATCGCGGAGCCCACTCTGCTGTTGCTGCAGGTACTTTATATTTCAAAAATTAAGCTTATGTAGTTACATAGGTTATAATAATTATTTTGCAATTTAATAAATATTACCCGGATGATTAATCATGGCTTAAGTTTTCCGGAGAGACACAAAATAAGCTCATACATTTTGTATAAGGATTAATATCGTTTAGAATCTATTTATTTTGACAATTTTGCATCAATTGAAATTTGTCGTGACTGAGTGAAGCACGATTTTATACTCATGCAGCTTCATCAGTAGTGGCAAAGAACATAGATGAACATTGTACATAGAAGAACAGGCCTTATAGTTCCTCTGTGGTAAGAGTAGTTCTCCCCCCAGCCACCGCGGCGCTGCTAGTATCCGTGTGAACGACACTCTGACGCTGGAGTCATAGCGCGCACTCTCTCGCACCCAGCCGCTTGTAGAGCGTTATTGCCGTTCGCTCGTAAGAGCGAGCGAGACAACGCGAGGGGAGGAGTCAGCGGACTGCTTAGGTGTGTGTCACACCGATACATTGCCGCGCGCTCTACAGTTCAATAATAGAACTTATTTTTCTGTGCTAGTATATGTGGGCTGTTTAGAAGGTGTATGTAACAGTACGTACGTTGCAGTACTGCTGCCGGCCGGCGGTGGGCGGCGCGGGCGGCGGAGCGGGCGCGGCGGGGGCGGGCGCGGCGGGCGTGGCGGGCGCGGGCAGCGCGGCCGTGACGCACTCGCTGGAGGCGCTGCAGCCGCACGTGCGGCGGCACTGGCTGATGGCCTTGCTGGTCGTCCTGTATAAGGTGAGCCTCTGTAGAAGGAAATTTAAAAAAAAAATATGTCAGATATCGACAGACGAGTGTGAGGTTCACTCGATGGTGATACCCCAGCCACAGAACCGAAACGCCGAATATGCCATCCATATTCCATTTCCATTTCCATCTATGGACGGTGGTTCGTTACCCAGTCGAAATTTGGATATTCCTCCCACATTTTTTATACACGTTCATAGATGGAAAAACCGTGAAGTGCATATTGCGCGTTTCGGTTTCAGTCTATAGATTTCCGAATGCTCGAAGTAAAAATTAGGTCGACAGCGCATCGTTGACTGATGTTCTGTGGCTGAGGTATCACCTACCATCAAGTGAACCTCATGCTCGTCTGTCGATATCTGATATAAAAAAAAACCTGTTCAATGCCCGAAGTTACCAGACGTGGGGAAGACATGCTTACAGAAACTTATAAACATATCGTCCTGGTGGGATTCGAATCCACGACCCATCGATGCGCACGGCAGGTGTTCTACCGTTCGCGCCAAAGATTAATGTACTTGTTATCATTACGCAGTACCACTACAACAACGGCGCGGTGTGCTCGCTGAGCAGCTGGCTGGTGCGAGTGGTGCTCAACTGCGTGGAGGCTCAGCACCACCGCTGTCGCCGCCTGCCGCCGCCGCACCACCGGCTGCCGCGGACAGGTACACCAGTGGCGCAGAGGGTTGGTGGTAGTGAAGTAAAGTGGGCTGGAACAGAGCGTGTGTGCGGCACAATTCGGCTATCCCAATTTATTTATTTATTTATGTACTAGTAATATGCCCCGGCTTCGCACGAGTGCAATGTAGGTGATTATATACAAAAAAAAAGCTAAAGCCTTGCTGATAATGTAACTTTCTATTGGTCAAAGCATTTTTTAAATCGGTCAAGTAGTTTTTGAGTTGATTAATTACATACAAAAGTACAAATCTTTCCTCTTTTTAATATTAGTATAGATATCTTGAGGCGGACCATTCTTGCTGTAAAGTATAGTTTTGTGATAATCGCGTCAACAAAAGACGATATTGTAGATTTTCCCAACTCAAAGGAAAGATACATTTAATTTATACTAAAACGCCCCACATTTTTCCATAATGTAAACTTTAATATATGTATGTTATTTTTTCATTATCAGTTTGTATGCCGGAAACTCGTGAAGCGCCGGCGAAGCCGGAGGAACCGAGCCCAGCTCAAAAGTCGCCCGCACATTGGACGGAACCGCCTGAACCAACCAAGTATGTGGTTTAAGAAAAATAGCAATTTTACCTTCTCGCGTACAATTTTATCCATATTTTAATCGACTATGAAATGTACATTATTATTCTAATTAAAAAGTTATGAATATAATTAATTTGTTTACGACTAGTTCGAGCTTTAATTGCAATCAATTCACTATTTTTATCGTGCAAAGATAACTCAATTTTTTAGAAGGTTCAACTTTCTGAGGTTTACTTTCAAATTAACATTTTTAGCTTACATTTAACACTTTTACTGGGAGATGCTTCTTATGTAGATACTTCCTACAAGTATCTACATAAGAAGCAAATGTTTAGTACGGCACTGTGGGGCCGCAGGTACAAGCAGTGGAGCGTGGAGCAGGAGTCCTCGGAGAGCGAGCTGATCGCCATCCCCGAGACCAGCGACAAGTCCGACACCACCGTGCACGGCAGCACCGCGCCGGTAACCTGACCCGCCCGCTCCCACCACACTACCCCCACACCCCGGTAACCTGACCCCCACACACCCCCACGTCTTAGTGCTTAGTAATCTTAATGACAGTCGAAACGTAAGAGGAGCAATAGGCGCAAGACGCGCAAGAGGTCGACACCGGTGAGGCATCGTTTTTTATCATCTTCATCTTCTCATCCCCTCTCCTACATTACATAATAAGAGAATCAACAAGGTGGCTTTATTACTATGAAAAATTTCCTATAAGTCATCTAGTGCGCAGGGGCAATACTAATTTTAGAAATATCTCACAATTTCAGGGGTCCTTCGACGAGCCGTCCCACTACGAAGATACTCCAAAAGTTGAAGCGCACTCTTATATCGCCTATCCGATACTCAATAAAGTTGTAAGTTTCCCCGAATTAGAAATAACAGTGGCGGGACCACCATACAAGCCCAAACCTCTGTTTTGCGTTATTAATGCATTAAAAAGAAATATAATAATGTCAATTAGTATTTTTTATTGACGTTCATAAGTGTACATTATGTTACCTAAATGAATAAATGATTTTGAAATTGAATTTGAATTAGTCATATATAACATATACGATTACGTAATTTTATAAGTTTTATAAATATATAAACACATATTAAAATCGGCAAGACGGGCTTTTGGGCTTGTATAGTAGTCCCGCCACAGAGAAATAAAACCTTTATTTAATTATATACTTATTTTTTATACACAAAGTATTGACTATAAAGGTCTCCAACCTCAAGATTTCGGAGATTCAAAACTACGATATATCCCTACCAGTATTTCCTCCTCTTTTTTTCTTATTACTGTTTTTGAACTATAGAATTATCATTTTAACTTAGTTATTTTATATTATAGAAGAGGAGTCGTAGCACTTTAACTTAAGGGGCTGATGACTGGTACCAGAAGAAGATAGATTTACATGGAAGCACAGGGCCCATGTTAACTTTTGGCACAAAAAAGGGAGTTCTGCTTTTGACCCGTAGAGCGCGCGTATCGGTGTGACACACACATCTAAGCAGTCCGCTGACTCCTCCCCTCGCGTTGTCTCGCTTGCTCTTACGAGCGAATGGCCATAACACTCTCTTGAAGTTTTAGGCGTCGGACCCGAAACGCCACGAGCAGTGCCAAACGTGTGAGAGCGAGCGAGAACGCACTATTACTCCAAACACGGAAGAACGGCTGGGTGCGAGAGAGAGTGCGCTATGACTCCAGCAGTGTGCGTCCACACGGATACTAGCAGCGCCGCGGTGGCTGGGGTGAGAACTACTCTTACCCCACAGAAACCGTGCCGAGCGCGCCGATACGGCCTGTACTTCTATGTACATGTATGTTCTTTGCCGATACCCATACACCTATTGTCCCTAAACTCCTAACCCATAGACATCTGTGGGCGGTAGGCCCTTATGAATACATAGTGTCCGAATAAAATAATAATACTAATAGTAAAAAGTCAATATTCTTTTGCATTGTATAGAATCTCTGTATACAAGACATCGACAATGCAAGGGCATTATATAAACTTCTCAGCCGAATATTACTATTGTAACCGAGTCTTTGTAAGCTTAACCATTGTTGAAAAGAGTGTCGATGGAGTTTCTTGCCGGTTCTTCTCCATGAGACCCACTTTTTGGAACCGTGCAACTAGACGTTTCATAAGAGCCTGCAAAGGCCTATTTGAAATAAAAAAAAAATTGATTTTTGAATATGTACTTGTCTCACGAACGATCCCGGTACTGAACTCGCATGACCTATCCGGCAGCCCCCAATGAGCTCCCGCTCGGCGCAGCAGCTGTCCACCAGCTCGTCGGTGTCGATCGGCAGTGATTCCTCTAATATGTACGTATATCATATTAGCTAACTGCCGCTCTGCGATAGCACATATGGTCTAGTTATCATTATATCTCTTTCTATTAAGTCGTGATGAGGATCAAAGCAGTTTTAAGCATATCTCAATTTGGCTCACGAAATCAACATTCTATTGTATGATACTTTTTATTTATTGACGTTCATAAGTGTACATTGTGTTACCTTAATGAACAAATAATTTGATATTGGCTTTGCACTACTTAAGGGATTAAATTCATTCACATACTTTATATAGTTAATATCACCTGTCAGTTGCCAGTGGCGTGGCATAGGTCACTAGCACCCAGTGCGGATCCCAGCCGCCCCCTTTGCAATTGATTATAAAAAATGTGGGCATGGTAAAAAAGGTACTCTTATTGAATAACACTAAACCAAACGACTCGCATATCTCATAATACATTCATACACAGTTGTACACACAGTTCACAGAAATTCAACATTAATTATTATCAACAGTACTGACAATAGTCTAACCATGATAAGAGCTCGTTCTTGCCAACATGCCGACCAGCCACTGCCTCTGACTTTTATCTATACTAATATTATAAAGAGGAAAGATTTGTATTTTTGTATGTATTGAATAAACTTAAAAACTACTGGACCGATTTCAAAAATTCTTTCACCAATAGAAAGCTACATTATCGCTGAGTAACATAGGCTATATTTATTACTAGAAAAAAATAGAGATCCTTAGAATTTCCTACTAAAACCAACCCGAGGTGTAAAAAATTTTGCCAAAAAATGTTGTTCGTCGCATGCGCTGCGAAAAGTATTGATGATAGAACAAAATAAAGTTCTACAATATTATAGGACATATAAATATCTACAAAAAACTTCGCGAGACCATATGTCTAACTATTGTAGTTATGTTACTATAACTACTTTTTAACATTTAAAAAGTAGATAGAAATGCCGATCAAATTCAGACCTTGCTATCCATATCTTTGTTTTAATTCTTATCCAAACAAATTATTTCATATTTAAGACTGTTTCAATACCTATTGATTAGTTTTTGAAATATTGAAATCGGACATTCCATTCAAAAGATATTACGAAATTAAAAATATCAATGTAAACAAAAAATTCACGCCGTCCGCTTCGCACCGCGCTGTGGCTCCACGCAGGGCATCGAGCAATACGGCGAGGGGTAGTAGGTTTTGTTACGATTTAACTCAAAAACTACTCAACCGATTTTAAAAATTCTTTCACCAATAGAAAGCTATATTATCAGCGAGTAACATAGGCTTTGCTTTTTTTTCATCTATTTGCACCCGTGCGAAGCCGGGGCGTTTTGCTAGTATAGTATATACCGACTTAAGATAAATGTTTTTGATTTGAATTAATGATGTGACATTACTACTTCGACTGTTGTTATATAGTTCGTGTAACAAAGAGCTGTTTTATTCATATAACTGCAGGAAGTCGACGCCTATGAGCGGGCAGTCCGTGGAGCTGTGGCCGGAGCAGCTGCAGGGGACGCCGCGCGCGCGCGTGCTGGGTCAGCAGAAGCGGGTCGTTGGTCTGTTGCACAATTATTAAGAACTAGCGACCCGACACACGTTATCCTGTCTTAACTATGAATATTGATTTCAATCCTCTTTGGCATTCTGTCAATGTTATGTCAAACGCCATAAGGTAACATCAAAAAAGTTTGAACTGTAAAAGCGCTATCGTTACATGAGAAATAATTTAATATGGTGGTTAAGATTTCTTAAATTTTCTAATTTTCCGTGCAATTTTCTTAATTTTTTCTTTCATAAGAACCTTCTCCTGACAATAACAATCACAACAAAAAAAGAATTAGCGAAATCGGTCCAATTGTTCAGGCATGATGCCGTGACCAAGGGAAATAGAGATTCATTTTTATATATTAAGAATGGTTTCACTATATCTTCTATATATGTATATAAAAAAATCGTGTCACGGTGTTTGTGGTCGCACTCCTCCGATTTTTTTTTAAGTATATTTGGTAGGTATGAGGTCGTAAAGTATATTTCATACTGCTAGGTAATTAGGGTGTCTCTTTGCAGATTTTTTTTCTATGTTTTGAAAAAATAATACATAGTTTCAAATTCGACAATATGATATGATAGTTTTAATTAGACTAGTTGATTGAGATTTTCTTTATAAGGTTCAAGAAACAAAAAAAAATAACGATATGTACAATGTAATTCTTGTACAAAGCATTTCTACAAGAACTTAACGTGATGTACACCGACGATGTAAATAATATATACACCAGGGGTACAATAGTGCACCCGGGGCTGCTCTAGCGCAGTGTAGCAAGCACAGTGGTCTCCTTCCATACTCAAGTACTTAATCTTCGTACTTTTATGGACTAAATGAGTTTGAGTTTGCATTGGGTCGTGCAGCGGCGGGCAGCAGCACGTCGCCCGACACGCTGCCGTCGTCCAGCGGCGACGCGGGGCACAACCCGCAGCTACTGAAAAGCCCTGGTAAGTAATTTTTTTTATGTCAGATATCGACAGACGAGCATCAGGGTCACTCGATCAGCCACAGAACATCAGTCAATGATGCGCTGTCGACCTACTTTTTACTTCGAGCGTTCGGAAATACTAGACCGGGAGATGGAGACACAAAATATTAGGTCATTTGTACCAGTATGGCGGTTCTTCAGGGGTCTAATTACGTAAAGCCAAAAAGGAAAATGATGGTCATAGCGCTGGCACCGACGGCCCAATTGCGTGGGCGTTAATCGAACGCGTCGGATAAATAACGAGTGTCGAACGATTTGTTCCACAAAAATGCTTGTATTTTCAGATAGTCGAAAAAAAAGAAGTAGGCGGTAGCATAATGCCATACTTCTCGGGTGTGACTTACAGCCCGCCATACCGACGCGAATACATTAATTTAAATAAAACAATTCAACCATTTGTACCAGGCTAATTTTTGCATAGCTAATAATCGTCGAGTAGCCATTTACGAAAATCACCTTGCCATACTTTTCCGACAGTTTCCAATGGCCGCCATACCACTGCAAAGGAGTATTTTTTTTTCGCCAAACAGTACAATTTGTATCAGTATTGCATTTGAATTTTTGGAAAGTATTTGACAAAATGTAATCGTTATTATTTTTCCCATACTTCTAGTAGAGGGAAAAAGTGCTGCCATACTTGAAATACTTATTTATTTGACACGTTTTAAAAATACGACTGTAAAATACGTAAAATCATTTTTTACATCACGGCATCATTGTATTCTCGTCATTTGGATGCAATTGTACCTAAAAAGAATTGCATTAGACTGAAACCGAAACGCACACATACATATCACGTCACAGTTTGTGACAAATCAAATCAAATAATTTATTCATTTAGGTAAAATTATGTACACTTATGAACGTCAATAAAATAAAAATATAATTTTAAATGCTTCTTATTTTACATTTACTGCCAGTTCTTAAATCAAGGGCGTAGAACGGACGAGAAGAACTGGCAATAAACTCTCTGCCACTCTTTTTTAACCGCCAAGTTTTTGTTATACAAAATATTTGTAAGGAGGAACAACATGCACACATAGTCGAAATAACTAACATCACCGTAAACATAAATGCAAGTCCGACCAGTCATCACAAGTAGCACCCGTTTACGATTACGAGGTGATACTATGTATATAAAACACTCGGATTTCTGTTGCTAGGTATCGCGTACGCGTCCCCCGAGTCCCCCCTGTCCAAGATGGAGGTGGCGTGGGGCGCGCCCGCTCCGCCCGCTCCGCCCCCGCCGCACCCGCCGCACGCGCCCACCTTCCACATCCCGACGCCGGCACCCGAGAGGTATTGGCCCCATTGAATTAAACGGACTATAGCTCCGCGTTCTAATGTGTTCGAACTAAAAGAGAAACAGTCGAGTGAAAAGAGAAACAATTCAAGTTCAAGAAATATTTAACCATTAATTTTGATAGTATTTTAAACAGGTTTTAAGTTTCTGTAAATACAAAAAATATAAACAGCCTCAATGAATAAAATACGTTTTATCGCACCGACTAAACTACTAACACTAATAAACGTATGAAATCCGTGAAAGTTTTTTGAAGAGTTTTTTTTTAAATCGCAGATTACTCCCAATCGGTCCAAAACCTAACAAAGAACAATATCCAGTGTTCAACGCATTGGTCGACCGTGTCCGGGAGGCGCTTAATATCCACGGTAAGTTATAAAAACCTCGATTATTACAGTTTTCCAACTTCAGCAAAGAATTACGATAGATAAGAGTTCATCTCCAGAATTCTGTATAAAAAAAGGTCAAAAACTTTTGCACAATTTTTTTTTAAAAATGAATCAATACAAAAAATATGTTAAAATGAATGTTTTGAAGGTATGTTAGTTTTTAAGGACTTGATTTCCATAAAATGTTTAATAGACTGTAGGTGAAGGAGGTTTGGTTCCTTTACTTTTATTTGTAGTTCTAGAGCTGAAACTGCATTACTTAAGAACATCTCATGTATAAGTAATAAATTTTATTTTTCTTTATTTTGTCTCAAAATCCCGATTTTCTATTCAGAAGACTACCTGCAAACGGACTCGAGCCGCTCGGAGCAGGACGCGACCCCGACCCCCTCCTCGCGGCCGCACGATCTCACTAAAGGTCTTTCTTCTGAAAGTAATCGGTGAGCTGAGTATATGTTTTTCGTATAATATGTACGAATTCTGTGATTTAGCTATTAAAACATAACAGGCTAATAGCGTCGTTCTACGGTTTCGGGTTGGGTAGTTAGCCGCAATTACATACTAATATTATAGTTTCCAAATGTACCGATTTTTGCAATTAAAGATTTGATTTTGAGTCTATATATTTCCAATGCTACTTTCTCATCTTTAATATTGATATGTATGCATGTACAGAATCAATACGCTGTGTTGTTGCTCGGCCTATACACACGCACGTTGGCTAGTGCGCTTTTTTTTTTATAGTATAGGGAGGGAAGTGATTACCGCCGCCCATGGACATCTGCAACTCTTGGGGTTTTGTGGATACGTTACCGACCTTTAAAGTAAGAAAATATAAAAAAAAAAATACCAAAACCGACATCAAAACTATATCTACATAATATAGCATGTTTAAACTCAACAATATTTTAATGACTTCAAAGCAAAGCGTTAAAGGACAATCGATAAAATTATTGATACTTATCTATTTAATATTTTTCAACAGTTATTTTTGAAGGCGGTGCCAAAAGACAAAAACATACAGTCTAATTGAGAACCTCTTCCTTTTTTGAAGTCGGGTAAAAATGTGACGTCACTCCGCAGGTCGCCCCGGCGGCTGGCGCGGCAGGCGGCGCAGGTGGGGTCGCCCGGCGCGCACACTCCGCCGCCCGAGCCGCAGCGCGCGCGCCGCCCGCCCTGCACCGGTACCGGTACCGCTGTTGGAGTACTGCTCCATAAGTTGTGATATTTATTAACACGCTTTTATTAGCTTGGGTTGTATGTAACTATGTAACGGAATCTTTGAGCACGATTTTCACCGGTTTCTAAACATCTGATTAACTTGAAACTTTGCATACGTCTCAAGGACCGATGACAATACACTAATTTGATAAAATTATTCCATTTTTCAATTTGCAAATTATGATTTTTGTTAATTTATCTGCAGACGCGATGCCATCTATGCGACGATACGCTACTAGATGGCGCTGTCACTAGAAATTGATATTAAGATAAAATTGATATTAGAAAGATTTAAAACACTGCGTTGTATAAACTATCGGTCACGCCACGCGCATTCTGGCTACTGTCACAAGGTGGCGCTGTACTTAATACTATATTATTCCATAAACTTAATTTTAATAGTTTAAAATTAAAAAAAAACAAGCTATTATATTTAAACCATACTAAAAAGTAGAAAATAAATAATAGTTTAAAAAAAACTAAAAAACACGCTTTTTATAAAAAACCGAACTAAAAAATAGAAAGGATTCATTTTTTGTTTGTTTTAGAAATAAGTATGTATGACTAACTTTAATTATTAGTTAGTTAAATTAATATTTGCATGCCATAGCATTTGGCGGAAAATCATGGATCAAATATAATATATAATAGGTAACACCACATGTACTGATTTTCACAAATAAAGATTGATTTGATTGAAATTGATGAAAGTTGGATGTAATATTGTAGACTAATAGGAGATTTTTAATGTCAATGCGCAATATATTGTTCTTTTTACCGTTAATAAATGTATTATCTCACTAAAATGAGTCCTTTTAAGGCACTGACTTGAAGATCATTACGATAGGTGAACCATAACTTTGTGGGGTTCAAATTAGCATTTTATTCATTCATAGATATATTTCTCATTGCAATCTCTGCACTCAGTAAGGTTATATGATTATCTGTTGTAGAAAGCGGTGTGTCGAGCGGCGGGTGGTGGGGCGAGTGGGGGCGGGCGGCGCGCCGCGCGGCGCACGCGCACGCCGCGCCCTACCGGCCCGACGCCACCCTCAAGCACAGATGTAAGGCATCGAAAGGGTTTAATCAAGTAATGTATTAAGGGATGGCAGTAACAGTTGTTGTTGTGAATTGTGTTATTTCTTTTTATAGTATAGGGAAACGCAAACGGGCAGGTGGCTCACCCGATGGTAAGTAATCACCGCCGCTCATAGACATCAGTTACCCCAGGGGGTTTGCAGGTGCGTTGTCGATCTTAGACGTGTCCGAACTCTTCCGACTAACTTTTTGGACCGTTCTCTTTTCTCAATAGAAGACATATATTTGTATAGGTGTTATCTCGGACACTTTTTTCAGAATTTTATATGAGACCCTGAGACGATTGCATAGTATATGAGACCGTGTGCGTGAATTAAGGCTCGGAGTGCGGCGGGCCGGTGGAGCAGTACAGCGACGAGGAGCTGGGGCTGTGCGTGATCGTGCTGGGCACGTTCGTGCGGCGCGAGCCGGCCGCCGCCGCGCCGCTGCTGCCCGCGCTGCTGCGGGCCGTCACCAGGTACGTGGTCGTGCTGGCCATATTGTGTACAAGTACATACATACATACATCATGCCTCTTTCCCATTGGGGTAGACAGAGAATATTGTGTGAAAAGTAGACATCGTTATCGCGAGGGCACGAACGAAAATGTCAAAGAATAGACAGAATGTGATGCCTAGTTTTCGCGTCCTCTGAGAGTTTTTATTTGTGCCAGTAGTGTTCTATTCAAAAGATCTACACTTACGTATTTTAAAATTAATAAAATATTGACTTCTCGATTTTGACAATTTGTCAGAATGACCTGGTTTATTCTCTTAGATATGTTAATTCCATGGCCTTTTCCTATTGGTATTTAACCTCCTTGGCCTTGTTACTGAAAGATATGAATTGATGCAGAAACGCTGCAAAAATTCCTAATGTAGGTTAGGTACTCTCAAAAGACTAAAATTATTCGTGCCCGCGCGATAACGATGTCTAGTGATGTCTAAAGTACAAGCTGCGTATAAACATGTGCAGGGTGGTGCAGCTGGGCAACTACTCCTGGCAGACGGAGACCAACACGCGGCTGCCGGGCAGCGCCGTGTTCGTGGCGCACCAGTTCCTGCGGTGCGTGCTGCACCAGCTGGCGCCCAACAACGTCTTCCTCCAGGTGTTCCTGCAGCGGACTCCGGGTATTATACTATCTAGATACTTTAATACTGATAATTATCTCAACTAAATGTACCCGAGCTGAGTAGTTTCGTCTGTTTGTCCATTACGCCGATAAAATGACAATACATATAAAGATGAGACGTATTTACGCTACCAGGTTTGAAAACCAGGGCTTTGCTTGGAAGTAGGGTGCCCTGGTGCGAGTGGGAAAAACTTGCAAGTATGAAAGTATTAGCTATTCGGGTGCGCTTAGAGTTGAAATTGAAAATACTTGCAAAGGAAAACAATCCGTAATGCCCAATAATGAGCATAATTGAATCTGCAAAAAATACTATAAAGCATACAATACTTGCATAGGAAAACCGTAATTATTTATTAATAAGGAGCACAATCTTATGCAAGTGTACGTATTTTGTTACTATAGCGAGTTCGGAGCTCGATGAAAGTATTAGGAAACCTGGTTTTCGACTCTGGTTTATTTACGGACTCGTATTTGGAGGCCGTGGCGGTATCGAATTTTGCAAGTATATCTCATCGCTAAATACATACAAAAATATACGTCATGGTATTATTTCGTGGTTGTCACAATTATGCGCTATAACAGTATAACTTAATATTTTAAATAAAAACGTTTTTCAGAGAAACAGCGGAAAACATTATTCAAGAGTGTCGCTCATTCATTCGTCGATTTCAATGAGCTGTACCCGTGCGGGCCGCTGCAGCTGGTCATTGAACATTTAAACTCAAAGAAAACCTTGCCTATTGATGTTAGTAAATATATTATCATTAATTGATTAAATGATTATTATTATTAAAGCCAATTTAATTTTCAAGCGGCTATTAGTTTTCTAGACTTTGCAAATGAAAAAATCTTACAACACATAAATAGTTTACTTCTTTCTGGACTTAAACGTGCTCTGTATGTATGTATGTATCTTTCAGCAAATTCCCACAATAATGGGCAACATGGCGTTGTACTTGGAGAGCTTAGCGCCCGAAGCGCTCGGCCCGCCCAGCGCCTGCAGCGCCGTGCTGAGCGCGCTGGACACGCTGGTGCGCGCCGTGGTGCTGCAGCTGCCGCAGCTCGACGATGTGCTGCCGCCGCTTAAACTGTGCGCCGCGGCTTTACGCATCCCCGCCGCTTCGCAACATAAGGTGAGTTTGCTTAAGTTACAGCTGATTGACGACTAAGTACCACTTTCTTCGCGCTTACATTAGCTTTAAATCCAGTCAATTGAAAAAAAAATTATTATCTTTTCTTATTTTCTTTGATCTCCTTTCTTCCTAAGGACTGGTCGGGAAACAGGGTTGCAGTTGTATAATTTTAAGTAAAGTTGATCAATCGATTAGACCTAGTATTAAGTAATGATGTAAGTGATTAAAGGCGCCCATAGATATATATATATTTTTTTATATCAGAGCCGACAACCGAGCAAGAGGTTACCTGATGGTAAGTAATCACCACCGCCCATGGACATCCGCGACTTAAAAGTCTCAGATGCGTTGTCGGCCTTTGAAACATTTTTAGGCTCGTTTTATAAAGCCAGCGAGGTCGTAGACAGATGGAAACACTGTAGGCGGTAGTTAGTTCCACAGTTTGGTAGGGCGTGGAATGAAGTTGCGATACCATAGATATCTGCTACTACAAAGGACTTGCAGGTGCGTAGGCCGACAACGCACCGATCGCAACGATAATTAAGAATTGAGTAGGCTCTTTTTTGAGAGTCCCTAAGTCGTATCGATTCAGAAATACCACTGGCGACACCTGGTGCCACAAAGTGTAATTCAATAAAAATCAATCTCCAGAGTCTCCTGGAGCCCATGTCGAAGATCCTGAGCTACGGCGTGCAGAACTTCGTGGTGCGGCTGTCGCTGCTGTGCGAGCTGTGCGCGGCGGGCGGGCGCGCGTTCGGCCGCGACCGCGACAAGCTGCTGCTGTGCCGCGTGCTGGTGTACGAGCTGGTGCAGGCGCTGCGCACCAAGACCACCGTGCCCGACGACAACCTCTTCATACTGATACAGTTTGTGCTGCAGGGTGAGTCGTTTACGAGACCATCATTTTGTTTTCTAATGTCTCCAGATTAGGCGTTCGAAAGAACTTTTTAAGGTATTTTAAACGTAATTTATTCATTTTATTCTGACGTTTCAATTTTTTTTTTTTTAGTATAGGGGGCAAACGGACAGCTGATCACCGCCGCCCATAGACATGCGCAACACCAGAGGGCTTGCAGGTGCGTTGCCGGCCTTTGATTTGCCGGTCTTTCAAATTCTTTAAAACTAGTGTAATCGCGGTGAGACTGCTATTCATAGTTATCTAGCGCCACTGTGGCACGGTTACGGGACTACATTCTTATATTATATTATGTAAAAATAATTAGATTATACCGTATTTTTATGATTTTGGATTTTTTCTTTAATTTCCATCTAAAATCTCAAATCAAACCAAGCCTTGACATTTGTTTTCTATTGTAAGTGTGCTACTACTGTTGAAGGCCACGGCTGCACCCTGCTGCTACCGCCGCAGCTGAAGACCGGCGACCTGCTGTCGGGCGGGCCGGAGGCCCGGGAGCTGGGCACCGGCCCGGTGGACTGCATGCGTCCTCACTTGCCGGACATGATTGATCTGCTCCACGACCCCAACCTTATGAACAAGATCAAAGTGAGTCCAGTTTTCTGCCGTCATAAAAGAAGATGAATCTGACATTTCGTTCCGAAATTGAGTTATCTACAATAAATATATTTCGGAGCTTCATTATCTTCACTTTCACTTATTATGGGCGTCATCAGGAATCCGGGCAAGAAATACACTCGTACTACAATACACAATACATTTCATAGGCCAGCATTTCTCTGTGAGCGATCCGTACGATTATATCACGATCACGTTCTTTTATTAACGTTTTCCCTCTCCAAATCTAGGCTCTGTCACTACGTCACTTTGACGTTTGTGTGATGTTGACGATCCGTACTCATGACCCGGATGTATTGAGGATATCCTCAGTAAAAATAATTATTTCCGCTTATTTATTTCTCCATTATAAAGTTTACCTACGTCAATTTTGCAATTTGTCACAATAAATTTTTTGGTCCTTCGATCCAGTCTCGAAAAATATGTTTATTTTTCAATTTCAGGGTTCAGTATCGAAATCAATAGTGAACCGCAACCTGATATGCTTGAACGAGGACACCCTGGGCGCGATCGTGAAGGGCGGCATCGCGCAGTACGTGGCCATGGAGCTGGCGCTGGAGCAGCGCGGCGGCCGGCCCGAGCGCGCGCAGGCCGCCCGCCACCTCGTGCCGCCGCTCGCCGCCGCGCCCGCCGGGTATGGGCTTATGTATAATATAGTTTCTCATAAATACTATAATGTTATTTACTTTTTACTTCTTGCGCTGAAGACGGCCACCGTGGGGTTTAGGTCGGTATGTTCATGTAGATGTCGGTAGAGCCCGACATAACCTGTCGCCGCCTTCAAGGTGTCGGGTATCATACATGATTTCCCCACAAAAAAAAACTAAACAGAAATATATTTTGAAAGCTATTATAAAAGACGAGTTGACGAGATATCGGCTATGTAATATTCCTCCAACTTAAAAGGAGGATTCTCAACCAGTCCTTAACTTAGAAAGCTTGTTATTTAATATTTGATAGGAACGTTAACAAAACCTGTTTAGGTAAAATACTGGCTTTCGTCCTTTGAATTTTAAGTAATGAATATCAAACTTGGACCATTTTCACTGGAGAAAGGAGGCTCCCACGGCCCATATCTATAAGAGAGTGTCGGTGCAGGTCCCGCGAGGTGGTGGAGTGTGTGGGCCGCGTGCGCGTGGTGTCGTGGCTGGTGCTGGGCGCGCTCACCAACGCGCGGGACAGCGGCCACCTGCACCAGCCGCTCTCGCTGGACGCCACCTGCAACCTCACCGACCACATACAGGTACCGGGCTCGCGGCTGGTGCTGGGCGCGCTCACCGACGCGCGGGACAGCGGCCACCTGCACCAGCCGCTCTCGCTGGACGCCACCTGCAACCTCACCGACCACATACAGGTACCGGGCTCGCGGCTGGTGCTGGGCGCGCTCACCGACGCGCGGGACAGCGGCCACCTGCACCAGCCGCTCTCGCTGGACGCCACCTGCAACCTCACCGACCACATACAGGTACCGGGCTCGCGGCTGGTGCTGGGCGCGCTCACCGACGCGCGGGACAGCGGCCACCTGCACCAGCCGCTCTCGCTGGACGCCACCTGCAACCTCACCGACCACATACAGGTACCGGGCTCGCGGCTGGTGCTGGGCGCGCTCACCGACGCGCGGGACAGCGGCCACCTGCACCAGCCGCTCTCGCTGGACGCCACCTGCAACCTCACCGACCACATACAGGTACCGGGCTCGCGGCTGGTGCTGGGCGCGCTCACCGACGCGCGGGACAGCGGCCACCTGCACCAGCCGCTCTCGCTGGACGCCACCTGCAACCTCACCGACCACATACAGGTACCGGGCTCGCGGCTGGTGCTGGGCGCGCTCACCGACGCGCGGGACAGCGGCCACCTGCACCAGCCGCTCTCGCTGGACGCCACCTGCAACCTCACCGACCACATACAGGTACCGGGCTCGCGGCTGGTGCTGGGCGCGCTCACCGACGCGCGGGACAGCGGCCACCTGCACCAGCCGCTCTCGCTGGACGCCACCTGCAACCTCACCGACCACATACAGGTACCGGGCTCGCGGCTGGTGCTGGGCGCGCTCACCGACGCGCGGGACAGCGGCCACCTGCACCAGCCGCTCTCGCTGGACGCCACCTGCAACCTCACCGACCACATACAGGTACCGGGCTCGCGGCTGGTGCTGGGCGCGCTCACCGACGCGCGGGACAGCGGCCACCTGCACCAGCCGCTCTCGCTGGACGCCACCTGCAACCTCACCGACCACATACAGGTACCGGGCTCGCGGCTGGTGCTGGGCGCGCTCACCGACGCGCGGGACAGCGGCCACCTGCACCAGCCGCTCTCGCTGGACGCCACCTGCAACCTCACCGACCACATACAGGTACCGGGCTCGCGGCTGGTGCTGGGCGCGCTCACCGACGCGCGGGACAGCGGCCACCTGCACCAGCCGCTCTCGCTGGACGCCACCTGCAACCTCACCGACCACATACAGGTACCGGGCTCGCGGCTGGTGCTGGGCGCGCTCACCAACGCGCGGGACAGCGGCCACCTGCACCAGCCGCTCTCGCTGGACGCCACCTGCAACCTCACCGACCACATACAGGTACCGAGCTCAAGGCTGCGCTGGTGCTGGGACTGCTGGAAACGATTTCAATTCTCATAAAGGTGGTGGAAAACTGTATTACGAAGCAGCATGGTGAAAACTACCACTTTTTCATTTTCGCACTAAAATGTTGGTAATGTAGGCTAATTTACTCCGATGCAAATTATCTAGACGCTATTGAGATGACAAATTCTGCTCAGATACTAATGACATCGTCCGTTTCAGATAATAATGTCGTCGTACGCGGAGCAGTGCAAGGCGGGCGGGGCCGGCGGGGGCGGCGCGCGGCTCGGCCCGCTGTGTGCGGCGTTCGTGCTGTGCCAGCTGTGGACGCTGTACCTGGAGAAGGTGGCCGGCAGCGCGGCGCCCTGCAGCGAGCCGCACTACACGGCCGCCGCGCTGCTGCTGCACTTCTGGTGCAAGCTGGTACCCGCGCTGCTGCAGCTCACGCACGCCTCCAAGATGGTGAGCGGTGCTGATGAACAAATCGAGACCAAGTTGCATTTCGGTCGCCTATATATTGCTACTTTTAAGATTTTTTTTTTTCATTTCATATTTTCCCATCAAATTCAGGCTTCTTTTTAATTTTAAGATAATTTCTTCTATTGTAGATAATACGGCATAATTTAATATGTAATATGACAACTATGTTGATGACTCCTGGCTCCTGGCTATTATGACTGTCCCTGTTGGTTGTCCAGCTGGCGGAGACAGTGAACCTGCACTTCCTGAGCCTGCTGGAGTCGCTGCTGGAGTGCAACTCGACGCTGCTCAACAAGCTGCTGCCGCTGTGGACGCCGCTGCTGCAGTCGCCGCTGTTCACTGTGAGGCTTGTTGCTATCCCTCGCTAGTATGAACCATCTAAAAGACCTTCATTAGCATGAACTTAAGAATTGCTTAGTTCCTCTGTCTCTGTTCATTTAAGTATGACAGAAAGTGACAGCCGTAGAGGTATTAGGTACCTCTACGGCTGTCTTTTCCCGCGATTTCGCTTGCCTTTTTTTTTGTTTTTGTATTTGATCCTAAATCATAAAATACTAGCTTCTTCGTGCCCACTTTTCTGTAACAATCACAATAAATTAACATTTTTGTTTTCGGAATTGATTGACAAATATTGTTATTTCACATTTAATTTTTTATAAAACATAATTAAATATTGCCTATGTAATTCAGGACTAAAGTACCTTTCTTCTGGATTTTTTTTTTCAAAATCGGTTCAGTAATTCCAGAGATTGTTTCCTACAAACCAACAAACATTAACTCGTTATAATAGTGTTTTTTTTTATTATATACATATTTTACCTGTAATTATTGATGCTTTTGTTTAGTTTATTTAATAATAATTTAGATATTTAATAATTGGGGCCGTGTCCACAGATGCCGCGTCACGTGGCCCAGCGCCTGGAGTCGTGCCGCGAGCTGCAGCCCGACGTGGTGGCGGGCCCCGCGGCCGCCGGGCCCCACGCGCCGCCGGGCCCCGCGCCGCCGGGCCCCGCGCCCGCCGGGCCCCGCTCGCTGCCGGCGCGCGAGCACCGCCGCCTGCACCGGCTGCTGTCCAAGATGGCGCAGCTGGAGCAGCAGCCGCACTCCTTCTATTTCATATAGGCTGCAGTAGCTGTGTAGACCAAGGAACATGGATGTATATAGAAGAACAGACCTTATAGCCGCGTTTGGCACGGTTCCTCTGGGGTAAGTGTAGTTCTCACCCCAGCCACCGCGGCGCTAGTATCCGTGTGGACGACACTGACGCTGGAGTCATAACGCGCACTCTCTCACACCAAGCCGCTTTTAGAGCGTTGTTGTGAGGGGAGGAGTCAGCGGACTGCTTAGATGTGTGTGTCAAAAAAAATAATTCAAAAGTCATTTATTCATTTAGGTAACACAATGTACACTTATGAACGTCAATAAAAGTTTAGTTTAAGTAAATAAATTTTACATTTACTGTGTCACACCGATACATTGCAGCGCGCTCTACAGGCTCCAAAAATAGAACTAGAACTAGATGTGCCAAAAGTTTGTATGGGCCTGTTCTTCTATGTACAATGTACATCTATATGTATGTTATTTGATAGTACGTGTCCATTTAGTCGTTATACAGGTGTCTTGATAGATAGTCGAAGTGGTCCTATAAGGGGTCTTTTAAGGTACGAAACCTTTAATGCACAAATTTGTACTAAAATTTGTGTACAATTTTTCTAATGATTCGGAAATGGGTAAGAATTATATTAAAATGTGTACATTCATTCATACATTGAAAACAAGGTGGAGCTGATATTTTAGTTCGCAGTCTACTCGGCATCCTTAAGTATAAATTATATTTTCATAGTTATAATAACTCAAACAGATCAATGGAGATTTTTCCTGATTATGGAAAGTATTTAAAAGTCAAAATCGACGTTATGCTGGTTAACGGCATTTAAGCTTTACAGCGGCATTATTAGGTACCTGACGGGAGATTCATTTATTTTTATGAAAATACTATATTAAAGCCCATCATTTTTTAATAATAAAATGACTGAAGGGCTAACAACACCGCATTTTAACACTTGTTAGAAAAAAGCCAAAGTCTGTGTCAAGTATACTTAAATGTTATTTGTATTAGATAGATCTTATATTTGTCGTTGTTACAATAAATGTTTTTCTATAAACAGTTTTTTATTTATCACCCAGATTATTTATATAAAATATCGCAAGATTTAGTAGGTGATACAGCCACAGAACATCAGTCGATGATGTGCTGTCGACTTATTTTTTATTTAAGCATTCATATATTCATAGATTAAAACGGAAACGCGCAAATGCACTATTAAAATCATTTAAATGTACTTTAGCACATTAACATTAAATGTTTTATTGATTTTTTTATTGGTTATCGAATAACACAATATGTATTAAACTTTACAAACGTAACTAGATAGATCATAATTTACATATACGTCAATTAAATGGTAAGATTTATGATGGCGTGGTTATATGTAATATATCTATTTACAAATATAAAAAAAACAAGGAAAAATAAGTTGTGTATCACGACTTTAGTAAGAGGTAAGTACATGCCATACCTACCAAAATAATCTTATTAAAATAAAATAACAATTTAATGAATTGATTTTCGACAGTTTGTAAATTATTGAGAACTTTCTTAATGGTTGTACTAAAAGCCACAGATAGCTAGTTATTAACTATTGTACTTATGAAAAAGACTCCCTGTGATTCACTTACGTAATACGAGTCATAACGTTTTGTCTGAGCGTTCATTATCTTTTGTTATAAAGACACTTCCACACTTGTCACTTTGGTCATGATGATATTTTTGTTTCTTGTTTGGTCAATAAAGACGAAAAAATAAAATCATTGTTGCTCGCCTATCGATTATTATCGATGTTAATCTTTCCCCGGGGGTCATCCCGCACATGAACTCTTGCGTTTCGTTCGGTCGTGTTGAAATCCCGTCGTGCTTCCCTGCAAACTTGATTTATTACTTGATCTAACCATTGATAGCAGTAAACCTCATATATTTCACCTTTTTCGGTTTCGGGCTAGACATGGGTAACTCAGCGAAATTCCCCGCGCCAACTCAGCAACTCAGGCGCAGTGTAGTGCGCCGGCTCGTTGAGTCAACTCAAAATTGCGCCACGACGCAACCAAATGTGACGCGCAAAGCGAGCAGTGAAACCTCCAAAACGCACACAATGCCACGCTCATGTTTCACTCAGTGAGTGAGTACTGCGCCGTGCGCCAACACATTATGAATGTGTGAGCTGACTCACCCTGCGCAGTGAAACGTGCAACCGCAATTGCGCGGTGCAGCGCAGTGTTACCCATGTCTATTTCGGGCTATGGGTATGCAAAAATCGGGATTAAAATGACAGCGCATCCATACCTTACCCCAAACCATCAGTCTTGTGGTGAGGTATCGCGCGATGGGACCAGCCATGTGAACACGGGGCGCGTTGCTAGTTATAATTAATATTGCACTAGTTGCAGATAATATTAACCTATGTATGTATAAAAAAAATACTCAACTTTCATCAAGAAAATAATGTCAAAAATAACTAAGTGAACCCAATGTAGAAGTGACCTTACCAAGATTATTAATAAGATGACCCCTAACCTCTGTTAGGCGATTTTTATTGTGTCCATTCATTACCGGGCACTATGGTTCTCCATTAATACTAATTAATTAGTTATTGTGAGTGTCATGTTTCATCAACTCAGTCCTGCCAAGTCATCTAACACTAATGATGTATTAACATTCTCTATAACAGCAAGCTTCTAAAGGATTGCATGTTTCATACAGTTTGTGTATCGTTTTTATCAATCGATTGAATAGAGACAATAAAGATATTGTTGAGAAACGGAGATAGATAAGGGTGACATACTTTCTATGAAAAAAAAAGAACGACTCGCATTTCAAAAAATAAATATTACGATTATATTTATTTACACAGACTTATTAGTACGCTTTAAATCTACAGAATAGACTAGAAATAAGACACAATCCAAAAAACTAGGTTACTAATAATGCAGATAGTCTGACTCAGCAATTCTTTTATCGGCGCAATTACAATACTAGACTACTTGTTCAGAAGTTCAATACGTCCCACGTGCTGTGTTACCGTCAATAGATTGGTTTCACTGTACATTACGGATCGGCATAATCCATGCGGTTGTATAACGAATTTTCCAATTATAGAGGCGTATTGTCGAGCTAAGGCGGACTTTATAATACAATCGCTTGTCAATGTTCAAATTATTGCGACATCGTTCAAGTCAAGAAGTGTTCGGAATTACACATTAATAAAATGTAAAGTTGAGGGTAGTATATGACGCGATATATCGCACCTCCGATAAAATAGGGTTACAACTCAAAAAAGTCGCTGTCGTAGTTGTAGAAGAAATGTCCCGAGTGCTGCAAAAGACAGTCTGCCTTCTTGTTCCTACCCTGAACTCATTTATTTGGGTATTTTTACTCTGAATTTGACTTTTCAAAACTAATAGCATAATAAAAAATGTATTCGTGCAAAGTATCGATACGCACTCCCCCTTACAATACTAGTGATTGAAGTAAAAACTAGCGGGCTTCCCGTAAGATGGCGGTTGCGTCACTAATGTCATAATAATAATGATTACGCGCCACTAGGGATCCGTGTCAACGCCTGTGAATATTCGGCCTCTAGTGATGTGCTGACTATTTCGATAAAATATTAATTTATGAGCCACAGGTCAGGGACAAACTTGATTTACCATTTCAGGATAGGGCCATATCTTGTCATCTTGTGTAACATCTATATTACTCCAATATTACTTTATCACCAATAGACTGAACTGTCACCACTTAGTTTAATACTCATTTATTCTCTCTCAACTTTTGGTTATGTTTAGGGTTCCATTAGTGATGTAAAATTGTCTGGAATAAAGGACTGATCACTTTCTAGCCAGTATATTAAAAATAGTCCGCTAAACGACTCTGTGACAGGATTGTACTAGCATAAGTAATAGTTTAAGTTGTTGTCATCTTGCTTTGTTATGTATTTGTGGATAAACATATTATAGAGGTATATAAAATACTGACTGACTGGCTGAACAAAAGAAAAAAATCAACAACAAATCAAAAACATCTATCAACGAACAATCTAAATAGCTCTACTTTAAAATTTGAAAATTTATATGGTCAATATTACTATATAATATATATGTACATATATAAATATCGTACGCATATTTATTTATTTTTTTAATTCCAACCCTACAGCGACTATACAACTCTTAGAAGTCTGGTTTTTCAGCTCCATCATCCTCCTCGCAAACGTTGTACGGCTTTAGTTAGTCATTAATAATGTGGAAAAGTATTTCCGAAAACCTAATTAACGATAATATGTGCACTTCACTATTATATTCCCACATCGAAACGAAAAATAATTATAAAACGTTTTTATATTAACGTAATAAGAACATTTCTTTCTAGTTAACTTATTATTTACACACCTAAGCACGCGAGCTATCCAGATGTGTGCCGCGATAACACGATGTTTATCCGCCGGCTTCGCTCGCATTGTCTCCATGGGAACTGTATACTCTGTCCTAGTTGTACGCGGCATTTTTGGTATTTTGATCACCTCGTTAATTATTAATATATTTATATAATGCTATTACGTGAGAAAAGTAACCTTTTGATTTTCGAACGTCTACCTTCATGGAATATCTAGTGGATAGATTATTTACAATGCAATTTATTCACATATTGCTAAACGTCTGGCCCACTTAGAACATTAAGCCGGGTTGTAGTAATTTTGTCTGAAGTGTAAAATTATTAGATGAAAATGCGGTGAATTGCTTTTACGAAGTAAGAAAGTGTAGACTGTTTTTATTTAGAGTCTAGAAGATATTTTAATATTCACACTTTAACGCTAGGATAAGTGAACTACCTAAGGTAGTGGAGTGGCAAACACATATTTGTTGTGTCTGTTGAACTGTTTATTTACAAGGATGTAGATTTATTACTTTCTGTGCTTAACCGGACCAAAAGTCATCAGTCATTTTTCCGGAATTTCCGGTGCAAACGCAACGCGTGTACCTACCACTGAGAAACGACGCGACGGCGAAGTATAGGAAAATATGTTTACTGTGGATGAGATATTTTTACCATTAATTATTATTGATTATTTATCAAGCTAATCTATCGATGTCCGATATTATTATGATGCAATATTAATACTTTTCTATTTTATGAATAGGTTAAAGGTGTAGGGATTTGGTCCCTCTCTGTGTAGGAATATTCTCACAATTTATTGATTCGACCCAGATCGTTCAGGATAAACACCGGACGTTGCTGATTCAGTGGTACTTGCCAATGTTGTAGCTCAAGAGCTAAATCGAAATTTATTCGGATAAATAGTTAAAAAAGCAGGCTTTGCCTTTGATTAACTTTTTAAATATTTTTAATTAAATCGTTCGTCAAATATAACGATTCGTTTCTAAAAACCTTTTATAATATTTACAATATTAATGATAATACAATATTAACAACATAATATAATTATATCAAGTAAGTAACGAAACTTTTACACGAATCAGTGGGGGTGGTTAAAATAATGCGGAATAAAATTTGTCATGCATACATGCATAAATACAGGTCACCACAGGCGACCATCATCTTTTGGTGTATTTTTTCTGTACTGGGAAGTTCTACTGGGTTTTAAATAATTAAAACATTTAAATAATTAACATGCGTAATATTAACTCGTAAAGAGCACACTTAAAGCGTTATTTTGTGTATAATATTATTTCAATGCGTCCGCCGAGACTGCATTTTTATTACAAGTAAAAAGATCTTGTTTGGAAGTTTAACAGCTCTGAGTCTAGCGGATGTCGAGATAGGTTGTTTATAGGTTTCAGCGAACAATGGGACAAAAGAAAGTAGATAATTTAGCTGTATGTAAGAACCTGATATGTTGAAAATTTTAGTAATACCAAAATAGGGCTTTTGTAATATGTGATTTAATAGTTTTTGATTATGGTTAGTTATGGTATGAGATATCTTGATTCTTAAGTCCTATTTATAACCTGCTTACACCTTATTCCTTTAGGTACCTACACCTGCTTACACCTCCCGCCTTTATTCCTCTAGGTACCTACTGCCAGTCAGGGAATGAAACCGGTTAATTTTTATTTTCCAAAAATTTTTTTTTTTGTCTGACGGAGATACCATGATATAAGTTTTAAAGAGTAATACTCACTAAACTTACCACAGTATTTTTTTTCAGTAAATATGAATAAAAACGAAAGAATATTAACAATAACCTTTATTATCCTCTTAAGGGCGCCCTTCTTTTATTATAATAATACTGACTGACATACCACGAGGACGCATTCGGAAATTATCATTATATATTATATACCTACTAGTACCTACCACTCTTCTATTTGCGATTAAATGTAATGAGGTATTGCCATTTAAAAAAATGATTTCGTAAAGAAGTCGAACCAACCGCTATGATTATTGTAAAGCTAATTTTCATATTGCATACTCCCATCTCGAATGTGGAATTTAATGACTTGGGCAAGGACGGTCATCCGCTGTCCAATCAATGTCAACTGTCAGTGGATATTGGACACGCACATCTGGAAATAACGCAATTTTGATTATAAATTTGTTGAATTTGATGAATAAAAGAACGAATTTGTTTGAATAGATACCGAGAATACCGTATAAGATAAATGTAACGTTTACATAAATCAATCCACGAACTTTGGTCTAAAATTATAGTAACGGAGATATTGTAAAGCAAACATCGTGAATATCACATAAATTAAAAACTTTAAACGGAACGAAAGATCTTATAAAAAAATATAATATATCTTATTAATAATAATTAAATATATCAGTAAAATTATTTATTAAAGTGTAACAAAATTATAATTTTAAATAATTCAAGTCCTGCTAGGTA
The DNA here is from genome assembly GCA_905404175.1 of Anthocharis cardamines. NCBI lineage: Eukaryota > Metazoa > Arthropoda > Insecta > Lepidoptera > Pieridae > Anthocharis > Anthocharis cardamines. The sequence goes on from FR989969.1 coordinate 10,047,157, forward strand.
ATAATTTTCTTAGGTTTCTTTCACGTTTACGTCCTTCGTTAGAATATTAGACGATAAAATAAAATTGATGTTAGATTTCATTATCTTTTTTATTTCTAAGACCATATTTTATTCTGAACATTGATTCTATCGATTAGTGGAATAAAATAGCGATTATTTATTTTTTTGAATTTTTAGCTGGTTCGATTTTCGGGTAAGGCGAGCGAATTTTAGAAAATCTTTGAATGCAGTTTTGTTTCTTTTTAAAAATAAGGGAATTTTACCTTTAAGTAAAATAATCTATATTAAGGATTTAAAGTGGTTTCCTTTCAGGTCCCATTGATTCTTTCCACCGTGTATATAAAAAGTCCGCGTCACTGAGCTATAAGTATTTAAATATTACGTGTGTACCTATGTGACACACTGCGAGGGCTTGTTAGGAGATGTAAATATATAATCGTGACAAACCCGTCGGGAATCGAACCTTTGACTATGCAATTGCACTGATGAGCTCGAAAATTTATTTTAAACAAACATTATTCTACTTTTTAAAACACTAAGTGCGTGCTTTTAAAAAACCCTTAAAAGTTTTAACAATACATCAGCAAACAAACTTTATTATAGTTATGAAAGAACTGTCGACACCGCAGTGGCTTTTGATTATAGGGTTCAAAGGTTTTGCAAAAAAACCTTCAAATAAATGTAAACATAGATATATTTATCACCTAGCCTGAATTCGGTTGGATTCTTTGGAATTACAACAACCTTGCATCCATAGGGTTCGACTTCTGCGGGATTTATCATTTTTATATGTATAATACTAGCGATCCGCCTCGGCTTCACTTGGGTGCAATGTAGATACACAAAAATAGCCTATGTTACTCAATGATGATGTAGCTTTCTATTGGTAAAATAATTTTTAAAATCGGTCTAGTAGTTTTTGAGTTTATTCATAACATACAAAAATCCAAAAATACAAATATTGCCTCTTTACAATATTAGTATAGATGTATTTCTATTCAAGTATTCCCCCTATCTATACGTCCGGCCACTCAGAGCATTAACATTTGAGACAATTACCAAAATTATGTCTAGGTTTTGACGAACAAACCACCGTTACTAAAGATAGACAAAGTATATAGGTAATAAGATATTTACATCTTGAAGTACGTATGTATAAGTAGGTAGTTACCTACCAAATTGTAATTGTTCTTTTATTATTTGGACACCTAGTGAAATATTCATTATTTTTATTAGGAAACAAACCACGAAGGTCGGCGAATATCTTTTTTATCACGACATCCCTAACCACAACTTGTATCCGCCTACATCTTATCCAATGCAACCAAAAAATGGTTAAGTCGTCGAGAATTTTTTTCTATCTATGTACTATAGTAAGTCCGATTGGAATCGATTTTATTCTATTTGAATAATGCTGTAATTGGGCAATTGCTTGAATGCTGTGAAATCATAAATTTCAGAACTGAATACAATAAAGTAGTAAATGACAGTGGAAAATTAAATACATAACTTATTACTTCTGACGTTTTGTGCTTGTTATTTTGAAACGGTTTTCAGTATTGTTTCAGTTTTTTTTAAGATTTGAGGTATAATATTCAGCGGAAATTTTTTATAACGAAATGCAAATAAAAATAATATTATGACACAATTTATATCGCTGTAAACTGTGAACACAGAAAACATTCAACTGTTACTATAATTATATAATTACAATAATAAAATAAAATATATAAAACGTTTCTTTATTTAAATGAATAAAAATTACTTTAGTTTTATTATTATATTAAATTATTATGTTAAATAGGACTTATGGAAATATATTATATATCAAAGCAAATGCCGGATCCGCCCGCGCCAGGTACATCATGCAAACTCGATCATCTGCTCATCCGCTATAGATGAACGTGCGATTGATCAAAGTTTACATCCGGTTACGGATTTGGGAATGAAAGTTCGTCTAATTTGACGATACGTTTCAGAGTTAGGTATCACGTAAATCCTATCGCTCGATCGCGGGAATCTCGATGTACTTACTTGACTTTAACACGTAGGTGTGATGTAATTCTGCTGAAGAAAGCTAGAATTACGAAATTATGTTTTGCGGTTTTGTTACATAATACGGGACTGGGTTTTAGACATTGTTCTAAATAAAAGATACATCCTACGAGAATACCTCACACACGGTGATATATCGAAATGGTATTCAAAGTTTAGAGCTTCTTAAAATATTTATGTCTCTTATACATATTATGTATGTATAAAAATGAAAACTTATTTTTACTATCGCTTGAGTATATACATATAGCTTTATAGCTAATAGATATTTGTACATTGTAACATACCATCTCAGCGCATCATAAATATATCAGGCACAGAAGAACCTATAAAAAATTGTTGAATGACCGTCAAGTCCTCCCTTTTGGGGCTCATCGAACCGCAACGCATGCAACCGTGGCCCGGCGCTTTATGCTATCCACCTTTACAGGCTTCAAACATCCACCAGTTTTTGTTATCAACCTTATGTACACGCCTGTCGTCGATTCTGTGCGCCATGCACAGGCTCAAAAAATTCACCAATTTCTCAAACTTTGATCGATAAATGCTCCAGAAATTGAAAAACACTTAACCATCAACCTGAGAATCGAACTTGTGTGCCGAGATGCGGACGAACTCTCGACCACAAGACCACATACACAGTTAGGCAAAGAAGATGGTAGTTTAACGGAAATATCTGTTTTTTTTATTTGGTTACTCGCTTAATAACATTTTTTCATTTTTATCAAAGTTTACACCTATAATTATCATGAAAAATAACAAAAAGACTTAGCGCTAAAACAGACACAAAGTGCACGCTAATATGACTGCGATTGTTTTAATGACTAATATATGACTGCTATATCGTGACCAAAACAGGCACCCACTTAGGAGTCACCATTAAGCACCTTAACAGTGCAACGCTGATTTTCAGGGTCTCCTCGATGTTAATGTTGATTATCGATACAGAAGCGTGAGGTTCGCTTGATGCTTGTTAACCACTTAGCCATAAGAAATCAACAATGATGATTCTTATTTCGAATATCGAAAATTATTAACAGAAGCTAAAACGCGTAATCAAACGTCATTTACCCGTAAACGGTGGTATAATTTCCACCGCCTGTTTGAATTTTTGACGCGGTCAGAATGACATATGTCAAAGCCTGTAACTGCGAAGTAATATGTATTAATTACTACTAACGACGTATGGAAAGTGGTCATTTTAATATATTATGTTGTATATTAATAAGGCCACAGGCCATAACCATATAACAAAACGCTAGCCGCCTAGGGTTTGAGCAGTCACAATAACATCGCTTTTAAATTTAGTTATCTACTTTATTTATATATTTATTTAACCACCCTGGATTAGTTTGTTTAATTTAAAATGACATTTCATATACCTGAAATATTTTCAGACAAATGCAATTTTCTCACTTAAATGTGATTCTAAAACACAATATTACATTAATATAATATTGGGTTTTAACAGAAAATCTTTAAAATCTATTAAATTAGTATTACGGAACAGAAATCGTTGAAAGGGTTACAGTCAGTCTCGATATGTGAACAAATACATTAGCACTCACTTATCATGTTGCAGATACTTAAATGGAAAAAATTGTGCTATATTAAAACAAAATCTTTTTATATTTCAAAATGACATTTTGCAGGTAAATGCTACTTAAAAACAAATTTAAGGTTCAATATCAATATTATAAATAGGGAAAATTATTTTTCACGATAAGATTGGCAATCACTTAACATATTGCAGATAAAAAAGGAAAAAAAAATGAAATTTTGCTTTTACTAACTTTTTTCATGTACCTACGAACCCCAAAGTGTACTTACTGCGATGGCACCTACACCTAAAGTGCCTCCAATATAAAAAGCATCCACAAATCTCAATAAAGCACGATCTTTCTTCTTTAGCGTTATCATAGACCAACTTTTCGCCGCCCTATCAAATATAGCAATAACATGACTAAAAACATAGAAATATTCTCTTCTGACACATTTTGATTACTATCTATAACAAACATTACAAATTGCACCCATTTGGATCAAGGTTATCATTATTTCACTAATAATAACTAAAGAGATGAACCGTAGGCTGTTACAGTAGCACGCATCATAACATTACGCTAAGTAGCTTACATTTATTGTAGTTGCAAATATTATTTTATTACAAAACATAACATACTTAGGATCGTATGCTCTTGTTTCCTATTTTATATATAAACCTTTCGGTAGCAATACTTTAAATTATATATAACTGCTTCAAAATCAATTGTGTAGTTAAAAATATGTTAGAAGCGTTTAAACAGCCACAGAGAAATAGCAACTCAAAGTTAATTTATGAGTCAAAATGTCTTTTACAAAAACTTCCTTCCCTTCAAGTCGGGTACTTCATTATGACGGAAAAGTTGAACAATCAACACACACTTTTACATTAATTATAAAAAATAACTACATAATAAGCAACTAACTTTATATGTATATATAATTAGACGTTCTTATTTAATATATATTTGGTCGGAAATACACCTGTAAGACTTTTGGTGTTGATCATTTACCAGCAGGTGCGCCATTTTCCACCGTTATATAAAAAAAAATACTAATAATAATTACTGTATACCTACTTTTAATTAAATATAATACTTCTCTCTAATAAGGCTCGTTGGCGCGTTCGGTAGAACACCTGCCGTGCGAATCGATGGGTCGTGGGTTCGAATCGCAACGGGACGACATGTTTATAATTTTCTGTAAGCATGTTTTCACTGGTAACTTCGAGCATTGATCGGGTGGGAGGAATATCTAAATTCCGACCGGGTAACGAACCAACGTTCACAGATGGAAAAAGCGTGATGTGCACATTGCGTGTTTCGGTTTCAGTCTATGGAAGTTGGAAGATTTCCAAATGCTCGAAGTAAAAATTAGGTCGACAGCGCAACATTGACTGATGTTCTGTGGCTGAGGTATCACCTACCATCAAGTGAACCTCACGCTCATCTGTCGATATCTGACATAAAAAAATATATATTATTTATCACGGGCAGACTGAAAGGTGACAGCTGTCTGATTTGAAATATCACAAAGTTACCATATTGACACCATTTATTCCTACGGCTATTTACACAAATTTTCTATATTTTGGCAATATTGGCTAACAGTGTCCTTTGGTACTAAGAAACAACAAATAACAATCTTCTTGTTTTCGCCTACAGTCTGAAACTCGCGTTAATAAAATATAATATAACACCTACGTTTAGTATTGAAATTCTTCAACGGACTGCAACATAAATACATAAATCAAGGAAATATCGTAATATCTAATTTATAAAGGAATCAATCATATAAAGGTAAGGCTTTTATATAAATGTCGGTGCATTAGGGCTATTGTAAAAGTTCGAGTCATCATGCGTCATTTTGCAAAGCTATCCTCATAAAGAGTGTTTCGCAAATGGTTTGGATTTTCATGTAGTGTTTATTTTTAAACCTTCAGATTAAAAATATATTTGTCAAAAAACTTTTATTTGTCATACGTACAGAAGTAGACCAATCCTAGACTGCTTTATTTTATCACTAGCAATTGCCCCCGCAACCCCCCTTGTGGGTTGAATTTCGTAAAATCCGTTCTTAGTTGACCTCTACTCGGCGAAAGGAATATTCCTACCATATTTCAAGTTGCTACGCCTTATGGTTCCAGAGATATCGTGATGAGTATCTATATAGGTGGGAATCTCTTTTATATATATAGATTACGTGTCCATAGTCATTCAGATTCATAATCAAACCAACTCGAACCGATAAATAAATAATTAAATAATAATAGCAAAAAATCAATAATACAATCAAATGACATAAGTACAAAATTTTAGGTCAGTTGAATACTGGTAAATGACTCAAATCTAACATGATATAATTTATTATGTGGCCTTGTGAAGCAACAAAAAAGCTTGTAAAATTTACAAAAATTGGTTCGTACGTTAACAACGGTAGGTATAAATTAATTACAACTTTCAGACAATAACCGCGGGATACTGAAACGATAATCAAAAGGGATACTGAAACGATAAGGCTTCTTAAAATGTTTCTGTCTTTCATGTTACCTTCGTAATGAAAGGGTTAGAGATACTTTTAAGTACACCTCAATGTTGATTAGCGCTCGAGAATTCGGCCGTAAGACCAAATTTCCAAATAAAAGTTCAACATAAATGTAACACATTCGTTCGATCGAACTGTTTCTCTAATAATTTCAAAACAATCACTAAAAATCAGTTTTGTGACGTAACATAGTGAGTGGATAACCGTTTACGTTTTAATTAATTTTTGTATATAACTTTTAATATTAGATATGTCTTTTTAGTTGAAAATTTAAATCAAACTTGCAAAAGATTTGATTTCAAGTCATTGTCAATTATTTGAAACAATGTAACGATCTGTAAATAAAAATAAATATCTATAAGTATACCCATAAAATACACTAAAAACTATTAGACGGATCCTTGAATGTATAATGGATATGCTGTTCGTTTTTCTCACGTTCACGCACTTGTTTTGCTAATATTATATAAACCTTTTAACTAAATCGTAAAGTAGCCATAAAAACTTTAAAAAATAATCTAAAGGAGGTAAATTAGTTAGGTAATATTAATACGAACGAAAAGTATTTTATGTAAACTTGTACAAATAATAATATATCATAATCAGATTACATTATAAAAATTGTCGTTATTATGAGTTATCGCTTCTGGGAACCATTGTATGTCTGTCTGTCTGCAAGGCTGGAAGAACAAAGGTTAAAATAGTTATTGTTGTGGCAAGATTAGACATTTTTTCACGCTCTATTCAATGTATTTAGATGTTTGTATTTTAATTGTTGGCTAAGCATTCCTCGGAGTTATGAGATGACTTAATATTAATTAACAATCTTCTCAAAACCTTCAGATCTCTTCTTGACTAACGATTCGTTTCGACTCTCTTTTCAAGACAGTTTTCATCCGGCAGGGCACTATACCTTAGACTGTAACGTAATCTAACGAGTGACTGTGATAGCGCGATAGATTTTATATATAATATAATAATTTCATCTCGTCGTATGAAGGGCTCAATATGATAATACCATCCTTGGACTTTATACACTAGCAAGACTGTTAAGAAAAGGATGTAGCTCATAAATAAATTTGTCTTACATCCCACTACTTATTTTTTACATTATGTAATCTATTCTAGGTAATAAAAACTTTTAATAAAGATGGCTAATTTGATGGACAAGTATTGGAATTCATGTTGCTCTGGAATATATTGTGGACAAAATAGGTAGTTGAGTCTGGTTGTGTACGTAAGCACATTTATGTGAATCCCCGCTATATATAGATTAATCTGAGAACTGATATTGGCCTTTAAAACAAATAATTTAATCGTATGTTTACAAGTAAATTAATATTTATAAAATATTCTTAAGTAATGCTAAAATAAAATACAAATGTAAGAGGATGAATCCGTGAAATAGTTTGCTATCCTAAAAATGTCGAAATAAAACAATAGAAAATCATAGGCCTTGACACAGCACCCTTACTTTCTACCATGAGATGACATTCCCCACTCGTTGAGCGCGGTTCGCGCGGCGCCTGCTGCAGTGCGCATCCACACCTCTCGCGGACATCTTCACCTGCGGTACGGAATCATTTATTCGCGAATAGTGTACTATCAAACTGTATTTTTCATTTAATATAATAAGCTTTTTTGGTTGATCTTTAGTTTACATTTTTTATGTTTTAAAATGAATTGTTGTTAATGTCCTTTCATAATTGGATATATTTTTATACTTATATTTGACTTCACTAAAATAAGATGTAATTGTTTTGAATTAATCCTAATTTTTAAAAGCGAATTTTTTACGTGTAGTCTAATTAGCTATTATTATAGTAACCCAATTATAAGCATAAATACTTTAAATAGTAACAATTTAATTACGTACACTTTGCGCAACTGTGTTCCCACACTGCACTGTGACAATATAATTTTTTTGACATCAATGTTATTATACAATGCAGGAACCGATATTAAGATAGATTATGTCATCTTTTTAATTTGCTTTTTCAGATACTTTAAACAGTTTGAGAGTAATTGTGTTCTAGTGCAGTGATCTAAAACTGTCTGTGTGCTTTTTGGGAGAAATTGATTGGGTAAGTACTGTCTTAAAAGAATTTCATTAATTCTAGGAATTACGTATACCTTCTACTAACGTCATATATATTATTTTTATTATACCAATAGATCTTGGTTAAAGATATTTATGGTTAATACAAGTTTACATGTCATACAGAAGTAATAAGAATGACAAATAAATCACAAAATTGTAAGTTTTATTATCACGCGAGAGCGCGTTGAACTCTTTTCTACGAAACTCTTGTACAGCTCATTATTTATTACGCGAACGTAATTTTTCATAACTTTGTATTCATCTACGATCGCTAGGAATTTGATACTTCAATATAGTGAGTAGTATTCACAGTTTTCAGTATTTTGGGCTCACAAGCTGTTAGGTTAAAATTAGATTATATTTAGCCGGAACCACATCACCGACTAATTCGTTGAAATATTCGCAATTGTATATACATATTTTAAGATATAATTAGACCTATAGTTTAAGTTCAGTATATATGTAACAACTCAAAAACTGTTGGACTCCAGCAATCCTTGACTCTATCTTAGTTTAATTTGAGAAGAAGTTTTTGTTTTTATAAAACGCCAGGGAGTATTATGAGTATCGGTCGTGGGTTCATTTCCTGCCAAAACGAAACTTACTCTTCGCAGATTTTTAGTCTATGTATAGTGGTCGTTATCGTTCGATATTCAACCTAACCATTCAATTTTCGGGAATTACCAGATGCGTAAGAAAAACCACGAACACAAAAAAATATTAGACGGGACTCGTTTTTTTTTAAATTTTAATAAATAATTATAAATTCGTTATAAATAAATTTATAAGTCTCTGATATATTTATTTATAACGAGGGATGTCTCGTGAGTGAAGGCTCCCAAGGCCGCGCGGCCGCGGACCGTTCTCACAGAGCGTTACACAAGCGATTCCCATGTGATATTGTTTTTATTCACACATTATTGTTAATTATTGTAATTCGGCTAAACATCAGCTTAAAATGAATCAGGTCAAGACTTTATATTACAAAGAAATACGCAGACAAATTATGTGTAAACAATTGAATGTAGGATATTAATGCAAAAAAAAATATTAAAGAAATCCAGAAGTTAATAAGTAAAGTATTTTAAAATACCTTAGATAAATGTCAGATTAAAATTCGATTTATAATTTATCCCAACACGGATTTCAGATGCTTTTAAGTAACCGTGGTCATGTGAAGTGTCTGTGCTTTTGTATTTATTTCCAAAGTTGCTTCAATTGACTTGATTGATAATCATTAATCAATTACGTACATTACATATTTATCTTATGGAAAATACCTTTTTAACAAAAACCAAATAACTATTTTTGTAAATAATTGATACCTAAGATCTGCAAATAAAATAAATGTAAATATAATATTTTATTCGGCGACCATCGTGACATTTTCAATTTTATATTCCCTTTCTATTTGTATTAATAAACATTTAATGAATAAATTCTGCAAACCTTTTATTGACAACACTACATGCGGTTAAATAATAATATATAATTATGTTTACTTACAAGATAACGGCACAGCTTACGTAAACTAAATGGATACCACTCATGAGTTAGGACCTAGAAAAACGTGAGATGAAAGGGAGACTCCTCATTTGAAACTGTTCTGGTGCAAGTGTTCACATTCTTGAAATCAACGATTAGTATAAAAAGTTTAAGCAAAGTTTTATTCAAAAACACAAACAACCACTTTGCTATATACTATCTGTATAGATAAAAGGCGAAGCTGACTGATTTAAGTATTAATGCACAAGTAGTAATGAAGTTAAGTATTAATACATAAAAAATTGACAATTTCATCTTTGAAAGGTAGAACAGGGGATGAAAGTTTGTTATTTTTGGACTAAAAATAAGATGAATTAACATACCATATAGCTAATGTCTTGAATTTTAAAAATCCACCATTTTAAACGGTCTGAGATTCATGCGGGGGAAGTCACGAAAAGTTCAACATTTAACATAAATAATACCATATTGTTTACTATTAATTAGTGCCAGGTTTTTGCCAACTTTTCTAAGAATATCACACATTATTTCACAATAGATTCGCATAATCTCATGAGATAACAATGACTTAGTGTTACAAATACTGTCACATATTTCATTAATCGTCAACGCTACTTGTATCTAGCTAGTGATTGCCCCAGATTCGTGTGTGTACAACTCATGAAATTCAGATGAATAGAATTTTTAAAACTTCTTTTTACTTATAAAATAATATTAGTTTTTAAAATTTATTACAACCCATTTAACCTTCAGAGAGTTCCACTACGTGATAGAGAAAAAAACCTGATACATTGATTTTAATGTCAAGTCTCGATAAGGGAATTAAATATTTAATAGGCATATTTTAAACAGTTGTGATTTATCAACAACAATCAGCAACACCATAATAGGTAACAAAAATCCATAATAAAAAAAATAGTTAAAACATGGTCAAGAAGTGATATGAAAGTAGCATATATTTCATCATATTCGAATGTAAATGATACGAGTATCAACATTGAGAATTTCATTGTCCATAAAAATAACTATGAGGAAGTCCTCGTCGATAAAAAAAAGTCGTAAAATACTTATTTATCGAAATACTAATTTATGCCGACTACATGTCTCATGACCAGGATTTTGGCTTACGAGGAAATAGATTTCATTCTGGTAGAGGTTACATTCTGGTAGGGCTTAACAAGTTATCTACGTGTATGTATAGTGAATAGTGAAATATGGGGTGTTTTTGCGGGATAAAATATACCTAAAAGCCAGGAAAGGATGCCAAATTTTTCCAATTTTCATTGAAATAACTTTAGCTTTTATGACTTGAAATAAATTTTTAGACACACTATGAACCGGGGTAATATAATTAATTATTGTATTTTGTGTACATTCAATAACTGCCTATTACTGACAAAGTGTGTGATCGCCAAAATATATTTTAAATTAACAACCATTGTACTATGTTTTTTACAAATAAATTATTCTTATTCAGTGTTTATAGGTTATGATATTTTATTTCTCTAAAAGAAACAACAAAAATTTAGTTTTTCGAGAAAACCTTTTTAACTTTAAAACTAATTAATGACAACAAGCACACTGATCACTTACATAACTAGACTATCCTGAAAACACATATATAATTTTAAGGTTAAACCATTTAAATATCGACAAAAAGTCACATTTTATCAACACATAATATACATACATGTATGTAGTTAATATTATTGTAGACAGATGCATTATATTTGAAACGAATTTCAAACTTCAAATTATTTCACTATCAATCCTAGCATTTGTAATACACCTGTGAAAAAGTATTAAATTTATTTGTATTATTAATTATTACAGAATCATTTTTTAATAATCTTACATATCATTAACTTATTAAAAAAATCGCTCGCTCCAAAGCTCGAAAATTACGCATTTAGCAATGCCTAATTCAAAATTTGAGAATAAAAATAATTACTTTAATTCTCAAAATAATATAATTATTTTAATTCTCAAATTATAATTTGCGCCAGTTAATACTAGCTATTAGTGATTGCCCATGAGTATCGGCTAATGTCGATGATTGGCTGTCTAATATACCTCACCTTACATTGAAAGGGATTATCCACACTCTCCGGTGCATTGCGATATTTGACAACTAATTTGGCGTAGGCTCAAATCATGAGTAAAACGCTTGTTTTGTTAGCTGACTGCTCCAGGGAGGAAACGATTTAATTGCATGACTTTTTTTATTTGCAGTTGTTTATTTATCAATCGTTTCTAAACATGTATATATATACTTATATTGAGTGTAAATTAAAAAGCTCATTACCTATTTACCTTGTCTTTTTATAAGGAAGTGATCGGACTTTTTTTTAACTCAGGATCAACTAGCTAAGCAACAGAGTCATATTTAATTTATATATTTAAAATCGGTCAATAAATAATGTTATTATTATTATTATATTAAATATTGTAAAAAATGTATAGTAGGTACCTATTTCATTCTAATGATAATATATTGGAATTTATTTTTGCAGTAATATATTATTTATATTCTGTTAATATTTGCTTGATAAGATTTGCTGTCGGGTTTTTTCAATAATTCTCGAATTTCTGCTTGGATAGAGGAAAACACGCACAAAGTTATACTACAAGTATGGACAGATGATCCGTTTTTGATTTTAATCTATGAACTTGTCCTTGTCTCCGAAGTAATGATATATTTAGTTATTATACTTTCCCCGTTCTCCCGGAAAATATGTTAGTTTTAAACCTCGGCGAGACCGTGAACATTGACTATATTTTATAATTGTAATCTAGAAGCATATTAACAAACAGTAACATGTCATTTACAAAAAGTTTTGAAATGTTTTTATTAATTTTTACACATAGTTCACATTTATACTTCAAGGTCAAGTTATTGACGCTCACCGCTCGTAACTTGCAGCGTGCACTATAATACCTATTTCGCAATAACCGTATTTGCTGACCGGCACTATTCAGAAGCGACCTTTAGGGAAATTGCCCGTCGCAGGCAATAATCATTAGGCTTTGTGAACGAATCATCTCACTTATTTAGTGTAGATTAGATTTTATACTAAGTAATAATAAAATGTCATCTATTCAACTCCTTAGGCCTGTTACACATAAGATATGACTATGATATTTAAAGATAGTCTCAATTTCAAATATCTATTTTTTTTGTTTTAAAAAAAAACTCTGTTTCTGTCTTGATATGGATCTCTGAAAACTAATTAAACAAATATTTAGAGACAACATGAGAATAAGAAATAATTTATACATATTAAATCTAATGTATGTTAACCCACCTAGAATTAAATACCTAAATATATGAGTTTAAAAACATTATATTATGAAAAACGAACTAAAAACATTTCTGTACTTAATTAATCTTAATAACATAGATTTAAAATATTCATCTACGCGTAGTCGATAAGCCTATTTTGTGTATAGAGGAGATAGGTCAATAACTACATATTCATTTATTTAAAAAAGGCAAAAGAAGAATGGCAGTTTCAGTGTCGCTCTTTTTTAGAAACGAGCCTTAACTAAATTATATGCATTTTATAAATCGAGTATAGTAGTTTATTTTCCCAGTTAAAGTTTTTTTTTATTTTGTGGGAAAAGAGAAAAAAATGATAAATAACATTTTGTTAAATAAGAAGTAAAGATAGCAGTAACTAAATGAAAAACATTGGCATTTTCAGTAGAATATTACTCATGAATATGAATGTTGGCTGGATGCTTAAAAACTAACAATCATTTTATTATATTTTTCATTTTATTTAAGAAAACATAATCTTTAGTTTTTACATTTTTTACTTGGCAACATTTAAACAATGCTCGCGCTTCTGACAACTGTCATCTGTGATCTGTCAAAGTCATCTTACGTATCTGTGTGGCGTCTGCAAGGGCGTCTGTTATTGGTTCACTCAATTGCACAGACTAATAAGAGGTTTCATTTCACGCAAAGGAAAAGCGCTTTTATTTGTACTATTATTATTATTATATTTTAATATTTATTATTAAATACTCCAAATATGTAGATAAGAACATTGTATTCTAAAATGAATTCATATGCTCAATAATCAATATATCAATACACGTTTCACAACACACATAACCTAACCTATATGGTAAATCTTTAAAACGATTTTGTGACAAAACCCCATTACAAAAAAATATGCTATGATTACATTTTATGTTATTAGATCTTAGTTCCTTCGTTTTCTGGTGTTTTTACTAATGTACGCGAAGTATAAGTGCGACACTCAAAGTACATGGGGTCTTGCCATTCTTCTTTGACAGGAGATCCGGTTTATTGCCTATATCTTATGATAGTATAAGTTCTTCCGAAAAATACTTCCGTATCTAAGCATATGAAAAATATGTAAATAATGTATCATTCTATATTACCGTGACAAACAAACAAAAACTTTGACATCGTATGTATTGCAGTGTGTCAAGAAATCATTAACTAGCATATTTCTATCTGCATATGGCGAAATAGAATTATGAAGAATATATTATTATGTTAATGTGATTTTGCTTAGGTCTGATGGTTCCGAGAAGAATTATTATAATATGCTTAATGTTTATGATGAACAGAAATTACAGTTTTCTTATTGAATTTTAATATAAGCCAAGAGAATATATATTATTATATTAAATATGAGACAAAAAAGGCCTTTGTATCTATTCAAGTACATATTTAATACATTATCCATGACAAATATAAAAAATAAGTTTCTTAAATCGTATCGTAGCAGTCATTGATTAATTTCGAAGCAAACGTTTCATAATTCAGACATAAGAATCACGGGTCAATAGTTTGTTCGATGCATTTAGATTTCAATATCTTTATTTCCTAAAAGAAAAAGAACCAGAGTTTCGAATACCAGGGAAGTAATAACAAAAAAATACTCATAAGTCTTATGATCTATATTCTATATCACGGCTGTCCAAATCAAGGCCCGCGGCTTTAATTTATGCGACCCGCAAAATTAAAGCCGCGTAAATTATAAATATTTTGCAGCCTCCCAATCTATTTAGTCATTTTTTGGCCCTAGATCACATCTAGTTTGGACATCCCTATTCTATATAATCGATCCGATTCGAAGAGACGTAGGAAAATGCATCTTTTGTAGTTTGTGGATTGAATTGTAGTAATCCATTAAAATTTATGAATTTGAAATACATTATGAACATAATTTTTTATGATTTTAATGTTTTATTTTATCGGTTGGACATCGACATAGAAAGGACAAAATCAGAGATAAGTATATCAAAGTAAGTTTCTAAATAGCCTTTATGACAGAAAAGATGAAAATAAATATTAATTAGCATGGCAATGGCAGATGAGAATTCTGAACATGGATGTAGAGGGGTAGAGAAAGACCTAGATTCAAATTCAAAAATCATTTATTAATTTAGGTAACATAATGTACACTTATGAACGTCAATAAAAAATACATATTCAATGCTTCTAATTTAACATTTGCATTTCTCAAATCAAGAGCGTAGAACGGACGAGAAGAACTTCCTCTAAGTCATGAATATATTTGAAATGGAAGAAAAACACTTACTTATTATACCGACCCTACTTAGTAGAATAAGTAGGAAGGTCTATTTATATGTATATAAAAAAGCTTAACCTTAACCAAAGCAAAATGTAATAAACACTTGGCTTCCATAATGCAAGTTCTCTCTTAATGCGGAAGTCAGAACTCTATTTTTTTTTTTATGTATCAATATGTAGTTAATAAAGATTAATTTTATTAGTATTGATATATTGATTATTTTTGCGTTTTTGTAAGTTTCAATTTAAAAAAAAAAAATTTAAAAATTACAGACAAATAGAGCAAAGACGTAATTTAGAACAATGCTCGCAAAACCTACTTACATACTAATATTGAGTTATAACCTGTTCTATCGACTGAGCGGTAATTAAATGCTTTTAGATGTATACAAGCCGCTGTTTCCGTATATTTATGTGCAATAACATAATGTATTTACATACGGACGTCATTCGACACGCGCCGTCTCTCGCTTGCGACATTTGCAGGAAGTTAAAAAGAGTTGAGACTTCTTGAGAATCCTTATTAAATATTTCGTCAAAATATCGACGTAACCTGTTAACACAGAAGCTCATAGTGAACTAGAATTATATTAGAATACATGACAGATAGATAAATAAAAACTAAAATTCTCTTTTAAGTCAACTATAATTATGTTTTATTTAGGTAACAGTATCTCGAAGAGCTTACGTGGCTCAGTGCATTGTATTTAGTGTTGAAAGTCCCGGGTTCGAATTTGGGGAAACAATCGTTTCGGTTGGGCAGAAAATATCTGTTTATCCGTCTGTCATGTCATATCGGTCCCATGGCCTCCTACGGAAAGAAGGATTTCACTTGTATAGAGTTTAAGAGTATCATAGGTACATGTGGAGCTTTCATTGTGCTTATATTGCATGTTTTTATAAAAACTTAGACAAATACCTACATATTCATAACTCACATAAATTCTATTACATTTAGATGACCAGTTCTGTGTAAATTCATTAGAATTTACATTATTAAAATACAAATTGATAATGTTTTTTGTTAATATTTTCATTTCTCTGCATATATGAAATGAGGATACCTATTAAAATAAGTTTTTCATTCGCGATCCAGCAGCAAGGTATCTATATAAGTTTAACTGTAGAAATAATTTTATAAATAAATTGTCCTCCAAGAAATCACTTTCCTCAAAGAAGTTATCAGCATTCCTACCGCCACATTAAACATACATAAATATCACCTTTGCTCGATAATTGAGACTTTCAAAATCATTTAGCAGCCGTGACCTTTGCGTGCGACTTCGTTCCGATCATCCTATTATCGCATCGAGTTTAACTTTAAACCTGTATTCAAGCTAATATCCGATACTAAGTATATGTTTAGCTTTATATTACATTGGCCTTATCTATCCTAACTACGGTACAGTCAGCAACATAGTAATTAGAATATTTAAATACTCAATTAAACTATTCCTGACCATACGTTCTGTAGCATACCATCATATTCATATTATGTCAAATGAATCCCTGTTTCTCTTGGTCACGCCAAAACTTTAGAACGCCTTTAGCGATTCCATTCATTTTTTAGCTTTCTCAATATTGGATTATTTCAGAAAGCTTAATAGAAAATAAGGATCTTTTAAAGATTGATAAATTAATTTTCAGTGATTAGTTCTGATTTGGTCTCATTTTCTTCATCAGTTTAGTCGTGCGAAGCCGGGTCGGGCTGCTAGTATATTATAATTATTTAGAAAACTTAGGTATATTATTTTAAAAAAATTGTATCATGATTAAACAGTTTGATTAGTCTTAGTATAACGTTACGATAATAAACATAAAATCGTGAAAGGCGGAAATTTTAAAGATGGCCTTTATTATAATTGTGAATATAAAAATTATCTGTAGACTTGAAACTAACAAAATAGCGTCCATTCCTTTCTCTGCTTCAACCTAAGTTGGATAAGTTACCAAACTTTATGAAATGAAATATTGTACATATATCTTTATTGCACACCACAAAATAATTAAATACATAAAAAAGCAATTTCTTATCAATTAAAAGCGATTTCTTCCAGGCAAACTATACTATCTTATAATATTTATAAGAGATTTAAATAAAATAATAACTTAATTTTAACAATAATAACCTAATTTTCATGTAATAAAGACTAACCAACCATTAGGTATTTATTTTGCCATTTTAATTACTATGATTGAAAGTCTTTTACAAGCAAACGAACGAAGTAAAGATACTGTTATGATATTATCTATGTCAACATTGCTTATGGTATAATCTATAGTTAATTGTCATTAGTCGCCAGACGCGGGAACGCACGCGGCACAGCATGTATGTACCTAATATCTATTATAAAGAATTATAAAAGTCTTCTGGATAATGTGTTTGATTGCTAGTGCATCACAATTACATAATTGGTGATAGATCACCACAACAGATACCATTGATTCAATAGTTTTCTTCTTCCAAAAATTAATCTCAATAGTAATTTTAAAGACTAAATATACCTATATATTGTACAGAGAAGAAGGATAGAACAGTTAATTTTAAAAAGATATTTATATTATTATTAAACTAACAAATATTTAAATGACGGTAACTTTGTGTGATGTGATGCTTTAAGCTAACCCTAATCTGTGAAAGCTGCACGAAAATCCTTTCAGTAGTTTCGGAGTTGCATGAACAAAAAAACTTATATAGAAAAGAATTAAACATGTTTTTTTTTGTATGTTTCTTTTATCGTCCTCTCTCAAATAAACAATCTAAACTAATATTATAAAGAGGAAATATTTGTTTGTATGTTACAATTTAACTCAAAAACTACTTGACGGATTTATAAAATTATTTCACCAATAGAAAGCTACATTATTAGCTGTTTTAAATTGCACCCGTGCGAATCCGAGGCGTGTTGCTATTAATAAAATACATGTATAGAAGACATATAATGGATTAACAGAGAAGACGTGATCTATTAAAGCAAGCTAACCTTTCGATTACTCCAGTTTAGTAATAGGTTACTAGCCGGATCGCTCGTGGGTCCGGCGGCGCTAGACTTAGTTCTTATGTTAATAACTTATATCATTAATTCAAAGTATAAGCAATGACACGTGTGATGGATGGATTTGTTTTTTTAATTCTGTAAATCAAATCAAATCATTCTTTATTTGCGAAAATCAGTACATGTGGTGTTAACTATCATATATATTGGATCCATGATTTTCCGCCAAGTGCTATGGCATGCAAATCATGTAAACATGAATAAAATATTTTTTGTGATATTTTATACATTTACATGAAATTACATTTACCTTTACCGATTTTTTTACATTTAATTTTTTTTACATAACTTAATCTTACGAAAAATGATATTGTCATTGATACGATTGGCTGTCAACTGGTCAAACACATTAATGTAATTTTGACAAAAAAAAATCAAATTTGATGAGCTTCAGAGTTAAAATAAGCATTATTTTATCAAAAATAAGTATAAAAGTACGATGGGATCATACAAAAATTGAATTCCCGAGTCGTCTTATAGGGCAGAAGACAGATACATTACTGTATCTGTATCACTGAATTTTTCCCCCGAGATCCGAACTCGTACTTCCGTACCAATTAGCATACCACTGAATCACGGAGGCGGTATTAATATAAGTGTCATTAAATACATAATGTGAATAGGTCAACCTTATTACCATCACTTCCTGTTTACCGTTCGGCGATTACTTCGAATTACGGCCTATAGTATAAGGATAAAAATCTAAACTTAATCACAAGGCGCTCAGTCACTACTAATAAATAGCATAGCATTTCGGGTGTAATTCTCTTAATGAACAAACCTCAACAGACCCTAGCGTGTCTTGTTAATCATTCTTATGCAAATAACTGCAACAATCCATTACATATTATTTGACACACGAATTAGAGCAATGCCCGTTAGCAAATATTAACAAGAAGTAATAAGAATAGTAAATTATATGAGATAATCTAACTTTCATTAGATGCGTGCGCGCGGCGGTGCGCGGGCGCAGCCGGCGTTGCTGCACGCGAACTTTCCCTCTCAACTCATTCGATATGGTTAACCTTCAGAATTACACGCTAAATTATTCAACAAATATGCACATTATATCATTTAACGTATATTAACCGATGGAGCTTGTTTCTTGCTGATACATTCATGACGTAATTGTCATTATGAAGAGACCACCAACGAGATGAAAAATCTGACATCTCTAGTAATAAAAGGGAATTAACTACCCCTCAATTTTACCCTTGAAAAGTAATATATAATGCTGGACCATATATGTATATTAGAAGCTATCCCCTTACCAATCTACTCTTTTCTATAAGGCCGGTAACGCACCTGTAAATCCTAACGTAACGATGTTGCAGACGTCTGTGGGTAACCACTTGCCATCAGTTAAGCTGACAGCCCGTTTGCCCCCTATTCCATAAAAAGTGCCAAAATTATTGTTTCAAATATTTTTTACAATTTAAGTAATTGTACGCTGTGAAACACGCTGAGATTGTCACAAACTTGCATTCATGTATGAATCGGGCTACTAATGCATACAAAGGAACTTAAAACGGGCTCGTTGGCGCGTTCGGTAGAACACCTGCCGTGCGTATCGATGGGTCGTGGGTTCGATTCCCACCGGGAGCACATGCTTATAATTTTCTGTAAGCATGTTTTCCCTACGTTTGGTAACTTCGGGCATTGATCGGGTGGGAGGAATATCTAAATTCCGACCGGGTAACGAACCACCGTTCATAGATGGAAAAGCCGTGAAGTGCATATTGCGCGTTTCGGTTTCAGTCTATGGATTTCCGAATGCTCGAAGTAAAAAAATGGGTCGACAGCGCATCATTGACTGATGTTCTGTGGCTGGGGTGTCACCTACCATCAAGGTAACCTCATGCTCGTCTGTCGATATCTGACATAAAAAAAAAAAAAAAAAAAAAACTATCTTTATTATCTGATTTCGTTTCCTAATTGTGCTTTACAAAGCAGGCTTTCCCCCTTGATTTTATTTTACCATTAGACTTTAAAAATAACACTAACAATCGAATTTCCTTCGCCTAGAAAGTACAATCTATCAAGCAACTAAATACTTAGTCAAAAAGTCAAAATATTTTAAATTACGCGTCATAAAAGAAACCTTAACCTTTTTATGACGCATTGACTTCCATTGTATAGCAATTAACAAGCATATGGCCGTAATAGTTAAATATATTAACAGCACGAAAAGCTCATTTTTATAACAATAATATTATAGCAATTATTTGAAATCTGGCTGGTATTCACGTTCAATATCTTGAACTTTTCTATTTATACTTTGAATATAAATAATTACCTACAATTTAAAATAAACGTCACATTTCCGTGTAGTATTGTTTATGTTATTGTATAATAAAAAAAAAATACTTACTGCAAGTCTCGAATAAAACATCTCGGAAAAAAAATAAGTGAATTATTTATGAGTTTATCGTATAAGTTTAAATATATAATTATACTTTAAGGAAGACCTTTCAAAATCCATCAGTAGTGGTTAATTTTTAAAAGGTGAATGTGTTTTTCCATCTTTCACAGCAACACATGTAGGTATATACACAAACACACATTAGCTATTATTTGAAAAAAGGCAATGCGTTAACATACGATTATATCCAGATATATTCAAAATCAAAATCAAAAGTTTTTTATTTCAAATAGGCCTTTGCAGGCTCTTATGAAACGTCTAGTTGCACGGTTCCAAAAAGTGGGTCTCATGGAGAAGAACCGGCAAGAAACTCCATAACAATTAATAGTGAGGGCGGGAAGATCACATGATTACATTATTTCAGATAAGCCTGAACCTAAATTGACGGTAGGTGCTCTCAACAGTCAATAAATGTTGCCAGCCTATTTTGTTTTTACTTCAAATATTAAAAACGAAATAGACCGAAACTGAAATTTTAGTTTTTGGATGAATTTATTTACTAGATGAAACGATATTATTTCCGTCAGTTTAATGTTCGAAGTCGTCAAAATATCTTAATCCCGCCAGGAATCAAACCAGCTTCATCGAGTCAAATACTAGGAGAATCTAGTTCACCAATTACATATTATATTAATATCTCATATTTTTGGTAACTGAAACAGCTTGTTATTTAGTATCGTATTTTGTAACAAACATTTGACTTCTTGCTCCATATTTTAAGATTCATTAATATTTATGTAAATTATATCATCCGTATTACGTTACACTCCGGCTTTGAAGCGTTTCCCATACGATACGATCTGCGTTGCCGCCGTTCTGGAGATACAGACAGACAGGCAGATAACGTGGGAATAACATAGAGGCTCTATTTAATGGCTGTTACACGTTTTGTAGCAAAGCTTTCTAATAGAAATTTCTGATAGCAGTTGTTGCTAAATTCTTAACTAGAAATTAGCAAGCTTTAGATAATGAGTCATCTAGATACTAATGATAGCACATCTGATGCGAGAAGATAAACTTTTCTGTGGCCGATGAACATTTGTAACTTTTTTTTAAAGATTATAAATCCTCTTAAAAACATATTAGATTTTCCTAATATATTAGAAACATCCCCAGTATATTTGACAAAAATAAATTATTTAAAAAAGCTTAACTTCTGTTTTCAATTATGTTTTATTATTATAATAAAACATAATATTGTATTCATAAGCTCAGCTATGTTAAAAAAAGTTTTGTTTGTTACATTGTATTCGAAATGGCAGCATTCGGCACAGTTGACCACAAGACACAATGACCACAGAACCACAGATTTATATATACCTTTTCCGTTTTTTGGAGCTTTTTTCTAAACACTTGTTCAGTCATTGACAGCTATACCTACTTCTCTCTAAGACTTACTACGAAGACGTTCGTAAAATCTATAACTTCTGAATCTTTGCGGCTCAAGATTAGTTAAATATTTACAGCAACTGTCAAAATATATACACAAAAAATTGAATCTATCGACAATAGCTATATAATATATTGTTAAAAAAAAATTGTTTCGTAATTATTACTCGAGGGATCCGTAGCTCGTTACATAAATCGATATTCTAACCAATAACTTTGTAAAAAGCTAGACATAGGGAAAACTTATTTAAAAAAAATAATATCAATAGATGAAATCGCGTTTTATTCCGTTATAAAGTATTTTATTTAAACTTTTGATACTCGCGTTAATATAAGACAATATTAGATAAGGTTTGAATCTGCTAACCATCGAAATAAAGACTTACATACATACATATTATTTCATTATCCATTTCGTCAACACCTCATGAGTATTAGTTTCGGTAACATCTCCAAACAAGATAAATTTTATGATGTAATAATTGCTAAAACAATGGTCGTTAATATTATGTTCTTCGTTTAGCATGTCTTAATTTTTGCTTATTAAGTCATTACACCAAACACCTAAGAATTTATTACACTTTTTGACTTTTTCCCACAGCCTTTGTTTTGATATTTTTATTATATAAACGTGTAAGACCTTATTTTGAAGCTTTGAAGCAATGTCGGTTTTCAAATTTAACGCTAATTATTTAAAAAAAATTGTAATAATAAAATTGATTGCAACTAGATATTATATTCGAGTACCTATAACAATTTCAATTTACTTAAAACGAATTTAATTAAGAACTACATAATAAATTAGTCATAAATTGATTAATTCGTAAATCTGAACATAAAATATTTGGTAATTTTGTCATTTAAAAATCAAATAATAATCATTTTAATCCCATATAGACATACTACTACTGTATTGGAAATCAATTAAAAGATAGGCGAGACTGAATATTTCTATCGTCCATCAAGGCACTAACAACCTCATATCGCGTTGGCATTTAAAGCCAGTCATTATGTCAAATAGTACCTATGTAAAATTATTATGAAATTGTAGATTACTATATTTTTTACCAACATTAACGGTAAGTGAATGTTTATGTTTATTATTATAAACTAAAATATTATGCAATTTATTATTTACGCCGTGATTAATTCTTTATTAAACTCGTAATTGTATGTATAAAATAGGTCTTACAAATAATCATAAAAACCTTATCAATATTAATTCATTAATCATTTTATTTTAAACTTTAAATTAAAAATAATAGTGATATTTTCTATGTTTTGGAGCTTTTTTGTTGCTACCCTATATTATTGATAATATTTATAAATGTTTCTATAAAATATGGGACAGTATGAATGCAAATATACTACTGATATCCCGACTTCCCTATCCCTACTTCCCTACTTAATATTATAAATGCGAAAGTAACTCTGTCTGTCTGTATGTTACGCTTTCACGCCTAAACCACTGAACCGATTTTGTTGAAATTTCGTCCTATGTGGGGATGAAAGTTCGCAGGGAAGTCCAACCAAATCTATTAATATATTTACTATACGTATATTTATTGGAATCAATTAAACATATTATTAGTAAAAATGCCGTACAATCAAAGATATCAAAGTAACCAGGGTATCATGAGAGGGATGGTGGTAGTTTTTGAAACAAAAACGTAGTTTATAAAAATGTATTAAGAGAGATTAATATGTAAATGATATATTATATAGCCGCGATAAGAATATTACAATAGTAAGGAGATTGATGAAAAAATTGTTCGGATAATAAATAAGCTACCCGTATTACAAATTCTACGCAGACGAAGTCGCGGGCAGAAGCTAGTAATGTATATGTGACAAAAAATAACTATAGTTAGTTTAATTTAAATTCATTCGTCTAGGTTCAACATCGACATCCAAATAGCACTTACGGTTTAAGAATTTATTTATCTCTTGACTTAAGTACTTATGCAATAATTATGACGTATATCTTAAATGTTAACATGCACTTTAGTGCAATATTAATTTCTTAGTATTGACTAACAAATAAAAATGATAAGTTCAGGGTTATTTTTTGTACAGATATAGTAAATTATCGATCCGTCATCTTGGATAAAAATGGACATGGAATGTCACGCGGAAAGACTCAAGTGAGAGGAATATTGTTTCTCGAAAGTGCGAAGTAATAATTAACAAATAATAGGTCAGCAAAGCAACAGTGATGATGTCCGGAAGATCTTCTTAGGTATATTACATTCGGAACAAGATACCGTGGTATCATGTGAGCGATATAATAATCTGTCGATATTTGATATAAAATTATTACCCTTAAACAAAATCTACTCTGAGTAATACAAAATTTTTTTTCAAATTTCTTTTAATTTGATGTTGCACACAAATGTCGGACTACATTTCTTCATAAAAAAGTTATTTCGAAAATTGTGTTACCTTATTTTATTTTATTCCAAGATCAATGTACAATACCTCAAATAAATCGAAATCACACAGTTCTTCAGGAAAGCTTTTCTGTGACTATTCCAACCGATCTGTAGGATTATTCACGATCATTCGAAAACTTTCCGTTCCGATATTACAAGATTTCGTACCGATATATCAAGCTTTCTATCATTAAATACTAAGATTCTAATCAGAAATTCCCGAAGAATGCCGATGCTCAATCCTATGGGAATTGTGAATACCATTTTCATATCCGGTAAATACGAAAAAACTTTCAGTGGGAGAGCGTAGCTTTCCGGGCGGATCGATTTCGAATGATCGTGAATAGCCCTACTGGTCTGATATCATAGACAAGAGTCTACGACGGGAGTGAATGGAGGATAACTAAAAAAAAAAAACTAATAAATCTCCATTTATTTTCTGAAGACATAAATTTAATTTTTTTAACACATTTCATTCTAACTAAAGTTTATTGTTATTTACAATAAAAACGAATAGGATTTAAAGCGTGAAATCTTTATAATTTTTTAAAACCATGACAAATCTGTCTTCAGTTTGAGGCTTTAATAAAATTTCACAGCACTTTGTCTTATTTTATGTTAAACTTATTGTTATTGTGTTTGCGTGTTTATTAGATTTCAAGCTATAAATTTTATGGTAGAGAAATACACTGCATTTGTTGTGATGCAATTGACAAATCTCTATTGTTCATTGAAGTATTTTCCAAATCAAGACAAGGATCTTATTTATAAGCGGTTTCAAGTCCTCAAGTGTTTAGCACCCAATCACTAAGTACCATAATAAGGACGGTGAGAACTTTCCGTCAGATATCGATAGACAAGCGTGATATAATAGGTCTACATCATTAGATAAATAAGATTTTTAAATCTAGTTTTCCTGGGATTCGAATCCAAGACCTTCGGTGCTGAAGGCATTGCGCTTATCACTGAGTCACGGAGGCATTACAAGTTGCCATGTGTGTTTTGTGTTAATATTTGGAACTTGTTCGTTGTAAATATATATCCAAGATTATCCACCACCAGTTCGCACCCCTCTTCCTTTTTGATTAAAATAGCAAAGGAGTGAAACTCTCTTCCAGCGACAGTTTTTTCTCGATCACTATGATTTAGATGTTTGGCGCGGGTGAATAGGCTTTTTCTAGGTCTGCGTGCTCCACCTTAGATCACATCACTACTGACCACCAGGTTTTTGTAAAATGATGAATGGAAGTCGAGCATGGTAAGGTTCACGCACTACCAAACTATGGAATGAATTATCACCCTCTGTGTTTCCATCCGATTACGACCTCGTTGGTTAAAAAGCGAGCCTATACATTTTTGAAAGGCCGACAACGCATCTGAGACTTTTAAGTTGCGGATGTCCATGGGCGGTGGTGATTACTTACCGTCAGGTAACCCACCTGTTCGGTTGTCCGCTCTGTTATAAAAAAAAAACGGCCGCCTATCATACATAAAAAAGATGGCCGATTTAAAGACCAGCAACGCACCTGCAAGTCCTCTGGTGTTGCAGATGTCCATGGGCGCCGGTAATTACCATCAGGTGAACCGACTGCCCGTTTGCCCCTTATTCCATAAAAAAAAATGTGTAGATGTCATCTCGAGCTCGCGATGTCCCAACACTGACAGCAGACACCAGTTCCCACGGCTCCACGCTAATTGTGCCACTAACCACTTATATAAGTCGGTGATGTTTGTCTTTGATGTAACTGGCCGATTCCTCCAGTCACGACGTTTTGACGCGTGTCGCGTTGTGCAATTAGACGCGCTGATAACTGAATTATCTTTATATAGAGAGTTCTTCTCTCCCTCTGTAGCTCAGTGGTAAACCCGATGCGTTTAGCCCCGGAGGTCCTGGGTTCGAATCCCGGGGAAACAAGATAAAAACAATAGTTTAGGTCGGGCAGGGCACAGAAGGCTGATCACCTACTTGCCTATAAAAAAAATGATCAGTGAAACAGACACATGCAGGGGTCTGCCCCATGCCCCACTAGGGGACTCGGGAATTCACTTTTTTAGAGAATTCTTTTGTACATATAATATCAAATGTATACATTCTTTTGTTCAGTGACTGAACTCCTCCTGAACCACTTGAACGATTTTGATGAAATTTCATTTGTGTTTGAGTGGCTCCCTAGATGGTTTAAATTTACAATGGTACTGCGATATACTTTAAAGAATATCTATTTTAAGAAGCGATCGCGCAGGAAGCGTCTATCTACTAGTTCATTTATAAAATTAATTAAGGCGTTCATTTTTTCAAAAATCAAATTATTTCATGTATTATCTTTTACAATAGCTAATACATAATTATAACTCGCTACTTAATATTTTCCGGAAAGTTCTGTGGAGAGCAGGATTGTGATTATATTCAGGTTCTAAGGCAAAACTTCAATCACTTTCATACTCAGTCAGGACTCGTCTTATTAGTTTTACTATGTTTATATATTACGTAGGACTAGAGAGGCATATAAGAGCATATTAAACGGAAGAAATCTTCTAAATGTTTGTTTAAGTGAAATTTGAACATGTATTGCATTGACTAGGATAAGTAAAGCGTGATACATTTATTTTAATTTTCAATTATCTAATTGGAATAATTAGTATCTTTAAGCAATAGGTATATGT
Source organism: Anthocharis cardamines (assembly GCA_905404175.1). Classification (NCBI taxonomy): domain Eukaryota; kingdom Metazoa; phylum Arthropoda; class Insecta; order Lepidoptera; family Pieridae; genus Anthocharis; species Anthocharis cardamines. Next base: position 10,074,443 of record FR989969.1, read on the forward strand.
TTTAAGGTGTCCAATCTGTAACGAAATTCTTAATTCAAAAATTATAGAAAACTTACGGGTCATGGACCTCCTTGTACTTCAATTATATGAAACAGTTAAGAGATTAACAGTAACACATGCGAAATGTACTTGACCGAAAAAATAATTATATTTAATGAACGCTAACTATTGTCTCTGGTGGAGGACGATTGCGAGACTATTGTTGTGTGTACCGCACTTTACACCTGGATATTATACGCCAACATTACTCGCTAACGAAATTAAAAACTTATTAAGTTCGTTTAAAACAATTAGAAATGGATAATGGATAGACTCGAGACGCCTTGGTGGCGTCGCGTCGTCGGCTACGTATCAAAACTGTGAATATTGTAATGTATAGTGGTGAACTCAGTTGGTGACGTTGCAATTGTTTGGATACGTAGCCACGTAGCACGTAGCGTTTCAAAAGGCAGGATTCTTATACGCAACTTACACATAATATTATAAATAAATCTAAGATAGTATACACTGCTTCCGTCGGGGTTTTTGGTAGCATCCTCTGCGATCCCAGAAACTAAACGAAGGTTTTACTCACCCGGCTTTCTGACTAGCAGAGAAATTAACCGGCTGAGGTCGAGTCCCACACTCCTCCCCGCATAACACCTCTCGGGGGTTACCCGCTGTGCAAATGCATTCCCCTCTGTAAAAATAATATTTATATACTGCTACGAATCATTATAAAAATCAAATCACAATTTTATTTAACCAATAATTTACTAAATTAGACACCTTGGCTCAATAGACGATACAACTAGGTCCTGGATTAAATTATCAAATAAGTAAATAGAAGTGCACTCATTGAGAGCATAGAAATTCTCTATTTAAGTAGGTCGTAGAAGCCCGTTCAACTATAGAGAAGAAGCAGTTAGGTTAGAGAGACTAGAAAAATAACAGATTAAAAATCTAGAATGGTTACCTCTATTTCTTCAACAAAGTCCACGTTAAAATACATAATATATTAAAACATTAATACAAAAATAAAGCAAAAGTGTTATGTTTATTTATAATTTGCCCCAATGAGTTGTATGCATTATATGTTTAATTATTACTATGTTTATAGACAACAAGTGGGGTGACGTGAATAAGGTAAAAGTTCTTATAATAATATTATGAATTTAAAAATAAAACTTTAACCCGATTAAAACGCGAGTTATATTTATTTATCATTGTTTACAACTTACGTGGTCGTAACGTTAAATGTATGTATAATGTATATACTATATACATAATAATTATATTATGTTGATTTTTTCAAAGTATTATTCGATATTATTCCTGTTGTGAACAGCTTTGTGTTACCCACATCTATGTTTTATCCACTGAACTACTAAATAAATCAATTCAAACATCGATGCAACGCAACGTACTCGTAATAAGAAGTAATATGTTGTAAGAATATAATTTCGACATAGATATGACACTTTGTTCCGAATTCCCAGACGCATCAAAGGCTTCAATCTATCGAACTATTCGGAAACCATCTGATAACAAAACCAGAGCACATGAATATTGACACATAGAGACACTCACGACTAAAGATGTTCACGCAAATGTCAGAGTCGTGTTAGGAACCAATGCAATCCTATGTCAAGGACATCATACTGTTTCATTCATTACGCAGTTCATATTATTTAAATTCAATCATATACATTGAAAGTTACTCGCAGTTCCATTCTCATTCTTATTTGCTATATTCCTAGCTAAATCCGAAAATAGGTTACCAAAGAGCCAATATTATCATCTAAATTAAGCAAATCGATAATCGTAATGAGTACCTAAATCACATTTTAATCCTTTAAAGTTTAATCTATAAAAGGTTATTTCATATACCTAAATCTGCGATCCTCGCGTCGCGTTAGTAAAAGACAATATTAACATGGTTATTTCAAATCAAAAGACACTATTTTTTTTTTAAATTGCCATCGCATTCCTATTTAAGGTGTATTAATGATTTTCCGATATTCAACTATTCTAATGTCAGTATCCTACATAATAGCAACATTTTAATAGGTATCTCAAAAGAATGTCATTTTTGAATAAAATTTTGAACTGATTAAAATACTATTTATTATATTATTTACCGCGTTTCGAATGCTTTTCAGCAAGCGTGGTCAAGCTTTTGTGAAACTTCAAATCATACAGGTCAGCCACCTTTCAGTTTATCTTGCCTACGGAATACGGCCATAATATAGCAACTTCTTAACACATGACTATGGTTACAGATTTAAAGGCAAATGACAAGAGACAAACAAATGAATCAGAAATAATAGAAAGAAATAATCACTAGAGATCTCATCACGTCCGCATAGTGATTTGTAGGAGATAATTTTATAATACTTTGTCCGATTGTCGTTACATAAGGTTCACTTTCAAATAGAATGGATATAGTACTCATCAATAGTTCACAACGGTCCAAGTAATAGGTGATATAACGCGATCAATCTAAAATCGAATGAATAAATCTAAGGCTAATTTTTTAAACAGAGAATATTATTAATAAATCAAGATTCTTTTGTTTTTGAAGCGAAACTTCTTTATCGACGTATGGGAGAAATTTTGTAAGTATCGTCACGTTTTTCGGTTACGCGCCATGTTGCTTTTTTATCAAAGTTTAGTATAGTGACGTAAGGAATATAATGTAATATATCATAATAATAACAACAATATATTAGTTTTGAAGTTTGGTTTGAAATAAGAATAACATTATATTAATTTGAAAGTGATAAAATCTTTTTTCTTAAGGCTTAAGCCTTATCTACCCCATTTTCGTGAAGTTGCAAATAGTACAAAATCAAATCAAAATCAAAAGTTTTTTATTTCAAATAGGCCTTTGCAGGCTCTTATGAAACGTCTAGTTGCACGGTTCCAAAAAGTGGGTCTCATGGAGAAGAACCGGCAAGAAACTCCATGGACACTCTTTTCAACAATGGTTTAGCTTACAAAAATGATATGTCGTAAAGAAGTTTCACTTCTTACCTGTGTACTCTGGTACACACACACAATTTTTTTTATTTACATATAATTTTTAATTCGGTTATTTAGCGATGAAACACTAACTTAGACTACATAATGATGCATGTATTACATTATCCTAGAAGAAAATATCACGAGTCTAGCTGCTTGAATGTTGAATGTTCTTTAGCAGTATCCATCGTTTTTATTGTAGTATGTAAGTTCCAATATATTTGTAACTAACCTTACCAGGCCTACAGACATATATTATACACATCTTTCAGTAAATATACCCCAAATTATAATAAACCGTATCTAAATATACAAACAGAAATAGCCACTTTAATTTTTACAACGTAATTATAGTAATAAATGTCACCACGTAATACGTAATAAATGTCAAACAGGAAGTCGAGATGAAAATATATTTGTATGTATATATATTTTCATCTCGACTTCCTGATTACTTTTACGTGATCTAAAAATAATGGAATAATTAAATTATATTTACAAATAACAAACAATAATTAAGCCGCCTAAATGTAAAACTTGCACCACAAACTAATTGTATCATCCCACTGACATCGTGAGCGATGACACAACAGTGAACGATCATAAATTACGCGACTTCGACTCTGCCTCGCCTCTAAGTAGATAAAAAAATGCGTCTAATTTTTGTAATGATCACTATTACCATAATCTAGCGATCACGAATATTTCCCGTGTTCAGATTTCACTTTGTTCGGTGGCTCATAGTCAGTACTACTGAGTGAGCATTGTATTAGCATTTAATTTCAAATCTTGCTGGAAAAAGACGACCTTGTTGGCGTGTATGGTAGTTGTAGAATCTTGCTTTCTGACGGGTCGCAGTTCGAATCCCGACAAAACGACATGTATATATTTGTATATAAGCTTGTCTTCCCCACGTCTAGTCACTTCGGGCAGTAAATAGGTGGGTACCTAGTATTGTATTTCCGACTGGGTAACCACCCACCGATCTCTGGGTCTCTGGATTTCCGAATGCTCGAAGTAAGACATAGATCGACAGCGCATTATTGACTGATGCTCTGCCTCTCAGGTATCACCTATCATCAAGTGAATCTCATGCTCGTCTAATATGATAGTAATTACCGTAAAAAAATAATATGTCAATTGAATGTTTCGGTCAGAGTACACAGAAACCCGATAACTTGTCTTTAATGAAAAATTATTAGTGAAATAGATACATTTCTAGCCAGCCTCATACCCGATAAGGGGACTTGGGAATTCCCATCTTTATTAGAATTTACATTGTGAAATATTCGTATCTGGACGACCCTGAATAAGCTTAGAACTTTAATATAGCTTAAATAATTTTATCTTTATGCATATCTAAACTTATTGCAGCGATGCAACATCAGTGTGCATAGCGCATCGCACTGTAGAGACGAAAGCAAGGTCAAAAGTTACCGTTTACCGGCTAATGCCTTTAATAAATAATATATAATAGTTTAGAATCTAATAAAACAATAGAGTTTAAAAGTAACGCGTCAATTTTTTATTATTTGATGATATTACACGTTCGTATAATTGAAAAATAGTGTTAAAGCCATAAGTAAAGAATAGGACGTTTCTACCATTTGAAAATTGTTTGATCGTCATTTTAAAGATAACCCTGCTTCGGTAAAAGATACGTTATGTACCTACATCTTTTTTTTCTATATGTGTTATATAGTTATCGTCACTTAGTATACGGTTCAGTTAGTAGCCAGTTCGTTGGCCCTAAATAAGAAATATAAGTGTAAATATCAGTGAGATAAAAATGTTAAATGAATTTTAATATTTTTTTAACTACCAGACCCTTAACGCCACGGCAAACTTCGGAGGGCGTTAACTCCTGAAGTTTCTGAATTGGTTTCTATTAAAATGTTTTTCTGTTTCACTAATAAAGATTATTATTTATAAAAAAAAAACAAAAGAAAACATATTAGAGGTACATATTAGCCGTAACAGAAATATAGGCTAACTTCAATATAATATATTAATTCCAGGCAAAAATTCATCTGATAAAACAGCGATTGATTAACCGCATCCTCTTTTATTATAGTAATAATAAAAATTCTATATTGCACACAAAACACTTAACTGTAAAAAAATACAGTACAAAGGGCAAGAGTTCGGGCAATTTATTTTTGACCGAATTCCTACCAGAGGGTTGAACGAACGACTATCGAGAAAGTATTCGTATCGTCCATCTGTCAGTTGCATGAGAAATCATTTGAAATTTCATACAAATGACTGATGATTCGATAGTTGTTCGTCCTCCCCACTGATTGTAATGCGAGCATGCTTACTTAGAATTTTTTGGTGGTTATTTCATAACAACATTTACTCGATAATAGCTGTTATCGGAGCACCAAATGGCAAATAAAACGTTTCACGCACTATTTCCAAAACAAAACGAGTCAGGATGCCGCCGATCGCCCCTCGATAGACAAACGAGCGTGAAATGAGATTACACTCGGCCTTTCATTGTTCCTACAATTACCTTACGATACTGCATAAGGTTGGAGAACTCATCCATCTATTTTAAATCCGTTTGATAAAGTGAATCTATTCTATAGACTGATGGCCTTAGACTTGAGGTCACTCAGTGAACTATGAATAAATACGTACATATATATATATATATAATTGATGAGTAAGGTTAATAATAACCACAAGTGGTTTAAACTAATGTAAGGTTGACAAATAAAATAATTTTTACCAGATTAAAATGATTCATTATATTACTTATCCCGACGTTTAGAATGCTTTTCAACAAGTAAATAGTCATGTATGAGCTGTCATAGCTTTTCGATTATGATTTTCAGAGATACTTTAATCACACATATTTATTAGAATATTATAGAAGATCTTATTTAGTTATTTTTAAAATCCTCACTTTGGTGATTTTTATCGACACGTAGGTATCTAGATTTTTTAGTAATGGCGCGGATTTGGTGGTATCCCTAGAAATGCAAAAACGTTACATGTCTTCATTACCTACTACATAATATACTTCATTAGATCTTGCTTTTCGCCTAAAGCTCTATGTATTATTATCTATTGATGGGCTCATTGGCGCGTTTGGTAGAGCACCTGCCGTGCGCACCGATGGGTCGTGGGTTCGAATCCCACAAGGACGTCATGTTTATAAATTTTTGTAATGTCTTCTCCACTTCTGGTAACTTCGAGCGTTAAACGGATGGGAGGCATATCGAAACGAACGATAACGAACTACCGTTCATAGATGGAAAAACCATGTATAATGTGCGATTCGGTTTCAGTCTATGGATTTCCGAAAGCGCGAAATAAAAAGTAGGTCGACAACGCATCATTGACTGATGTTCTATGGCTGGGGTATCACCTACCATCAAGTGAACCTTATGCTCGCCTGTCGATATCTCACATAAAAAAAAACTACTTTTATTACGATGTATACCAACTATCCAATAGAAACTAAATTTATATAAATAAAATTTAGTTATACAAGTGAGAATCGCAGGCTAGGAAATATAGGCGACGCGGACAGACGAGAAAGGACGTCCGTATCAACCCGAGCACACAGAGCAGGATTTAGGGGAAACAGCCCTGGCTTCCCACTATAGAGACATTGGAATAAATCTTTCAAAATCCGACGAGTAAACAGCTTTGTTTACCTTTACCTACTGAACTTTATGTAAACTGGATTATAATAATATAAGACTTTATTGCTGTTTTATCAAAATTTACAATACTTTTTTTTATAATTTACAGTGGGTAATATGAATTATCACTGACGATCGGTTCACAACAACAGCTTGTCCTTCGACAAAGGCCTCCTCCAAAGACTTCTACCGATCTCTGTCTCTTGCAACTCTGATCCATTCAGGACTGGCAACACTTTTGAGGTCATCTTCCCAACGTTTCGTCCGACCTTTATTTCTTTTGCCATCCCTGGGGTACAACTCAGTTATTATTTTTGACCATTTCTCATTTTAATCTCTTAGCATATGTCCATGATTGCCAAACATGATTGTATTGTTCTTAAATATAAAAAAAAAAATAGTTGGATTTTTTTTGGGGCCAGGGTCTGGAGGCCTTGGGGCTCCAAGTGTAGGGCCCCTGTTGCCCCAATACCTCTACTTCCGGGCCTGCGAGCACATCTAACCTTAAGGGAAAGTTCAAGTAAAAGTTACCGCGTGACCTCTGCAGCTTTCAACTGTCTGTTTATCGCTAGATTTATTTGTACTAGGTCTTTGTTCTTGGGTATACATTTGTAAAACAACGAGTTTCTATGGCTGTATACGTACGTACGCCGTAAACGTACATTACAAATACACGCAGGAAAGGTCGTATTTATAAATAAATTCACTTTATTTAGGTTTATAATGTTTGGATTACGGAGTCATAAAATAACAGTATTATTTTCTATTGTATATTGACAATATTTACATATTCAATCTATATTGATCCAGTGTATTCTTAAAATTGAAATGATCTGGAAAGAAAATACTAAACAAAAGCTTGTGTTGTTATTTCTGTGTGCTTATTATTTTCTTTTATTTTGTCTAAAATTTCGGCTCCAATTTTTATTGTCACAAGTGTATTGGTTGCCCCGGGCCTAAGCCAATAACGATCAGTTTCGGTTACATTAAATTATTGTCTTTCTGTACCAATTTCCTGACAAATCTTCCCGTATTTAATATAACATTATTATTATTATTATATTATAACGTAAAATCAAACTGCATATAAATCAATCCTACTACATTTATTTAGATTATTACACTAACAATGAAACAGTATTTGACCTTAGTTCAGTGAAGGGTTCGTATTAATCTATTTTTCAACAGTTAACACATTTAGGAAGTGGTCGGCGCTTTGCAGACAAACATTGCAACACTGTTGTTCTCATCGCTAAGTAATGATTATTATTGTTTCATCTGTGACCTTTTAGGTAATGAACCTATGTAAGCTTTATTTCGCTATTTTAAAGGCCTTTACGCATTTAACGATGGAATATTCACAATATTTTAGTAGTTTGCGAACAGCTTGAGTGTCTAATTATGTGTTCCTTTGTGAAGTATAGGTACGTTGGAGTCCATCAAATCCTGTAAGAAACGAAGCTTTTTCGAACTTTTTATGTGTGTCATACTTTCGAATAGTTGAAATAACTACAACTCCTCGACATCAACTAAATTTTCTTTACGGTCGAGCTGTTAGTTGTTACACTGATCGAGCTCACATTTGAAAAGAAGAAAGAAAAAGACATTTACACACACATAAAAAAGAGGTGTATTTATGTAACTCGACAAATTAAGTATATTGCGATTTAGTTATTTTATTATTTATCCCGATGCTTCGAGTGATTTTGGTATTTTTACTAAATTTAAATGTGTGATTACTTTCGTTATTAGAAGGTCAATCGCCCATCGCTCCATCATCTTAGGCAAAGCTGTAGTAATAGTGTCGAATAATCCTACTCAGTGCATCTGCGGCAATCGGCCACAGTACTGATTTTCAGTGGTTTCCATCTGACACTTAATTCAGCGGTGCTCTAAATAAAAATTAAATATTATACAATGATGAAAAAAGGCTGACTATAATAATCAAAAAATATATACACGTCAATTTATCGCAGCTCTATGTGGGTTACCATTACCACGCTGAAGAGCATTCTACTTTCAAGAATCATACACCATTACACCTTTTGCATCAACCATCAGTTACGAATCACAGCCAGCTAATGGCATCAGTCGAAATTCAGCTAGGATGAGCAATATCTACTAAGCTTTATTCTGACTAAATTGTTATAAGGAAATTAAGATAAAATCAAACAATTCTGTAATGTAATTTGAAACAATTTAGCAAACGTTTTCGATTAGCAACGTTATTGTTAGTGTTTCGTGCTAACACCTTGATACCATTGTGTTGCTAATAGCTAGATTTCCTGAAGAACTGGTCCACTATTCTTCATAAGTGATATTAGTTGAGCGCTTGATGACATGACCGCCTCAGCCACGGGATATCAAATAAAAGTTTCATATTTTATGTTAGCAGTACATACATTTTTGCAAATTGGTGCGGTACAAATATGTAGGTAGTTTTTAGTCAGTTAACCTTCCCTGAACACAAATTTAAAGGCTTCAAAGCATACAGATTTATTAACTGTTCGGCATAAAATATTATATAATGTTATTGAGGGTAACTACCCTGTTGACGCGATATATTCTTGTCAATCGAGTTTCTGACTTAATATTTTAAACTAGTTTGTTAATAGGCGTACCTCATGTTCCTCATTATCTTGGATCAATACGCCTGCGATACAATTTTTCATATATGTACAATGTAGTTATAAAATACGTCATGTAATTGTGCGTGTTATGAACTTATTCCCGATATTGAGAAGAATGTTCGGAGTGCTGTAGAGGTGACGTACATATTTTAACATTTCCCTTTTTTTTTATCTGGTATAATTATAATCATCTTCTTAAGGGTACCCTCCCTTAACATTGCATATGTATCACATCACATAATATCACATCAAACGTATTGTGCATAATCAGTGTGTCTAATTATCGTTATAAGAATACATGTATGTATGGGCCGGCCACTGATAAGTATTTTGTCATAAATAGTATCAAAAGTCTTCAGGATTGATAGATATTAGAATAATATTAATTTTATATAATATATACTAATACGTCTGTATCGGTAGGCACCGAAACTTCATTTAAAACAAAAATATATTCTTTATTTATTTTATTTATAATTTGGCCATCGCTACAGAAGACAATATAATCTTAATGAAGATGTGCCGGATTACAGGTGTCGAGTTTTATTGTCCTCCTTAGATGCGACCGCACTACATGGTTACATACGTTTCAAATTGGCTCTTACAAATTTGATACATAACAAAAACATAAAAAATAATAATAATAATACATAAAAAAAAAAAAAGAACATGACAAATAATTACATTATATATTAGACTGCGCGCAAGACGGCGCAGAAGACTTGAGTGCATTTTTAACTTGATATTTAAATTTTAATTTATTTGATTCAAAAATATTGAGATCGATTTTATTCTTGCTAGATGTAAGATCGTTAAAATGGCGACACATGCGAACCAAAGGATTGTAATAAGAAGTGTTGTTTTTGAAAATATTAATGCGGAAGAGTAGTGGGTGTCTGGGATTGGGTTTTATATTGAAGTTAAGGCATGAGATCAGAGCTGGACAGTCAATGTGGCAATTAATAAGCTTGTGTAAAAACATCAGGTCTTGGTGTTCCCGGCGAGTACTTAGCTTTATTACTTTATACATGTCCAGTCTTTCTTCGTAGGAGGGAATATGACCATAGTTATACCTGTAGCTAAGTATCCGAAGTGCCTTTCTTTGAACTCTTTCAATTTCATCGCTGTGAACATGATAATAAGGAGACCAGACAATTGAGCCATATTCTAGGATAGTTCGGACAAGGGTGTTATATAAATGAATAAATGTTGATGGCTTAGTGAAATCCTTAGAAAATCTAGTCACAAATCCCAACAAGCGAAGAGCCCTGCTAGTGATTTGGTCATAGTGATCACGGAAGGAAAGTTTTTGGTCAAAAATAATACCAAGATCTTTTGCTACAGGTTGACGCCGAAGAAGCTGTTCATTTAAATTGTATTGGTAATCAATTATGTTCCGTCTATTAGAAAAAGATATGTAAAAACATTTGTTAATATTTAAAAACATCTTATTTTTGTTGCACCATTCGAGAATTGTGTCGAGGTCCCTCTGAAGCCTTAGGCAATCATCTGTAGACATAATATTGTTATATACTTTTAGATCATCTGCATACAATAAACAAGGACACTTCAGATCCTGTGCAAGGTCATTAATAAACATGACGAAAAATAAGGGGCCTAAATGGGACCCCTGTGGCACACCAGAATGAACAGGAATAGGAGAAGACTTGATACCACTAATGACCACGAGTTGACTGCGTCTGACAAGATAAGATTTAATCCACCGAAGAAGGTTTCCATGTATACCGTATGATGCTATTTATTTACAAAGTATTTGATGATTGACTTTGTCAAATGCCTTTTTGAAATCTGTATAGATTGTATCCACTTGACCACGCTGTGCAAATACAGAGCAAATATAATTTTTATAAGAAACAAGATTAGTTACTGTTGACCGTCCTTTTACAAATCCGTGTTGATTTTCTGATAACGAAGTTTTTACTTCATTATAAATATAATCGTAGATCAGTGATTCGAATACTTTAGCTGCAGTTGACAGGATACTAATTGGTCTATAATTTTCACAGTCGGTGGGGTCCCCGGTCTTGTGTATTGGGACAATATGGGCAATCTTCCAGTAAGTCGGAAAGGTACCCATACTCAAAGATTTATTATATATTATTGCTAAAGGGCGGCATAGATCATTTGCGCATGTTTTAAGAAATCTGGCTGGAATGCCGTCTGGCCCAATGCTCTTGTTAGGATCTAGCCTTTTTAACTTGCTGCGCACTTCATGATCACATATTGTCATATGTGGCAGACGTTCCATACCATCAGAAGTATCGGGTTCAAACGAATCTGTATCTCCGGAGTCCTCGTAAACAGAGCTAAAATATTGGGCTAGGAGTTCACATATTGCCTGGCTACCCGTGGCATTCGAATTCTGAAATTTCATAGTGTTTGGGTAAGTAGTAGCTTTTTTTTTGGAATTAACGAATCTCCAAAATGCCTTGATGTTGCAAAGGATATCGCTTTCTGTTGAAGTAACGAAGGATGTATAACAAGACTTCATTAATAGTTTGGCCCTAGTCCGTAGCAAGGCAAATGTGTCATAATCCCGTTGATTACCATACACTTTAAATCGTCTGTGAAAATTATGTTTTTCTTTGAGGCACGCCTTAAGAGCAGGTGTGAACCATACAGGGTGATGAACACTGCAGTTGTTCGACATAGGTGTATACTTAGTAATAATCTCCCGTAAAATCGTATAAAATTTGGCCACTACACCATCAATGTTATCTGCCGTGTTCAATTCCTTATTCCAGTCTATCCCACGAAGATCATGTTTAACTTTTTCATAATCGCATCGGTAGTAGTTTAAGTGCTTGACCTTCTTGGGTTTTACTTTTTAATGGGTTGCAGTTTTGGATTCAATGTAATGCACAAAGGTGGATGATAGGTATCGAGCTTTGATAAAGGAATAGATTCATTAACGTATACTAAATCTGCTAAGTAAGCATGATAATTCTGATAAGTAAGCATGACATTATATCTAAAAATTCATTTTATGATATGAAAATAGCCAGTTCATAAAGAAAAATTAAATGTATTTTTCATATAAAATAAAAGTGTCAAAATTTATTTGTTTATGTTCTCTGAGGGTTTCTTATGGCTATATAACTATAACTAAGTAATATTCAATACAACCAAATTCCAAATTTGAATTGCTGTTATTAAGTGATTTTTGATTTCATCAAAATGATTAGTTTCTTAAGTAACTAGTTCACTCAGCAAGTTACCCGAAAAACAACTGCTTCGAATTGATGTTATCATTTGACCTGTTACCGATTGAGCCGATACGACCACTAAGTACCTGCGCGTCTTGACGCTGGGAAACTCGACGAAAACGCCTTTCGAAACATCGCGATTGTCTTGCAATCAGGAAGTCTTACAACTCCATTTGTAATGAAATAAATTCACTTCAAATTTCAATTGGACTACATATGGTGAGACGGTGCTTCTAAACATTGACTTATTTAAACGGGAAGAACATGAATAGTGGTCTCGAATCTACCGATTTTTCGGTAGTTTTAATAGTGTCAATTAATAAGTAAAATAACATTCCTAGTTTAAAAGACAGATATTAGATCAAATTTATTGTTTATTTATTCATTTACCGACTTTTTGGTTCAAATATATCAATTTTACTTCGTAATCCTACCGTTTTCGCATTTGATTTTCGAGACCACTAAACATGATATAATCCGAATAACATATCTATCGCATAAAAAATATGAAAGCCTCTTTGATTAGAAACTAGATATATTTTAAGATATGAATACAGGCCAATATATAAATATACATATAATATTTATTATCTGTACAAAGAATAATAAGCAGACCCCGACTTACCACAAATCTCAAGTTACACCAAGACCGATGTTCATCCTTCCTGTTGCAGAAAGCAGTATTTATCACTTACCAAAGGGTACTGTTATTGACTAGTAATTTGCATGAAATTATCCAGTGGTTTACTTCATCAAAACAACAGATAGTAACCTGATACCCGCTTGCGCGTCTGTTCGGACGATTGATCTTTGACATGTAATTGATCACTTGGAATATCAGGTTTTCGCTGTTATGTAAGCAAATATTTTTATGGAGAAATGGCAATTGCAAGATGATGTATGGAAGCTCAAAGATAAACACGAAATTATGTGCTCTATCATTATGCCGATGCTCTTCAGCTTTTTTAACTAATTAGGAACATCCAACTAATGTTTGTCAGAATATATTATTTTCCAGATACATTTGCACTCATAAGGCATGTTGAATTTTGTGGGTTGTCTCGTAACTACTAACTCGATTTGAACATATCTTTCTTACCGCGAGTAGGTGCATTACATACATTTTAATAAAATAATCTTCACTGGAATAAAACGCGATTTATTAACTACAAATATTATTTATACCTATTTATTTTTATCCTAAAATCTTTTAATAAATCCTATATATAATAATTTATATTGTATAAAAAATTCTATATCTATAATTTAATATGCATACTGTGAATTTAGAAGAATTTGATTAAAACCTATATAGTTTTTAATTTGGACCCTCGCGAGATTATCCCTACCACTCAAATGTTTTCATGTTAGTATAAACATTTATGTACCCTACTCAATATAATACAATTTAAATGTCAATTACATATCTGGTAGTTGGTCTTTGACATTAAATTGAAGAAGCCTCTGTAATCCAAGTACTTTCGCTATTATGTAAATAGATTCAATTCTGATTGCGCTCAACACGTTCCGTGTAAACATTGCATTTGATTGTTGCAGTTTTCAAACTAGCAACGAGCCCCGGCTTCACACGGGTGCAATGTAGATCTAATATACACAAAAAAATATGTGATATCGCTGATAATGTAGTTTTCTATTGGTGAAAGAATTTTCAAAATCGGTCCCGTAGTTTTTGAGTTTATTCATAACATACAAAAATTCAAAAATACAAAAAAAAAGTATAGATATAGATAATTCGTAAATTATATCAAACAATTGTCTTTCTCATTAGGCTCGCTTAGTTATCAACGAGACGTATTTACCTCGTTATCAAGCGTAGGCAGCGCCATTGCCGATTCGTAAAAACATCAAACATTAATATTTGCCGCTGTCTTCTTACACAATTATTACTTTAACATTTTATAATTAAAAAAATATAAATGTCAAGCTCAAACCATTATTTACACTAAGCTTAAGCTTCACTATTTATATAAGCTTATAGTTATAAACACTGGTAGTCAGGGGCGTAGCTTACCCTTGATGGCCCCTGTATAAAAATTTGGTGGGGGAAGGTAAATTTCCGCTTACATGGGTTCGGGGCCCCTGTAGCTAGGGGGCCTCATATCCTTGATACGACTGATACTACAGTAGCTACGCCGTATAAGCAGTATTTTTTTTTAATTATGCTAAATATGCTAATATTTAACTCGCTCTCGGAAAGTTGCGATTTTGCACTTGTAGGTGACGTATCTTGACATCAGCCGTCAAAAAAATCACTTTAGAAGACTTTGAGAAGGGTTTCCTTCGTGACCTTTTTAATATGTCAGCGATATGTTGACGTAAAGATAAGTTTTATAAACGTGATCGTGTCACACTCGCGACGATATCGTGTGAACTATCTACGGGTTGCTATCGCCTCTGCATCTCATGACTTCAGCTAACTTTCCTTTGTTATCAATATTATATATCTGTACATTAGTTTTAAGACGAAAAATACGACGTCCATCCATTTATCGTAATTACAATTAATTTATTTCTAACACAAAACATATTTCATCATCTTTGTATAATCTGAGTAGGTACCTATAACAGAATAGGTCTGCATAGCTATTTGATTAATTCTGTTAATCGTAATTCAATGATTAATAATACGTAATAATCTAGAATATGAGCAAAAAGCTTATGATAAAGCGAAATACACCCTAAATAATATAGGTGCTTTAAATTAAAATAAATAGCTGAATCCTAAGTTTAAATATACAAATATGCAGCTAGGTGAAAATGATATTCTATCAAAATAAAAAATATTGTAATTTCTAAAATTTTTGGAGAACCATTGAAATGCATTGCATCCATTTCGCGTAACAGCATTCATAAATTAAATATATCTACTTATTACACACTAACATACCTACTCAAGGAGCAACGTAGAATTATCATATTATGTATAATATATTATTACAGATTTCACACTTAAAACTTATACCTTTTATGTGTTGGTATGATGGTAGCTATATTGTTCGGTATTATTCATTGGCACAAATAAACATCAATTTAAAAAAATACTGATTAAATTCTATCTTTTCAGATTTACAATGCGGTGGAGGCGGAGTGACACCATGAATACTACACATTCAAAAATTCTTCTGGCGTTTCTGCTCATATTAGGTAAGTAGTCAACTACATTATATGTTTAGTTTCAATGTAGATTTTTATTCGAATACCGTATTTAATATAAGTGTTAAACTACTCAACTTTGGGTATTTCCTTTGCCTTACAAATTGACAACTCTGAGTCATTCACTTTACGGTTTTTTCGACCAAGACGTCAGGACAAAATTACAAAATATTAATTAACACCATCGTGACTTCTAGCACTCAGTAACGTATTACATAATGGAACTTTAAAACTGACCTTTTAGGATATGTGAATACACAAGCTCTTTGAGCAGAACGCATGCGACAGCAATCGATAAAACAAGTCGATAGAGATGACAATACAAACCAAAGATTACACAAGAGCACATTACATAAATTCAACAATAGCTAAGCTTTCTATGGACTATTACGGGATGTTCTAGGAACAATATAGCCGACAATAGATGTTATGTTAGTATTTGTCATTGTGTTTAGATGACTTCGTTTAATGATTTTGTTTTATTAGACAAGAAGGCAACATGTCTGTGAATAAGAGAGTACTTTGAAGCATGACTTACAGTTGTAAATGATCCTGCAGTGATTGTTTGCCGTCTATCAGTTGTTCGCTCTGACTCATCAATAGACTGTATCCATCCATGGACCGTGCCATATATTTTTGACAAGCTCGTTAGTGCGTTGGGTTAGGTCACCTGCTGGCCTAGCCTGATAACCACGACAAAACTTTGTCGACCTTTTTCTCGTGTTTTAATCGATTTGCTCTTTATATTTTCTGGGTATAACATGACACATAAAACTCGATTTCAAATGTCAAAAGTGGAGATATTTGTCGATCGAGATATTTTGTTTATCAAACTTGTCGATGTCGAGATATAATATATAGAGATGTCTTATATCTGGGGGCACGGTAGTGCCCCCGCCAAGTCGAGCAAAAAGCGGCACGGCCGTACTATACTTTTCTCGAAGTAGTTCGGGCCATTTTCGACCCCCTATAACTTCGTTGTGGATAAAACTAGAATTTTCAGTCACTAAGCAGGCATTGTATAATCTCGGTATATTTCAAATATCATTCTGTTTGAACCAGTAGTTTAAGAATTATAACTAGTCAAAATTTGATAATTTGTCACTCACTCACTCACTCACTGACTGACCGATCATCAAAACTCTAAGGCACTTCTAGCAGACATAGAAACTTGTTTAGAATACAATTAGTGTTTAGTCTATAAATCAAGGAAAAACTACAATATTTTGAAATTTCGGTCCAGTTTTCTAGATATACAATTTTTTTTTGTATTTTTGTATGTAATGAATAACTTAAAAACTACTGGACCGATTTTAAAAATTCTTTTACCGTTAGAAAGCTACATTATCACTGAGTATACATTATTATTACTAGAAAAAAATAGAGATCCTTAGAAATCCCTACTAAAAACAACCCAAGGTGTAAAAAAATTAGCCATAAAATGTCTTTCATCGCATGTGCTGCGGAATGTATTGATGATAGAACAAAAAAAACGCCTACAATATTATAGAAAATATCAAAATCTACAAAAAACTTAAGGAGACCATAATATGTCCAACTATTGTAGTTATGTCACTATAACTACTTTTTTACATTAAAAAGTTGATAAAAATGCCGATCAAAATCAGACTGTTATCCATAGCTTTGTATTAATTCTTATCCATATAAACTAAGAAAAGGACTATCTACAAAAAGAAATGAGATGCCATCAAAAACATAAATCGTAAAAAAGGCCAAGTCTTGCAACCCAGTTCTTCTATCGTAAAAAGTTGTGAGATCCATATAGGTAATACCAAGTCGGTCAATTTATTCAGTCTCTACTGAAGGATCCTTCTGTCTTAAGTAATTACATAATAAGCTAACCTAACAATATCTTATAGTGATCATATCAATGCCAATATTAAAAATCTTTGATGTTTAAAATAAAAAGATTGACTTGGCAATCGCACTAAACAATCTAATTTAATATAATATGTATTACTTGTGAGATACATTATGTTTTTAATAAAATAAAAAAAGATACATTGTGATTTCATGCGATAGCCGAGCCAATCTATTTATTTTAAACATCAAAGATTTTTAAAATTGATATTGATAATATGATCACTATAAGATATTGTTAGGTTAGCTTATTATGTAATTACTTAAGACAGAAGGATCCTTCAGTAGAGACTGAATAAATTGACCGACTTGGTATTACCTATATGGATCTCACAACTTTTTACGATAGAAGAACTGAGTTGCAAGACTTGGCCTTTTTTACAATTTATGTTTTTGATGGCATATTAGTTTCTTCACTCGTCCGCGAGATAGCTTGATGGTCATGCGGGCTGGACACCTACCTGCTTATTTCTATTCCGTCGCGAGATTGATTGCAGCTGACTGGATTGACACGTTTATGATATTCTATATTCGTGGTGTTCTCTACGTCTGGTAACTTTGGATATTAAGAAGGTAGGAGGTATTACGAAATTCCGACCTGGTAACGGATTTACTTTTCACAGATCCTATTGTTGAGGCTTTACTTTCTGTGAACGATGATTATACAGACATAATTTCTTTCCAGAAAGTCACCAACTTTTTGGAATAATTAGGCTTAAAATATACTTAATATTTATGACTTTATCATGTCATCCTTCAAAATGTCTGAAGCGATTTGGCTGAAATAAGGTTTTGGGAAAGTATACCATCTATTGCGGGCAAAGCCGCGGGCAAATTCCAAACTTTTTTCAATTCTGTTACTTATCGAAATCTTTTGATGTCTTGTATAATATCTAACTTCAAATAATGTCAAACAGTGAAAGTATCGATCCACCGTGAATAACTAGACAAATGATTAATAACTATGTATTATCCACGGCCATTATACACACAATATTGTCTTGGACAACAAATAACTTCTATTGTTCTTTATACAATGTTTGTTAGAAGATACATTTTATTTATGTTCTCCAAATCTCTTCAGCGATTATATCACGTACAATTACGTACTGAATATTTCAGCCTTCAGAGCGGACTGGATCACGCTTGCAATGAAACGTACCTATTATAATATAATAAATTGCAGATTAAGTTACTTATTATTTTAAATGTAGTTATGAAATTATTTGAGCTAGTTAAAAGTTTATGAGTTGAATACGCTACATTAAACCTATATCCGCCCGCCCTGTAGTAGGTTCAAGTTACAAACTAACAAGAGAAATTACAATCGCAACTTATATGCACTAATACTCAATTTAAATGTAAAAAAATGACAGACATATTTACTATGATCGCATCGATATGTCGTGCGTGTGCAGTGGTCAAATATTCCTAATATTATGTAGGGGTATATCGTTTTTTTGATAGAGTTATAATATTATAAAACTTACCTAAGTATTACCTACTTCGATAAAATACTTTATATTTGATTAAAACGCGATTTATTTATGCCGACGTTTCTTGCTTTTCAGCACGCGTGGTCGCGGCAGACTTTTTTAATCCGTTATAAAGTATTTTATTTAAATGTGTGATACTTGCGTTAATAAAAGACAATACTACTACTTCGATTAAACATAATTATGTAGTTATTATATTAATAGATTAATCATATAAAAATGTAATAAATTTTGTTAATAGAGATGCCTATTACAAATTTAAGTTAATGGTAAAACTCTTGAAACAGTATTACTCCGACTATAAATAGGAGGCAGTCCCAAGAGCATACTAAAGGCGTTATTATGTAATAGTAGTTGGTATAATTCTTGACTTACCACGATAGATATTTTTTGTCCCAGTACAATAGGTATCGTTAACACCGTTATGTCACACGACGATTATGTTTACTTACGATCTGCATAGCTCTGCCAATTGAATCAATTGAAATAACTACAATAGTTATAAACATTTAGATCCGGTCTTATATGAAAGTTGTCGCCAATTGTTGCCAATTATATGTAAATTATAAAGTAACTGACAGATTCACTTGATGGTATATAAAAGCTTAGTTAAGCTTTGGTCTGGTGATCATGACGCACAACGCCGCGGTATGCGGTATGCGTTGCCGGACACACAATCATATGAAAAACGTCGAGAATGGTCTCTTGTTCCGTCGCAGTATGCGTCAGCGGCGAGGGGCAAGCGCGGTGAAGTGGGGAGGTGTACTGCCGTCTGCCGCACAGCGCGGCGTCATTCTCGGTTCAACACTGCGGTGTGCGGTGTGCGTCACGGGTGTGTGTCACTGAGTCAATATGAAAAATTGTTCATGTTCACGTCTACCTTGGTAGCTGCGGCAAAATCAACTGACCACCTCTCCCCAGGGACGCTAAATGCTGCGTCGTGACGCTGCGTTGCGGCGCATACCTCGGCGTTGTGCGTCATGATCACCAGACCAAAGCTTAAGGATGCGTTGTCGATGTACATTTACTTTGATCATTCAGAAATTCATGTGACTCAGTACCTATAGCATTTCGTGTAGGTAAGTCGACTGGACAGAATTTGGATATAATTCCCGTCTGATAATGTCTCACCTGCCAGACGTAAGGGATAACTTATTGTGAATATACATATAATAAGAACATATCACTCCACGATTTATTTATTTATTAAGCCTCTATTAGACATGACAAAAACAGAACTTTACACTTTAATGAAAAGAATAACATAAATAATAACATGTTATTAATCATCATGACGGTTATAGGCTTTGTATCTTCCAATTTCCGCCATTTCTCTCGGTCTTGTGCCACCTGTATCACCTCTATCCAGCCTCGTCATTTTCTTAAGGTCATCGAACCAACTATCCATTGGCCTGCTCTTGCTCTGTCTCCCTTCGGACCCTTCCAACTTGTTACTAACCTGCCAAGTAGTTAGTAAGCCCGCTAGTAAGAAACCAGTATAGGAAGTAGTAATGAGGTAAGTTTTGTTCAATACTTCTTACGAGTTAGAGGCAGCGGCCGCTTCAGAAGAAAGTTATTCCTAATAATATTAATTTTCAAAGTTATGTTTAAGGTTTAGGATATTTATTTTGTATATGATTCCTTGTTAAATGATATCTTATTTTTGAAAAAGAGACACTCAACAGATACATTTCAGTATAGAAATTAACTACCCACAAGTTATTTTACTCACATACTTATGTATATAATTATTACAATAGAAGGTAGATAATGGTTAAAATTATTGTCTTTACAGTGTATATTGTTAGGTTTATGACTGCATTTTCACAAACACCTTTTTTGTGTCCCGTAATTTTTCGCATATATTCTTGAAAACTTCAACCGGCTGTCTATTAGGGTTTAAAAGAATAACCTTTAAAAGCGTTATAAGTAGACATGTCGAACGTAATCCGAATCTTCCGATACAAATTGGCCAATAAATAACCATTAAGCGACGAAATTTGAAATATCAAAAATAATAGTGCTAAAAGTGAATTATGTCCATTGTGCAAGGAATGTGTTAGAATTAGTATAATGTCGGTGTCGACAGAGGTTAACAACTGCAGTATGTTTGACATCGCGTGCTTAGGAAATTGCTATAATTTTAAATAACACTGCTGTATATTTTTTTTTTTTTTTGCAAAAATGTATTATTTCTAAACACAATTGTTTCGTGTGTTGCCATAAGTGAATTTCCGAATCCCCTAATGAGGCATGAGACAGACACATTTCTGTGGTCGTTTCACTCATCATTTTTCTTAACAAGTACGTATAGAATAGGTGATCAGTCAGATCAACATTTTGTTCTTGTTTCCACGAGATTCGAACCACCGTTGCTAGACGCAACGCACCTAGCACTAAACCATCGAGGCAGTCTTAAATATATAGAGCGATAAAATGGATTCAGTTCATCAATTATACTGATAACATACATATATTAAAGCCTCTACATTCAGCGAACGATACTCGCACAACTATATTTTCAGGAATTCTTTTAAGCCTTCGCCTATTAAATATTATCTTTGTGTAGGTACACTACCTTGATGGGCTCTTTGTCGCGTGTTCTACCACACCTGCCGTGCGCACCTATGGGTCGTGGATCCCACTCCCACACATTAATCAGTTGGAAGGAATATCGAAATTCCGACCGGGAAATGGACCACCGTTCATAGATGAAAAAACCGTGAAGTGCATATTTCGCTTTTCGGTTTTAGTCTATGGATTTCCGAATGATTGAAGAAAATTCAATGATTTTCTATGGCTCAGGTATCACCTCATGACCTCATGCTCGTCCGTCGATAAAAACAAAAAAAATCTTCTAATTTTGCTGCTGAGATGCGTAAAATATCGCAAAATATATTATTTCATAAAATTATTTTAATTACCCATATATCACAACTTATAACTACTATTCATAATTCTTTGAATCAAATTTGATTAAACTTAATAAAAAAAACAAAATATATCGTCTTTGTCACATACATTATGTCACAAAAACTCATTTATAATACTGTGAATTCTTTCAGGTTCCTTTAACATATCTGAGGGAGCGCGTCGAGCTCAACGAAGAAAGGTAACATGAGAAACGATAAGTAAATTTTCCAAAACCCCAGCTATCTCCATATCAATTTTATTAAAATCAATTCAGCTTTGTAACCATGCTAGTGAAACTACTTACTCATTATAAAATACCAGTATACATAACCGAAAACGGTACCTAACACGAACGAAAATTATAATTTTTGGGAAATCCTGTATAAAGTTCTCGTAATATGTACCGATGAGTTTGTTATAATGACATACTGACACTTGCGCCATCTAGCGGCATAAAGTTGATCTTTTGAAGTTATTTTGAACATGAACAATAATATCACAAGATGGCGTTGATAGTTGAAAATCGTCAGTTTTCGCTTGGCGACGTTTTGATTTTCAAAGTGCGATATAAATTACCCTTTACTAACGGCTGAATTCTCGAACGCTAATCAACATTGAGATGTACTTAAAAGTATCTCTAACTCTTTCATTACGAAGTTAAAATGAAAAACAGAAACATTTTAAGAAGCCCTCAAATTTTGATTATCGTTTAGTAGTTCGCGGCAAGCTAACTAAAATAGCTACGTCAAGTCTCCTCCTGGGTACAATAATAACCAGTAATTGCATTACTCCAGGACGCAGACGAGGGCCTGTACATCCCGGCGCCGAGCGCGGCGTCCATCCAGGCGCTGGCGGAGGCGATGGGCGCGGCCGGCTTCGAGAGCTACACGGAGGGCCGGCCGCTGGTCAAGCGGCTGATACCCGCGCGCAGCCAGCCCGACTTGGACGTGGTGGAACATCAAGGTGAACAAAATCCGCCAGTTTATGTACATTACCAAAGATCTTAGATTTACATAGAAGATAAAGATAAGATATACAAGATTTAGTTGTCCCAAAAACATATTATATAGTAAAAATTTGGTGTAGCCCTAGCTCCCACACTAGGATTCCGTGTTGTGCAAAAATACTTTTTCTGTGCCAAAAGTTAGTATGGGCACGTCCCACTTCGCTGTGTTGGAGTTATAGGTATTGTTTGATGCCAATCCAAATTCTGGATTGGGACACCATTATCTAATCATCTAACCGCTAACGGTATGAAATATACATAAATATTTTCATTTCGACGGGCTCGTTGGCGCATCGATGGGTCGTGGGTTCGAATCCCACCGGGACCACATGTTTATAATTTTCTGTTAAAATGTTTTCCCCACGTCTGGTAACTTCGGGCATTGATCGGGTGCGAGGAATATCTAAATTCCGAATTAAGACAATTAATACTTGAAGACAATTAATTTGTCGTTCTATACTCAGACAAGTTCTGAAAGGTTTGAAAGGAAACTTATATTTACAGGTGTGATCGGAAAAGCGGGTGTGGATTTCCCAGCACTTCCCAACATCCCCAACACTGGATTCAATTGCAAGAACGTACCCACTGGCTACTACGCTGACTTGGAAACTGACTGCCAGGTATAGTTATTAAGCTAGGCTTCATCTACACTAATAAAATAAATGGGTAATCTTTAAGAAAGTAGTATTGAAACTTCTCCAATTCAAAATCTATTCAGTAATATTAAAGCCGCTAAAAATATTTTATTTGCGTAAGATTTTACACAGTACATTCGGTTAACAGAACCAGGTTTGATTTAGCAGTATGGCGATTTTGTTCTATGTGTATATATTTTTGTGCTTATATTTTTTTGTCAGACACGGCTTATAAAATTAATTTTATTTGTATATTGTTTTTTAAGAACAACAACTGTAGGTTTTTCACAAGGAGTTTGCCTGCTTGAAACTCGATGAGCAAATAAATAAATAATTTATAAAATGCATGCTTTCAGGTTTTCCATATCTGTGACACATCACGCAAGATTTCATTCCTCTGTCCCAACGGCACCATCTTCAGCCAGTCCCACCTCATATGTGACTGGTGGTTCAAGGTGGACTGCGCCTCCTCCCCTGCGCTCTACGAGTCCAGCGTCGAGTACTACTCAAACGAACAGAAGAAGTCGCAAAAAGTCACCAAAACCCACAGCAAGAACCCCAATCTACAAGAAATTGGCGACTCGAACGTCCGCGCCGAGTCCAGGAGAGCACCCGTCAATGTTCCCAGTACCACGGAGAGACTGCTCCGACACAGACAAAGGCTATTCAACGATGCTCCGAACGTACCCACGACTAAACCGTCATCTAGAAGCTATCAAGCCCTGTTCAACATTAATCCGACGCAGCGATCGCAAGCGACCACTTCTTTCGAAAATAAGAGGCGAAATCTAGTTCAATTGATATCTAACAACTTTGGAAACGGTCCTGTGAAGAGCACACTACCAACTTATTATGACGTGTCCACCCGCAGAACTACCGTACCCGCAGGAGATTACAACAGCATCAAAGAAATGCAAGAAGCTGCAGAAACGGCGTCGTTTGCACAAAATCAAAATAGACAATTTCTCAGAGATTACAATAACAAAAACTTACGTCCCTACCCCGTGTACTCTCCGAATCTTCCGCCCAAGTCAGCTAAAGTTAAAAATAACCCCTCTTTAACAACACTGTATGATATACAATCGCAATACACACAGGAAGCGACTACGAAAAGACAAACATTGATTCCTTATACAAAGAGTTACGTCAGTTCCATTAACGAAAAGCGAGAACCCTACACGAGACCGGGAGTATCTTTGCTAAAGAATTTCCTTGAGAGAGAAAAAAATAGAACTACTTTCGCAACAACTGAGAAATTCGTAGAGGCTACTGCTAGAAGTGGCGACTATAATGACAACATATGGAATACCGCCCCCGAAGTAAATCTAAACAAGTTTGAATCGTCTACAAAAATCCCGCATACAACTAGAGTTGATAAAATAACCGCTTCTACGAACAGATTTGAAACGTATTCCACTATTGCGGATTCTCTCACTACGACAGAACCCTCCCATCAGGAACGTAAACAAAGATTATTAAACGAACTTAATTATGATTCTTCAAGCCGCACAGAGTTACCGCTTTCAACTACCATAACTGAAAAATATTACGGAGACCAACCAAATAGACCAGGTTTAGTCGTCCCGCCATCTCTAACACCCAAGACTCTTCACTCTCTAGCAATTTATTACGCTACAGCTATGGATAACCTCTCTACTGCGGAACCTCAAGACGATAACGAAGTCACGACACCAGCTATTGACACTTTTGCAGCCATGGAAGAAGAATTACCAAACCTGTTTAGCCAACAGACTATAAGCAAATACAGTAGTCTTTTTGGCCATGGAACAAATAACGCTGAATTATTAGAAGAAATAAAATTAGATCCCAACGGAACTTATAACGAACTAGCTGAAGATCTATCCCTTCAAATGAGCCAGATGCCGCTAGCGACTTCTCCTCAAATACGTGAACTCGCACAAGTTTTCACTCACGCTCTTTCTGCTTATCTACAGGATCCAGTCCAATTTAGGAAAGTACTTTCTGACATCCGACCGACTCCGCCGTCTTTTGGTGATATGTTAACAGCAACAGATGATTCAACTAACACGGAGCCAACCACAACAATTAATGAAGACGATGATGAAATCTTAGGTTTTTCAGATGATCAAAAAATAAAAGAACCAAATAACTTACTTCGAGACGCAAAAGCTTTAAAACTTGCCACCGATTACACCTTCGAAACAACGACAACTGCAAGGCCAACAACGACACCTATATCTACAACTTCATACGTCCCCACGACTCCTAGGAGTCCATTTAGATGCTGCGGTCGTATATCAGCTTCATACACTACTGCTGCTTCTAAAATACCCTTCTATTTTACAACTACACGCTCGCCAAAGTCCTACGAAGCTCCAACAATGGACAGCTACTCGTTACAACAATATGGTGGATTCCAAAATAATTCCGACAAACCCTATGGCCACGGCTTGGATCTTCCAGCTGCGAAAATAATAAGCGAGTACACTGAAAGTACAGATGTACCTTCAGCTTGGGATGATGACGTAATTGACTCTACAGTTCTACCCATTACCAACTCGCACCAAATGTTTGAAAGTAAGAAAATCAGAACCACGACGACATTTCCACAACCTTCACCGACTTATTTCCCAGACGTCGAAAGCGGTGAACTAGAGAATGAAGAAGAGTTACAAAGAGCTCACAGTCAATCATTTGTTTCACCACAGAGTAACAGTGTGCGACAGGGTAAACAGCTTGATACAAAAAATATTGTGAAGAAACCATCAGTGGATTTAGAAGCTCCGACTTTACCTGATATTGATACAACAACGTTACAGACAACCACACAAGCCTACACTACTACATTAAAAGAGCGAATGGAATCCTTTACAACTACGGCACCAATCGCGAGTAGCATTTTTACATCTCCTGATACTGAAAAGTCAACATATGAATTTCAATGGCCGACTACTTTTGATAATTGGCAAAGTACTATAGTTGACCCTATCACACTAAATGACGGTCTCAGTCCCTCTGCTCAAGATCAAACCTCTTCGAAATTAACGCAACAAACAAGCAATTTGTTAACTAGCACTGGCGCACCGACAACTACATACTATTCGACAACTGAAGAAGCAGCATCGTCTACCATTAATTATGAAGTATCCACGCCTAACAATATAGATTATAACCGAGAAGGAAAAGCACTCAGAGAACCAACATCGACTGAAATCTCGCAAGATATAACAACGATCGCCGACACTGTTGTAGAAAAAGCGAAAGAAATTATGGGAGGCATGAACTCAACCACGACACAAAAGTTAATGAACGTTATGAAGAAGACTAAATCGAAGACTGTCAAACGCTTAATACTTTTATTGGTGCAAACTTGTGATGATGACCACAATTCAACAGCTGAGGCGTCTAAAAAGGCATTGCTGGAAGCTCTGATGGCTGTCTCTCAGAAAGATATGGAAGATATTGCGAAAGAAGATGCAACTGAAACTACAATCCCAGACATAGACTATGTACAAACTACTCAGTTCCAACGGAGAATGGACAGAATACCGATAGAAACGCGAAGCGGTAAAAGTTTGAACATCGACGCTAAAGCAGTCAATTCTCTTTCTAATCCGACAACAACAGAAACGCAGTCTGAATTGGAAACAACAACAGCTAATGTAATAAGAACAACATTTCCTAGTAGACGAGGAGCTAGGAAGTTTCAAGCAAAGACAACAGAAGAAACAAAGACGACCTTAGCCGACCGACCTGTCGCAGAAGCGAGGGTAGCTGCAAACGATAAAACACAATCGGACACACGAGCGCTCGAGTTATTACGATCGTTATATTCAATAGCAGCAAAATGGGGTTAATAATCATTTTAACCTTAATTAGGATTCCGTTCTAACTAAAATGTAAAATAGGATAACATGGTGTACATCTTTATGGTCGTATAAAGAAACTAAATTTGTAAATGTGATTCAGTGTAGATGATAGCTGTTAAGTTACTTCTAGGTATAATTAAAAATTAAGATTCGTCTACGCCTTAGTTTAGCCTTACCTTAATTTATTATGTTTTGTTATCACCGACTTGCCGCATAGTATTTAAGTTTAGATAGACGAAATCGGTTAACTACATTTAATTTGAATCCTACTTGACGGCTGCCAACTGTAATATAGAGATAGGAATGTAAAGTAACATAAGACTATTTTGTAATAAATATTTTGATACAAGTCGCTGTTTATATTATTTCCTCAATAAAAATGATCAGTATATAAAAGTACAACTGAAAATAATAACTTCCGTTCTATCGCTCGCAGGTTCGAATCCTGTCATTTAATAAACATGTTTTTCCTAGGTTTGAGAAATTTCCAAAAATCCTCGTGTAACGAACCACCGTTCACAGATGGAAAATTCGTGAGTTCCTGTTTATGTTTTTCAAATATGAAATAAGTCAGCAACACATAATTCACAAACAAACGCACTATCCACCAAAAAAACCAGCCCGCTATCAGCTATCATCATCTATTTCCCATATATTCAATAAGAAAAGTCCTAAAGTCCTGAACGTAAACATTTATTTCACTATATGTATAAATTACAGCTGTCCCTGTTGTATCAGACAAATGGATATCAGGACATTTCCTGGATGACTTTCACAAACATTTCTGAGTCTCACTGGTCTTGACTCGTCGACTTGGAGATAGTGGTTTTCTGCTTCTTGTTAAGCTTCTGCAGGTACTTCTCGACGTCCTGGTCGGTCACCTTGTGGCCCGCCTTGAAGTAGCTCTTTAGCTTGCGCTTCTTCTTCATCATCACCTTGGAGGCGGCGAGGGCCCCGCGGCGCTGCAGGGACTCGAACCGCTCGCGGAGGAGGTTCGCTGTGATTAGATAAATATAAAAAAATATTCATATGTCCCAAAAACACATTACACAATTGAGGCCACGAGAGCCAGAGCGACCTAACTAGTTAAACAAAAGTTTAAAGTAATAAAGAAAAAAGAGGACATAATTTTAATTTTTATGAAAAATAATATTTATTTGGACAAATTTTAGGCCAGTTTGGCGTTACGAATTAATAGTTTACATTTTATTAAATAAAATCAGTAATGAAAAAATTACAGTTAGGCCACTCTGGCTCTCGTGGCCTCAATTTATCGTCCGTTCAAAGGTAAAACTCACAAAGTGCAATTGGTTGCTGTTAAGCAATACAGTGTCAACCCAAAAACTGTCCATTTTTTCGAGACGGAAGTATTCAGACCACTATAACTTTAATTCTATTAAATATTTTTATCTAAAAATTTAACTCTTGAAATACTCTCTTGAAATATGTATAAATAAATGGTAAAAAGTTCAAAGTTCTATCTCTTTACTGATCTTCTCAAAAAAAAATCCAAAAAATTCTCAAAAATCAGGGATCAAACCAGAGGACCCTCTTAATTTACAAAAGGTAAAATACGACAAAAAATGATAAAAATACTGCGGCACTGGGCACTGGGCATCGGGCATTGGGCACCGGGCACTCACCGTGCGCGGGCAGCGTGCGCAGGTCCCCGGAGAGCAGGTCGGGCGGCACGAAGTCGGGCTCGCGCGCGGGCGGCGCATGCGCATTCAGCGCGGGCAGCGCGCTCTCCGCCTCCGCTCGCTTCTTGATCACGCGCTTTTTGCGCTCCGCTTCTGAACTCTTCTCCTTTTTCGTTATTGTCGATTGTAACTTGCGAAGTCTGGATTACACCAAGAAATATTAATTATATTTTCGGCCTTCGGTCATAAACTTACTGACGATTTTTATATTTAATAGAGCCAGACAAAACATATTTTAACTATATCAAGTTGATTTTCTTAATGTTAGATATCGACAGACGAGCATGAGGCTCACTTGATGGTAGGTGACACCTCAGCCACAGAACATCAGTCAATGATGCGCTGTCGACCTTCTTTTTACATTCGGAAATCCATAGACTGAAAACGAAACACGCAATGTGCACTTCACGGTTTTTCCATCTATGAACGGTGGTTCGTTACCCGGTCGGAATTTAGATATTCCTCCCACCCGATCAATGCTCGAAGTTACCAGACGAGGGGAAAACATGCTTATAGAAAATTATAAGCATGTGCTCCCGGTGGGATTCGAACCCACGACCCATCGATGCGCACGGAAGGTGTTCTACCGAACGCGCCATCGAGCCCGTGGCGCGTTCGGTAGAACACCAGTGGCTACTATATAGGCTTACTTGTAAATATCAGTGATCTTCTTCTTATCGATCTTCTCCCTCTTGAGCCTCTCCTTCTCCAGCAGCATCTCCCGCTGGCGGCGGCGCGCCTTGTGGTCCTTCTTCTTGTTCTGCACGGGCGGGTTGACCGCGCGGTACTCGCCGTCGCTGCCGTCCGACCGCTCGTCTGCGAGCGGCTTGTGCGGCTGCGGGAGACCTACGCTCATCTCCTCTACCCATTGGTTCTGGAAATTATTTCAAAACTGTGGCATAACTAG
Source organism: Anthocharis cardamines (assembly GCA_905404175.1). Lineage (NCBI taxonomy): Eukaryota > Metazoa > Arthropoda > Insecta > Lepidoptera > Pieridae > Anthocharis > Anthocharis cardamines. Next base: position 10,104,522 of record FR989969.1, read on the forward strand.
CACTTTCGGGCCCCAAATCAGAATCAAAGACAAAATATTTTCATTCAGACTAACCAAAATGTTAAAAAATAAAGATAAACTCGTTCATTATTAGTTCAGACATCGAGGTCACGATATTCATTGGTTTTAGGCATGAAAAAATATCGGCAGGGATCGAAGTCTTTTAAAAAAAAGTCATCACGACTTTTTGACGCATTTTCGATTTATCTATGGTTAAAAAAAATCTGGCGTAATTTTAACCATCAACAATTCGATAAAGCACACTCGAAAACACAGGAAACAATCGTTCCCGATTTTTTGGCACATGGTAGCAGCTCAAACTTAGATGTCAAAATTGTGTCCTCTGGGCGCTAATGGGTTAAGAAAACGAATGTGAACCAGAACCTGAAAGCTGGGTTCTATAATAAGTGAATTAAAGCTGAAATTGCAATTGTTTTTTTTTATTTTCAAATTGTATTTACACACACTACATACAATATAGGGCCTGTGGTAGTATTTAGGACATCGCAGTTGCGGTTTTTTTAGGTATTCCTCGAAAAAGTATTTTGATAGAAAGGTATCGTCTGAGGCCCGCCGGGCCCCGTTGAATCAGCGGGCCTCCGCAGGCCAGGATACCGCATTGGCTACATTGGCATAGCAACGCCAATTTCAATAACGTTAAGTTCTATACCTCGACTTGAGTATTGAGCATGGGACAGACACATTTGTGTATCTCTTTCACTTATCATTTTACTTTACATGCAAGTAGGTGATCAGCCTCCCGAATGACACAATATTTTTATAATTAAAACTAATACACACCAGGTAAACACTCAGAATTGAATCAGTGACCTCCGATGCTATACGCAAAGCGCATAAGGTGGCGGACTATATAAGAAAATTACAAATACGAAATTAAGGTCTAGTGGCATTTTATGCTAACCTTGAGTAATTTGGATAGAATACGAGAAGTGCATATACATGTACAGTTGTACACAGTACACTATACACCATGACAATATATGAAAGCTTCATATGAGTTTATATTAAGAAAACCTCAAGGAATAAAGACATATTTAAACTGGAACAAATTGAAGAATTTGATTCACGATTTGTCTAACATTTAATATTAATTACGTATTCTAATAAAATACAAGCACATACCTCTTTAGATTTGGCGGAGACTTTCCTGAACATTTTGGTAGTGACTCGGTTGAGGTGTGCTTCCTTCTTCATCATCTTCTCTTCATGTTTCACTACTTCTTGCAGCAATGCTTGGTGTTCCTGAAACACAATATTTTTTGCATCAATAATGCTACAATTTGCTTCTTAAAGACATCTAATTTGATTAACATATTTCCTACTGTAAACATTTTTGTCATTATCCCCGCCTTTCGTTATCATGTCAAAAAGCCTTGGATCCAAACTACCACAAGTGCGTTAACAGGTAAAAAAACCAATATTGTCATTCATCGAGAACTGTCACTCCATTTTGCTCCCAGAATCCCATATTGCAGCGAATGTCTTAATGTGATGAGAGCTGAAATTTATGGCTTTTTCCTGATATTTTTTTGGTGGAAGCATTTTTGTGAATAACCTTATACAACCCTGAATATTTTTTTCCTCGGCACTTGAAATCAAAACCAGTGCTGTACACATCACATCAACAATTTCAGAACTGAAAAATCTTGGAAATGGTATCATAATTGTTTGCACACTTTCGGAATACAGTATAAACTCCATGTAACATCACTCGATTTAACATCAAACTCACTAAAACTTCGAAATTACTTGACTTTGGTTGGTTTGCCTTGTTGTCTATATAATGCATCCATACAATATTTATTTGTAGGCAGTCTGCTTAGAAAAAAGGCACCTTGCAATAGAATCTCTGTCTATAACTTACCTGGAAGGACGGATTATAGCTGACGCCAGGGTGGGGTGTCTCCACAGCTGCCCTGGTCACCACAGTCTTGGGGGGAGGGGGCTTGGTTAGGAATCTTTGTGAGGTATGAACATTGTGCAGCTGTGCTTCGGGGGATATAAACTCTTCACATAGTGTTGTTGGGATTCCTTTAGCTTCTGATGCTACTAAATATTTTGAATAGAATAATCAATATATGGCGAGATTATTAAAAAAATTACTCTCAAAATGTATCCATGGATAGTTAATAGTTAAAATATATGAAAACTATTTTAGGTAAACAAATTTATTTATTATATTAATAATTTGTTAAAAAAAGATTATATCAATGTCAAACAGCCAAAAAAGGGGTATAATAAAGGGGTATAGGGGGCTTTTTCTTTGTTATTATTTTTTGCTTTTCTATTTAAGTTTATGATTATTTTTACATGGGAATTTTTGCTGAACCCATATTTTTACATGGGAATCCAAATACATAGATTGAGATATACGCTTAATTCAAAAATATCCTATCACTCTTGTTGTTTACTATGGTTCTAAGCATATGGTTGAAAATAACATAAGTATGCAGAAAACCAAAATGATAATTTGCATTATTTAAACTAATATTGATTTTCAGATATATCCGCTACAGTAAGCTAGTTGCTTAACAAGTATCGCTTTATACTCACAGTCTTGGGTCCATAAATTTTTATCAAATGTCTGTCGAACTATTTTTGACTTTTTCTTCTTTTCTCTTGCTATTTTCTTATTCTTCCTTGCAAGGTCAATTTTCTTCTGTAACCCTCCATTTTCAAATTGTCTCTTTTTAGTTAGTTTTGATAGTGCTGTAGGTTTTGTTCCTACTGGATTTACAATATTTCGCTTTTTATTTGGATCTTCAACCTGCAATTAAAAAAAAAAAATACAAAGTTAACGTGAATATTCACATCATTCAATAAAATTTGTTTTACTTCTGTTATTCTCTACAACCACAATTACATTCATCTGCAGCAAAGAGACAAGGAAGGAGGATTAGATCATTTCCCGTGCTATACCTGTAGTCTTTATTTCATATTTACGCCAGCATAAATAGCAGTAGCTGTATTCAACTGCAATTAGTAAATGATTTTAGATAGTTCATTATGTAATAACTATTTTTAAGCTCTAAATCATTAACACATTGAACACCATAATATGTCTGCCAGTATGTATTCTCAGTAGGCCAGATGAAATATTAAAAATCAGACAAAAACAAAATATGTTTGCTTGTTTGTCTGGTTTATATGTATGAAAAATGGGTATAATCTAATATGAATACAAATTGTACTGGTAGTCAAACCATGTCTGCTGTGGCCCAATGGAACCGTTGCATTGTTGGGGCGAAGATGTATTTTTATCTGGGCATTCAACATGTTAATAGAATTGTATAACATATTGACAAGTGTATTTTACCTTAGAAGAGGGCAATAGTATTTGAAAACATCTCGGTGTATCTTTAAGCTTTTCTCGTTTCTTCTCTTTCCCAGTCAGTGGTTTGATATCTGGTTTTTCTTCTTCCTTCCCATCGCCTTGTGTGTCCACCATAAACAACTCATCATCTAGTTTCGTATCAAAACGACTGAAATGTTATACATATAAATATAATGGCCTTTTTTAAATAGGAGAATGCGATATTGCCAAACTAATAATATAATACGATCCACTATGGATTAAAACCAGAGTTAACGGCCATATATATATTATAATATTTTCCATCTGCTATAGTCACAGGATTACAAAATATACATTAAACTAAATCAAGCTGGAAAACAAGTAAAAACATAACCTTACCCAAGTCGCTCTTCCAATCTTTGTTCCTCTAAAAACTCTTCTACATCGCGAATATCACTATGTTTACGCCATGCTGTTTTATTCCTTTTAGACACCCTTTTCTTCTTTTTTTCGACGATCATTTTTTTTACTTTATAAATATATTATTTTTAAAAATCACATGGACACGCAGCTAGTGCGGTAGAAAAAGATGTCAACAAAGTCTGAACTCTGAAATGTCAAATCACAAATGATCATTGACAAATGACAATAGAACTACGTCAAAGTCAACAGTGTATTTTTTTTTTTAAATATTTTATGGCCTAGTCAACGGTGTATTTTCTTCAAAGATAATATTATCATAGATATTATATTTCTTTTTTGTTCTTTTTTTGAAGATTTTATGGCCTGGTAATCTATATCTATACTAATAATATTATAAAGAGGAAAGGTTTGATTTTTTGTTTGTTTGTTTGTTTGTATGAATTGAATAGGCTCCGAAACTACGATTTCAAAAATTCTTTCACCAATAGAAAGCTACATTATCGCTGAGTAACATAGGCTATATTTATTACTAGAAAAAAATAGAGATCCTTAGAAATTCCTACTAAAACCAACTCAAGATGTAAAAAAATTAGCCAAAATATGTCTTTCATCGCATGCGCTGCGGAAAGTATTAACGATAGAACAAAAAAATGTTCTACAATATTATAGAACATATCAATATCAACAAAAAACTTCGCGAGATCATATATCTAGCTATTGTAGTTATGTTACTATAACTACTTTTTAACATTTAAAAAATTGAAAGAAATGCCGTTCAAAATCAGACCATGTTATCCATACCTTTATATTAATTCTTATCCAAATAAATTATTTCATATCCAAGACTGTTTCAATACCTATTGACTACTTTTTGAATTATTGAAATCGGACATTCCATTCAAAAGATATTACGAAATTAAAAATATCAATACAAACAAAAATACACGCCGCGGCCGTCGCGCCGCGGCCGGTGCGGCTTCAAGCAGCGCAGCGCAGCGAGCAATGCTGCGAGGGGTAGTATTGTATATACTTTGTCATTTTCTTCAATTTTTGCGGTTTTGTTACGATTTAATACAAAAAATACTTGACCGATTTTAAAAATTCTTTCACCATTAGAAAGCTACATTATCAGCGTGTAACTTATTTTCATCTAAATTGCACCCGTGCGAAGCCGGGGCGTTTTGCTAGTTTTATAATAATTTTATTTAATGCTATGCTTAAAATTGGGGTGTGGTGAACTTAATTATTGTATTGTGTGTAAAATCTATAACAGTTGTATGCCTAATTACTGGCAAAACATGTGATCGCCCGAATATATTTCAAATTACCAACTATTGTACCATGTTTTTGACAAACAAATAATTCTTATTCTTATATAAGATTTCAATTATATAACGGAAATATCAAGCAATATAATCATAATAGTTATTTGTTAATAAATTAAATTAAAGTCCTAGTCCGCTACTGTACTCTGGTTTAATTTTTCAACTTGTACGTGTCGTTTCATTCGTTGACGGGCTCGTTGGCGCATTATGTTATAGAACACCTACCTTGCTTACCGATGGGTCGCGAGGTCGAATCCCGCCGGGACGACATATAAGCATATTGTCTTCTTCACATCTGTCACTTCTGCCTTCTTCTTAGGGAGGAATATTGAAATTCCGACCGGCGCGAATAACGGTCACTGTTTCATAGATGGAAAAACAGCGAAGTAAACATTGCGCGTTTTGGTCTCAGTCTAAAGATTTCCGAATGCTCGAAGCAAAAAAATAGGTCGACAGCGCATCATTAACTGATGTTGTGTGGCTGGGGTATTACCTACCATCAAGTGAACCTCATGCATATCGATAGATATTTAACGTTAAAAAAAACTTGTTTCGTTAAGCAGAGCATTATTTTATATTTTATATATCGTACAAAAGAAAAAACGACTCATTTCAAGTATATAAATAAAAAATAAAGGCCGGTAACGCAACTGCAAGTCCTCTGATGTTGCAGATGTTCATGGGCGGCGGTGTTCACTTTCCATCAGGTGAGCCGCAGGCTCGTTTGCCCCCTATATTATAAAAAAAAAGTGTTTCATCAACCAGGACTTTTTATGTTACTTTATATAAGACCGTATTTAAAAGATTTGAACATAAAATAATAATATTTTCAGTCAGACTGTTGACTGACTGAAATTTTTTTTTTTAAATAATATTATTTTGAAATTATCCTGATTAAGTTTCCACACTAGTGAAGTTTCACTAAAACGTTTTATTAAAAAAATAAAGGATAAATAAAATGTTTCACTTACCTATTTCGATTAAGCGTACTTATAAAATTATATAATCTAGTATTGGTATACCAAAAAAAGTGTAAAAGGAATCGAACCTGAAACAAACTTACGGAACATCAGTTTCATAAAACTTGGTCAACGCAGCACGTGACGATATCGCACTACAATTACTTACCACTGCACCGTAACGCTAGTCAAAGAGCCAATTGAGTTGTTGATTCTCAATGCTTATTCGGTTTATATCAGTTTCTGTGGAAAAAGCAGGTTTTTTGTTTTTTTTTTAATCAAATTACTGTATTTTAAATTATCAGTCTGTGATTTTAAATGCTAGCTTTTATAAATTATTATTCAAAATGTGTTTTAAACCGACTTCAAAAAAGGAGGAGGTTCTCAATTCGTATGTATGTTCCTTTTTTTTTCTGTATGTTTGTTACGCGATAACTCCGTAAGTTATCGATGGATTTGGATGTATGTTTTTTTGTTTGGTAGAGCATATTTCTGAGGTGGTCCTATATCATTTTTAACCGAAATTAGTTTGGTACTTTTTTAGAAAATCAACAAAAACAAAAATATACTTCTACGTAGATGATGGTTTGTGGTTCCTTTAACGACGCTGTCTCATTTGAGCAGCACGTTTAGTGGTAGGTCTACCAAATTATTATGTAAGGATTAATGAATTAATGAACAAATAAAGCTTTGAAGTAATTAAAATATTATTTTTTACTTTTTAGTGTAATTTTGTACATACTATATTATGTAGTTGTAGTTTTGAAGTCGGTTTTTGTTTTTCGTTTAAAAATATATTTTTTTAACTTTTGTACTGTTTATGACAAAAGCAAAATTAGCATGCAGTTTTTATAGGCCAAAGTCTAAAGAGCAAAGTAATAAAGGTATTGAAAGTTAAAGCTATGTAAGTAAATGTTTAGTGGCCGAGATATTCAATAATATTATTTAATTTATATAAAAGAGAGTGCACTTACCAAATTCAGCTCTGAGACTATAAGCTGCTGTACTGTAACAACAGCTAAAAAGTATACTTGGAATTGAATTGAAGAAAATGTTTTAGTTAATGAACTAAAATTTAATTATTTTATTGAGCGTGTGTTGAAACTGTCTTCGATAAAGTTTATTTTTTAAAATGAGTACTCAAAGACATCAAATAAAAAATTGGTGTTTTTAGTTTTATCTGTACTTGGAAGTATATTACTCACTCGGCTTTCTGACTAGCAGAGAGATTCGCCGGGTTAGGTCGAGTCCCACACTACCCCCGCATAACACCTCGCGGGGGTGTACCCAGTGCGCAAATGCATTCCCATCTTTAAAAATAAGGATAAGGTAACGAAATATATATACATATTTCAATTTGGTTCAATAGTTCCAGAGTTTATCCTCTACAAACAGACCCTTTGTTACATCTATATAGAGTTTTTTATAACGCTGCTGTAGTAATTTATCTAAAGTCGTTATATAAGTATCTGCTGTTTACTAAGTTTAGTTGAGTGCAGATTGCATGGTCAGTTCGTTGTAATAGTCAAAATACATAAGTAAATTAATAATTATACTGTGTATAAGTTTCTAGTATAAACAATGCAGCACATACCTATTGATAAAAACGGAAATACAATGACAAAAACTTGCGCTACATTTTTCTAAAAAATACAGGCCAAGGTAAGAAATATTCGATTTGGAAGTTGTAACACATTCTTATAATTTTTAGAGATACCTTCGTACGTCGTAGTAAAGTCAATACTCAATGTTGGTTTAAAATGTTTGGTGATTTAATTAGCAGATGGTTTACGTTACCTTTTGTTTTTTAATTTATTTATATTATCTTACAATGGGATGGCCGTTGGGAAGAGGTAGTGCCAAATGTTAACACACTAGCGCTGTCTAGAGGTAAACGCAAAGTAATATATCATGTACTTTAGTACTTCTTGGCAACGAACCTTTGCCTGTGGCTCTGGCTTAAAAGCCTTGAATTATAATTTAATAAAAAACTAGGTCTTACATAAAAATTAAAATATTCACAGTATTATCCATTTATGATAGTTCAACCGCCGTACTACTATAATACGATGCGCTCGAATTATAAAATGAATCGCATAGTGTACGAGTATAGTAGTACGGCAGTTGAGCTATCATCAAATATCTTACGTTCGACTATCTGACAAAAAATGTATATAAAATTTACTTACCAAAATAAAAATGTTTTCAGCTACAAAACTGTGATAGGAAGGAATAATACAACTTATAGATAATAACAGTAGGATATGTATGAGAAATATTGTAAATGAGAAGACTTATCGGTGATCCAATTTTGATTAACTGCCGATTACGTAGCGTCGACCAACGTCGCAAGCAAGTCTTCATTTCGGCGAGTGTGCGATCGAACTTCACAATTTGATTCCCCCATCTCCATCTTCTCCTTCGGACATCCAGGCGAACGGCGGATTTCCATCCGTACTTGGTTGTCATACACACACTCTGAACAAATCATTAATTCGCCTCATCTTTTATTATGCGAACCGCCAAAATCTGAAGCACTCTCCCTGCGTCTGTCTCTTCAAGGTGAGAGTAAGCAGGCACCTTATAGACAGTGACCGGATCACCACTTAACATCAGGTGGGATAGTGGTCAAACAATTTTCTATTGTTAGGTAAAAAAAAAGTGGTTTGGGAGTTGCTTCCACGCTTCAGAGTCTTAGACCATTACTCATTGGATATGAACGGTCTTTCATTTGGATTATTGTAACCCGACTGAATTTGGAAAAGTTAGTAACAAAAGTGACCGTTCTTTATTTGATAATCCATAATTCTTTTAAATCATTGTTGCGGACGCGTTTAAGCGGATAAATCACGACTTTGTTAAATAACTCTTTCCAGTCTGTTTGGTGAAATTTTTTCACTATCACTAAGTACCTATTTCACGAACGATTGCAACGAAAATCTAGACTGTATTGTTCTGCTTCTTTTGTGTCTAGATTTCTTTCAATTTCAAGTTTTTTGGTGTCCTTTACCTTTAAATACTGGGTAGTACTTATCCAGGACTTCTGTTGACATAAATATGCTTTTTGCTAGCGAATACTAGAAATAATAGGTCAACAGCGCATCATTGATTAGAAAATTATGAACCTACAGTTAAGCGAGATTCACCTCTGTCGATATTCACTTTCCATCAGGTGAGACGCGACTCGTTTGCTCCCCTATACTATATAAAAAACACATATTTACTTGGCTCCCACATTATGTATATATTAATTATACAATTTATTTTGTTATGTGTAGCACCCTAGTGTATGTTGTTGTGATATTCATAAATGGATTTGGATGGATAAAAAAACACTAAAATTGAGACTTGTGGCAATAGACCACAGTGAGGATTCATACATACGCGTAATCGCCAAAAACCGACTAAGTACGAGTCTGGCTCGTGTACAAAAGGTTCCGTATTCATGTTTCCATAATGTGCTTACGATAGACAATGTATTTTATTTCGTTCAATATATGTAGATACTTACTACAAGCCTGACTCGTACTAAAACATATTTTTTTTATAAAAAGTTTAATGTATCATTTTTGTTTTGCGGATAAAAATAACAAATTAATTTATTAAATTTTATGTCTACTCTTAGAGACCGTGACTTGTGTAGGGCACGCCTTAATTAAGAAAACAAAATCAGTCAGTTACCAAATAGGGTAATTTAGCCGGTTTCCCGTCCAGGTCCTGTTTTCGTCCACTAACGCGGATCTTGTAAAACATTTACGTAGAATAACATTATAAAAATAGTCAACCGCGCAAATTTGGTCTCGTTACGGACCCTAAAGTCAAATCTGCATGTCTATAAAATCAAAATATTTATTAACTAGTTGAGACTCGAACAAAAGCTACTTCTAACTGAGGCTTGTTTCCGAGCTGCAAACATGTCATCATAAATGTAAAAAAATAGTGGTACGACATAACTTTGCAGTCAGTTTTTTTTATTGTTTTAGCATGTATTTCTTATGTTTTGGGTATTAATGACTAAGTTAAGACATAAAGAACATTTTAAAATGTGTGTTTCGTACTCATTTAAAGAATTACTTTAAAAATCGAGGCGGACAAAAACTGAAGTACCTATTTCGTAAAATATTCAGTTCTCGTCCGCGTGGACGAAAACACAAAAATACAAGTAAAGTTTGATTAGTCGTTTAAAATAAAGAATGCGAAAAAAATCTGTTGAAATCATTATGGAATGATCTTCGATGGTTAGTTAGTCTGCTATTTAGTTTCCGTCCACCAATTTAGCAGTATTGCAAGTATAAATATATATTCAAATATTGTGGACGAAAAATAAAAAATACGTTGAAAATTGCTTTAGTTTCCGTCCATGAGTGGACGAAAACTAATACTGGTTAAGTATTTAGTTTCCGTCCATCACAAACAGCGTTATGTTACTTTTCGTTTAGCTTTTTTTCTACATACGTGTAGAATATACGTGATATAACCCACTTATGATGTACGTAATCGCGTATATTGTTTGGACCTATTTTATTATTTTAATTTTTAATAAATCCCATTTTTATAGATGACGTCGTCGTCTAAAAAACTAGAAAAAGCACCATGATACTCTGAGGATGCCTTAAAAAAGCTCTTGCAGAGATCCGTGATAATTTGAAATGTATGTATAAGAAAATGTGCAATGGATATGCTTTATATACCGTGGACGGAAACTAGCCTACACAAGGTCGAAAACTAATATTTTTGGACGAAAACTAACGAAATCGGTACTTTTCACTAAAACATTTTATATAAAAAAAACGTTAATTATAATTATTTGCTACTTAATGTAAGCCTAAAATAGACTATATCAGCTTTCAATAAAAATTCGGTTTGTTAGAGTTGGGCCAGTAGAACATATTAGTTTTAAGCCCATAAGCTGGCAAGTCCACTAAGTGGACGAAAACCGGCTAAATCACCCTACGTGGCAAAAGATTTACAGCTCTTAAAATGTCAAACAGACAGGAGAGGTCTATCGTAAGGAATCATTAAATGTACAGAACCCTTTAAAATTACGTTTTATGAAACATTTATTTAAACTTGATATAATATTTGCATCATAAAATTATAACAATAAATTTTAATATGAATCTAATAAATCTGTAATAGAGAGATATAATATAGAGTTGTTATTACACATTAAATATTCTTTATTATTAATTTATCCTTGCATAATATATTTAATAAATTCAATCATTAAAATAAAAATTACCTAAAGTTATAAATATAGCAATGATTTTAGATATGTTGTTGCCTTTTTTAATATGTATATAGATTTAAAGGAAATTAACATTGTTTTCTGTAAATATAGTATAGCATGGAAGTTATATTTATACATACCAATTAACACTTATGAACTTATGAAACAATGTTCACTTATGAACGTCAATAAAAAAATAAACGTAATAATATGCATAATTTCATATTTAAAATCAGTATAGTTTATTTTTTTATTCACAGGTTTATCTAATAAGTTGACTTCTTACTACATAAATAAAATGACAGCGAAGTAAAGCCTTTATCAACAGCTATCGAATATCTATCACGAGCAGCTACATCCCTTTGATGACCCAAAAACACAATTATTTAAAACGTGAGAAAGATTTATCTGAAAAATTGGAAAAGAATTGAAAAATTCGTGATTCCCCACTCAATAGAAATACTCTATTCTTTCGATCGCCGCGCTCTATCGGACATTCACTATAAATAGAAACAGCTGCTATCAATCTGTACATTGCAGTACAACCGACTCAAGGGGGCACTTTTACCCCAAAAATTAATAAACCGAACCAAGTATACGTGAAAGTATTGGAAGGTAGTTAAGTGAAAAAGTGCTATTTTTTATTTAGTATTGAACTTTTTTTAATGCGGTGTTTTGTGATTTCAGTCTGTCTGGTAGCACCATGGCCTTTAGATCAGTATTGATTTTGATATGTAAGTATTTTATTATCTATCTTAAAAAAAATAATTAAAAAAATAATAATTTGTAAACGTTACGCGTACATGAGCGACTGAACAAGCCTTTTCAGAGCATAAATTTACAAAATATTTTTAATAATATCATATTAAAATACGTAAGATATTATTCTAAATTCTAGGTCGAAAAATTTTGAATACTCAAAAAAGGCGTTTTTATTTTTTTACAAATAATTTTATTGTTTATAATATTTTATTAGCATAAACGAACCGCCTTCTAGTAAATTAAAATATGTTAGACAATAGTTTATTATTATTATATAATAAGTAATAGGTAATGTAGGTATTCACCAAAACTGTATACTACATTGCAATTAATAGTTACTCGTAATTATCCATTGCGTATACTGATAGCACGAAAAATACAAATGAATACATAATAATATTTTTACGTAATTTTGTTACGGCCGCGGCGTGAGTGAGGAATCCCCTCGCGTGTTTCCGGACTTCCGATTAGAATTACAGTGTTCTATAACTTGTTAATTATAATATAATCGGCATAATTTTCAGCGTTGTCGCGTAAGCAGTCGTAATTATTGTTCTAACTGATGTTATTTTACACGCTTTTTAAGCAAGGAGAGGCCTGCTTTCTAATCTATCATTTTTTATAAATTCGGAAGTATGTTAGTCTAAAATATATAACTTAAACAATACCTGCTATATAAAATGTCCAACTCTTAAGTAAAGTCTTGAACAAATAATGCAGTAAAGATACAGTATGAACCCCGATTACGGACTTCTTTAATGAATTTAAAGCAATACAATCTCTTGCTAGATAAAGTAATAAGTTGGGGCAGAAATAAACAGATTTATTTACATCTTTTAATAGTATGCGCGTAATATTATGATTCCACGTCTTGTTTTTCATTTCCGTTTGAGAGATTTTACTAAGTATACATGAGCCTACCCCCATGTCGCTAACTTTCTTTAAGCAAACATTTTGTTATGTTTTGTAATAAAAGCCACATAAACACATTATTGTTATTATATTATCTCTTTTCGCTCCAACAGGTGCCATCTCCCTCGTGTTGGCTGCTCCCGCCAACCGTGACGCCAAAAGAGCGGAATACGACTACGAATATGAGAATTCAGCTCAATCCCAGGAGCCAGCCGAATCAAACCACTACGATGCATACATACAAGACGTTAAAGCAGCCACAAGTGGTGATCCTAGCAAGAAAGGCTTCAGTAGAGGCAGTGGCTTGAGAACGATAGCTGTTGGTTCAGCGAATCAAGCGAAAACAGCGCTCGGTAATCAGCAAGCTGCTGCGTATCAAGCGGCCTATGTTGCTAAGAACACTTTAGCCCAGTCAGCGTCTCAGTCGAGTGCAACAGCACAAGCAGCGCTCGCAGGAAAACAAGTGATATTGTCAGGCTTGGAGCAGCAAGTTAGGGATGCTAAGGTTGCGCTGCAAGGTGAAGAGATGCAGTTGCAGCAAGCCAAAAGAGCAGCACAATCGGCAGCCCAAGCAGCGCAACAGGCTATGCATCAGGTAACCTAACGCTTATACGTGTAACATCCACTGAATTAAAAATAACTAAATACGTGACAGTGCATGATTGCAAGAATAAAGATCTGGGTATTATTCTGGTAAAATCAGGGGTGGCATTTGACTGGACTTTATAATTTAACTGGATTGAATTAAATATGTATTGAACGCGCTCGTTGGCGCGTTCGGTAGAACACCTGCCGTGCGCATCGGTGGGTCGTGGGTTCGAATCCCACTGGGACATGTTTATAATTTTCTGTAAGCATGTTTTCCCCACGTCTCGTAATTTCGGGCATTGATCGGGTGGGAGAAATATCGAAATTCCGACCGGGTAACGAACTACCGTTCATAGATGGAAAAACATAACATATAAATACGATTTCCTCTTTGAATTGTTTAGCTAGAATTCAACTAATTTCTATTTAAATAAGTGAAGTCTCAATTAAGAAATCTTAATATAAATTGACAATGGACTCATTTCTCAGTCATTTTCAAGCAAAAACGAATTTTTTATCCATAATAAACGCAATTACTGAGAAATATCGTTACGTACAAAAAGTTTGCGTAATTTGTCACAACTAAATGAAAAACGTACAAGATATTTGCATTGAACTGCTGCTACTTGATAAATATTTGTGCAACTATTTCTACGAGTTGATACGCCAGTTTCGTAATTACTTAAATCAAAAAACTTCCAAAGTATCCCGAAACTAACTCAAATCTTATTAAAAACTCGAAGAATTTCGGCTTCGACTTTATTGCAGAGATTTAGTACAAAAAAATCAAACTTATTCGCGGATTTTAGTCCATTTACCAAGTCACTAATATTATAATATAGTTCTAAAATTCCAAATAATAGGTTTACCACACCGAATAGCTTTAGTCGCGTTGAATTCTTTTGTTCCTATAATATTTTTTTGCAAAGTAAAGATTTACGGAATATCGTGTTGTCAATGTAGATGTTCCTACCTACTATACACCAAAAAAATTAAAATCTGTTAAATGAATGCTCTAGTATTCAATGGCTAAATTGTTCATAAAAAAACTTTTAGCATGTTTTTTACTTTTTAAATTGATTTTGAACTAGCATACTTTAAGTTATTATATATACGTAATTAGTGGGTTGTTGTTATCTACAATTTATAACAATATGTATTTCATAACACTGTATGTTCTGTAAAAAAAATAAAATAACAACAATAATAATTTTAATCGTGGCTGGTGCTAAGTGTCTTAGATTGGTCTTAATAATAATCATTATCAATACTTATACATTTTATTGTTATGACGTAAGTTTCGCCAAGATACCGATACGCTCCAGTTATTGGCCATGACACAAGAATTATTCTATTTAATGTATATTATACGCAATTTGGGCGACAACAGGTCAACATTACATTTTTTATATGTAAATAATAATTTATTTTCATTTCAGTATGACTTGATGAAACAATTATATTTAGGTATATATTTTTATTAGTACTTTTATCTCTAATTATAACTTATATTGTCTACATATTTTAATTTTTAATCCTTTTGTCATTGACAGATAGATTTCATTAAAGCAACATAATTATTATTATAAAATTTAAAAAAAAACATATTTAATTCTTAAACTTTTATCTTTCGATGTTTATTGTAAGAGGATTTTTATGTTTCGACTATTTGGGCCAATGTTCCAGAAAGGCTTTTATTTTTTCTAGCCAAAAAGTTAACACTCGAACGTAATATAATTTCGAGTAACGTTTTGGACTGAAAACGTCTCTCAAAATATTCTAACTCAAAAACTCTAATTCAACACCCGCTGTCACCCACTTTCATAAACTGTAAAAAGTTAACGGTTCGGCTCCTGTATTAGCTCAATAGGATGAGTCATCTAAGCTCTTGTCGAGAAACTTCTCATCACTTCTTATTTTTAGGTGTGATGTGGCTTTTTTATATATAAATATTGTATTTTAGGTAAATGTAATCCAAGCGGCATTAAACGCTGCGCAAGCGACGTCGGAGAACGCGAACGAAGCGGCGTCGCAGGCGGCGGGCGAGCTGGGGGCGCAGACGGCGATGGTGGGGGCGGCGAGGCAGCGGCTGCAAACCTTGCAAGATCAGCTCAAGGGGGTCAGAATCGACTTTGAGGCTACTCAGGCCGCTGCTAGGAAGGCGCAGGTAAGAGCGAAGGACATCGAGATAGAGATGTTATTTATTAACTGTCAAAAACTTTTGCTGGATACTGAGGGCTCACTTGATAGTAAATAATAAAATATTCTAGATACTTTGAGTTTTCACAAGTATAGATGCAGGAAAACCCTTTTTCCCGGAAATGTAATCAGAAAAGTACTAGAAAAGGAATATGTTTTTTTATATTAGATATCGACAGTAGCGATGAGCGTTGAATCAACGAACGCGTTGAATCAACGTTGATCGCCTTTCAACGTTTAAACGTTGACAGTTTATGAACCAACTAGTTGAATCCGTCAACGACGTTTATGAATTTAACTATCGATGAGCGTTGAATCAACGAACTCGTTGAATCAACGTTCATGTTTTTTCAACGTATTAAAACGTTAACAATTTATGAATCAAATCGTCGTTTATCGTTGAAAATAACATCATATATTGCGAGCGATGGTCATGTCGTAGAATTCGAACTCTAAGTAACGTATATGAGAGTGGATTTTTGAAATAATTATTTTAAGAAAAGTATGATGATATTCTTGCTATGGCGCCCGAGAGTAACCGATTTATTTATACTAGTTTTTTTACTTTTAAAACAACATAAAATATGAAAAAAACAAAACTATACATTATTTTAGATGTATCTAAATTTATGAATAATGTAAATAATGATCTATTGTTTTAAATACACCTGTGTAGAATATGTTTTATAGCGAATTTTAAATTTATTCAGTCAGCCTAAGACAAGAAAAAGTATTAAGTTTTTTTTTTGTCATTTTACTTTATGTTTATTCAATTTCTGGTGTACAATAAAGTATTTTTCATTCATTAATTAAGGGAAAGTCATCTAAATCAAACGTTTTCCAATACATATTATGTACATTGAATCAAATTATTTCTATAACATTATTATCAGGTAAGTAAATGTAAAATTGTAGACTCGTTGAACTCCGCAGCGTTGAAATAAACCGTTCAACGAATAAACGGTTTACGTTGGAAGTTGACATTAGTAGCGCGTTAACTCGTTGACGAATTTAACTAGTTAATCAACTCGTTGACGAACGTAATTCAACGTTGACGTAACGTTGACCGAAAAACCGTCAACGACCCATCGCTAATCGACAGACGAGCATGAGGATCACTTGATTGTATATGATACCTCAGTCACATGACATCGATCAATGATGCGCTGTCATCAGTCAATAATTAAATATATATATAAAAATCTTGAGGAATCAATATTAATTTAATTACTTAAATAAATCAATAATAATCATTTGCACTGAAATTTCACGAACAGGTCAAATCGAAGTCTCCGATGATACTTTTGGAAGATATAAGGATATCGATCGTCTTCTAATTCATTCAGAGATTCAATAAATTTCTTATTTATTGAGAACGTCTTTTTACTCATACAAAAATTTAACTACCATGAAAATTCACATTCAAATGAAACAACTTTAAATCCGATAAATTATTTGTTTTCTTAATGTAAATAAAAAACTTCTTGAAAATCAATGAGGAGCACATTAAAGAAACGATACAAGAAATTAAGATGTACATAAAATCTTATTTAACATGTATCTACCATAGATAACTCCGTACTGTGGGAGTCAATTATTATAATTGTAGCATAAATATATAACCATTTTACAATGATTATATGTGTTGACGGAGTGCTAACTATAGTATGGGTGCCGCTGGGCATCGTTTTTAAAAAAAATTAACAGAAGCGTCATAATAACGCCTAGTTCACCAGCTCCTCAAAACTAGTTGCAGGCCCCACGATCGATGAAAAATAGTCTTTATATAAAAACTATTTAATAGTATTTGCTTTATATTAAACTACACAATTCTAAACCCTAGGCTGCAGCACAACAAGCGCAAGCGAATGCAGCAGAAGCAGCAGCGAAGGCAGCAGCGGCCAGCCTCGGGCAGCAGCACGACTCCTCACACGAAGGTACGAGCAGCGAGGAGTACAAGAGAGCTCCAGAAGCCCAGCAGTACTACCAGGCGGAATACCAGCACCAGTAGCGGGATTAGGTTTATTTAGAATGTTATTTTGATGTCTAGGTACTAGGTACGGTCGTCATAAATAACAATTAAGGCCGTTAATACTCGTGAGATAATATTTTTTATGCACTAAACTAATTTAAAATCATAAAAACTAACGAGTCCTTAAATTAACATCGACTATAACATCAAAAACATACCTTGACATCAAATAACAATAATTTAAAATTATATTGCTTGATATTGAAATAGGCACAATTACTAATAATAAGCATTAAATTTAATTTATTTAATTAACAACGCCCATTCCAATATCAACAATTAGTTAAAATCTAGTTGTAAATAAAGAGCTAGCTAGATGGTTGAGTTCTATTAATTCTAATTGTCATAATATAATTTTTATACTTTTTTATAACTTTCGCTTAGGATGACCATTTATAGGCAAAAAGTGTATTTTAAAAGCGTTTTTAAATTTAGATTTTGCAAAAATACCTATATCGTCAATATTACATTTATACATAAATTAAAAAACTTTTTAAATAAAACAATACAAAAAAAGTTTAGAGATTATGTTACGTGAATGAAATAAAATGTTTAAAAAGCAGTCGCTTGTATATGGTCACCCTAAATATTATTTATTAATCTGTTAACAAACTTTCGTTTTTGTACAAATTACAAAAATGAAAAGTAAAACCGTCTCAAGAACAACACTAACTAGACAGATAAGTGCGATGTCCAGAACAATAGTGATGTAACGTTAAAAAATAAATGTTTTTGCTACAACTTCGTTATTTTAATGACTGACTGTTCTTGACTTGACTCTTCTTTCTGACATCTCACTTGACTGAAACACCCTTTAACCCTTAATAATATGGATAAAATAATGGATATAGAATTAAGAAAATGTGTGTAGAATATGGATACGGGAATTAATGATAATGGTAAGGAATGTTTACTAAGAAGGTAGATTTGCGGTTTTAAGGACGTAGTCTATAGAAAAGCTTAATACTAAACTTTACAAATAAAAGTACTGACATGAACCTACACTTATATCTTAATCCGAACTTGGTACCATAAATGTATGTGTGTGTGTCTAGCAAAGTGATAAATTTCTAAGCTGTTACAAATAGACTTAATTTGAAATTCTATAATAATTATTAAGTATCTTATACTCTTACATAGGTGCTGTTTTACATTAATGATGGTTTCTAAAAGCAATATTTGCAATAGATATTAACAGTTTCTCAATTTAACCGCATGATAACAACGTAGTGAGGACACATTCGGCACAAGACTCGTAAAGCGAGGTTTCCGTTCTTTCAGAAGCCAGCCCACGCAAGCTACAGCAAGACCAGGACCATCTGCAGCGATATAGCCTTACTCAAAACCCAACCCAAAACTTAAAATTGAATGTTCCACCATATTCATCAAGTAGAGCGTACAAAGCTGACCCAAGAATTGAGTTTCGTCAAGTGTCACATCAGTCCCCTAAAATAGATAATAGACAAACTCTAGCGTTTTTCGATCCTGAATCGTTTGCATTTCCTACTTTTAATAGTGAAATAATAGCTAATGGTATCACACGAATCAATTCTGAATTTCATTGGTAGGTTTCATTGTTTTTGTTGAGAAGATAGCTGAGTGATTAAAGAATAACCTTTTACATTCTGTAACATTTGGGTACATATTATATACAAAAAATCCGTTATATTTAACAGTAATGAATAAATCGCGTAGTTCTTTTAATATTTCATTGAAATAATGCTCCGTAAATGAAACTCAAAGATGTAAATATTGTAAATACCCTTTTAAGTTCTATTTCAAGTTAAATGTGTGTCGTATTTTGAATTTATTAATACACACTGGTTATATGATTTGACGGTACCTTCGTTACGATTCGTTTCGGTGACGGGTTCTATGAATACCTACGATAATTCTGACCTAAACTTAGCATTAAAGATCTAGAAAGAATGTTATAATTTCGTCTGAATATCGAAAAACTGAAATGACGAGCAGATTGCGAGTAAAGCAAAGTTCTATCATATCTGGATCGTAATCTAAAGGAATTACAAGACACACGCATTCAAGATGAGTATGATTATTCGGTCTTTCCAGAACCAGCACAAGAACAACCAGAAGAAGAGGAAGAAGAAGACTGTGAAGAATAATACTAATTTGCCAAATAAGGTTTTGGAGAATATCCCACTTTTTGTTATTGTGGATTTACTATAAGCTTGAAGCCATTTTAATTTTATCTGAACCCTACTCACTCGTTTTAATACAGTTTAAATAATTAACTAATTGATGCCTGCAATTAAAATAAAATTTAAAATCAACCAGGAATTGGTATAGTGTTTTATCTAAAGAAATTTATATATATATTTATGAATTTTAATAAATAACAAATCGTCGTTGCGCCTGCCAAATTCCATGTGTTTTTTTTTTTGATTTTTGGTTTTCGCACAAAAAATACTCTTCGTTTTATTCTCTATGTGTTACTAAAATCATTTTTGTGATATTCGAACTGGATATGAGTTTAACTAATTCCATATATGTTTTGACCGGTAAGAAAAGCTCCGTAGGTATGTGAATTAATAATACGTTTTTCGTAGTCTCCCAAAACTATACAAAAATCACATATGGAACTTGTCAGGCGCAGCGACGAAATTCAAAACCACAGAGTCACTTATCGTCGTTGCGCCTGCCAAATTCCATATGTGCATTTTTTTGATTTTTGGTTTTTGCACAAAAAATTATCTTGTTTTATTCTCTACTGTGTTACTAAAATCCTTTTTGTGATATTCGAACTGGAAAGGAGTTTAACTAATTCCATGTGTGTTTTGACCGTTAAGACCCCGTATGTAAGTCAATAATACGTTTTTCGTTGTTTCCCAAAACTATACAAAAATGCACATATGGAATTTGGCAGGCGCAACGACGTTATGTAATTATAATGTAACGCTACCTTAGTGAGATGAAACTTTTCTGCAATGCAAAAATATTAATTTTATTCATTACACTTACCTTATTTCTATACTAAAACATTTTTGTATGTGTTTTTATTACTTTCTTACAAATACTCGTTATTCATAATTCACATCACCCACTGAAAATAAAATTATACTCAAAAAGCGCGCCAAGTGCAAGTAATGAAAATTGCCACAGATAAAGAAATAAACAATCGAACTCTAGACTCTAATTCTAGTATTTTTGGAAAATGTAAAAATTATATAGAATGAGGTTTTACATACAAATCATACAATGCAGATCTCATAAGCAGAAATATATTCACAGTTGATTTATTAATATTGTGAAGTTATGAAATATTTAGGGACTTTGCTTTGTTTATTAAAAATAAATATCGTTATATTCAATGTTGTACTGAGGATACATTTAGATATTAGTTATCATATATATTATAATGGCGAGTCTTTCTCTTTCTTTTTTTGATGAAAATTCTTCTTCTGATGTAACTTCTAATATAAAACAAAATTAATGTTATTTAGTTTTAAGATTTTTGAAATAAACCTTTTTCATTGATCGGATGTATATTTTGCCCTGTAAATAATAATAAGGTAAGTTTTAAAGTACTATTAAAGTAAAATAAAAAATAATTTCCACATACAAAACACTATATTTATTACAAAACTTGAGTCACTTCTCCAGGAGTTTGATAAACTTCAACAATGTTTAAGAATAATATTTACAACCTTAATAATAACATGTTAGTCAAAGAGCAAATACAAAACAAGGCAATCTCTACAAAAGCTAAGACATATTTTATAGATAAGTATAAAAATGAATTCATTTTTATCCTATGATATACCTTTAATTTTTGAAAATAAGGCAAAAATTTGCTTTTGTAGATCTTGTCTAAAGGCAGTCAAAATGTCAAAAAAGAAAAACTAAATTATAAGCCACTATCGGTAAATCGTTGATGTAATACTGGTTCCATTGTTTCTACGTTGTCGTTTCAGGTGTTTTTAATACACCTAGGACACAAGCAATCAGTATTATTAAACATGATATTCTGGTAACTTTACCAATTTTTTTAAAATAAAAGCAACAATTGGTTTATTCAATACACAAAATATGTTTCTAGTCTGTTTTTCAAACACTTAAAAAAAACACTCTCATGAAATTCTTAATAATACCTTACAAGGAATTAAAATATAGGCCTTTTATTACGCCTAGATTCAAAACAACCACACAAAAAAGTTGTATATTTTCAGTCAAATAAGTTACAACCATTGTTGAAAATGAATAATGCAAATAATGTTTCTATAGAAAGACCTTTAGTAAATACAAAGAGGGTTTTGTACTACAATAGTATGAGACGGCATGACATGGACATTTGGATATTAATACAATTATTGGTCGTTCACTTCTACGGTAGTTGCTGAAGCATTTTCCGCATTTAAATCACTATTACTTTCAATTTCCTTTATAGTTTCAACATTATCTTTAGAAATAAGTTCACTTTTCGATTGAGACTCATTTTCATTGTTAATTTCACATAGTTCACTATTCTGGACTTCAGATACTTCGCCATTTGTAACTTGATTATCCGATGTTTCCTTTTTTAATACTTCAGGTGTTGGATTTATTTCTGTCTCTGTGTTTTCAGTTTTTATATCGTCATTGACTACTTCTAGATCACACAGGTTGATATTAGCTATATTGATAGCTTGAATGAGGCTTTCCATAGTTTTGCTATCTATTTTTTCATCGGGACTTTCGGTTTGAACTGTTTCAATATTTTGCGTTTCTTCAACAATTTCTTTTATTTTTGGTTCAGGTGCTATAGTTTCTTCTGGTATTGCTTTTTGAGCTTTGTCGGCTTTCTTTTTGGATTTGGATTTTTTCTTAGTTTCCGGTTTGGGAGATTCTTCCTTATCTTGTTTGTTTGTAAGTGTGTTCAGTTGTGACTGTAGATGAGCAAGACTTTGTCTAAGCTGTGCACAGTTCGCCGCCATTGCGTCAACCTGCAGACAATATTACCTTCAGTTCTATGAGTTGGTACTAAAATGTGTTGCCTAGAATTTCACAGTTTAAACTGTTCAGCAGTAGAGCATCTAATTATTGACTTCAACATAACCAGTTGACTCTCACTAATCGAGCACTATTATAAACCAGAGTAAGGGAGTAAGGGAGATTCTACTGTAATAATCATAGTTGTATCTTCAGTACTCATTTTATTTATCTGTTCCTTAAGTCACGAAGACAGATAAATTAACAGAGTTATTCATAATTGTATATTATATGAAAATGTGTGTCAAAGTTGAGACTAGTCCTATGACACTATTGTTGCTGTATTGCTGTCATTTATAATGATTATGTTTAAAGATAAAGTAGTTTAAAGGTTAAGTAAGTAAGTAATTTAACTGAATATTTAAATAAACAATATGTATATTGCTCCACAATATAACCCTTTCGACATATACTGCCAAGAAAAACTATGTTTCTACGTAAAATTGGAAATGGAGGAAAACTACTGGTAGATGCATTTTTTACTGGTTGTGAATTGTATAAATAACTGGCGGACCCCTTAGCGGCTTAGATGGTATTGGGGCCCTGAATTAAGAACTTTAAAAGAAAATTATTTCAATCTAGCAAGGCACAGAAGACTGATCACCTACATGTCTGGAATACTGTTCACTGAATCAGACATAGAATTGTGTACGCCCACCTGAGTGGGGCGAGTTGGGCCAGTGGGGCGAGTTGGGCCTGTGGGGCGAGTTGGGCCTGTGGGGGAGTTGGGTCAGTGAGTCGAGTTGGGCCAGTGGGGCGTGTTGGGTCAGTGAGGTGGAGGGTACCTTGGCGTCGCTGGCGCTGTGCATGGGCGGCGGGGCGGGCGGTGCGGGCGCGGGGGCGGGCAGCGGCGGCCGCTCGATGTTGTTCTCCTTGAGGGCGTTCAGCAGCACCGTGCGCTCACCCTGTCATACAAACACTCCTTTATCAAATCATCATTCATTAAATTCAATTTCAAAATCATTTATTTATTTAAGTTACACAATGTATACTTATGAAGGTCAATAAAAATTAATATTAAATGCTTCTAATTTTACCAGTTCTCAAATCAAGGGCGTCGAACGGACGAGAACGGGCAATAATCTCTCTGCCACTCTTTTTAAGCATTACAATATGCTCCACATGACATCCTGAAGTAATTAATCAATCAATCAATCAAAAACACTTTATTGAACACCACACGTAAAAATAATAAGATATACAAAAAGTCAAAGTGAGTAGCATACAAAAGGCGGCCTTATCGCTGAGAAGCGATCTCTTCCAGGCAACCAGAGAAATTAAAATATTAAATAAACATAACATAGATTAGGGTAGTGCTCTAAAAAGAAAACATACAAATAAGAAAAGAGATAAAGTACAAGAGATAAGAAACAAGTCATAATAAGTGAACTAAAAGAATAATAATAATAATAATGTTTTCCGAAAAATCATAACAATATGTTTTAACAAATAATAATAATAACCCACAACAATGAAAAATATGTATATATATATTCGCATGTGTGTGTGTACACACAACATACATATATACACAATACTCCATAAAAGTAAGACTACTTCAGAGACTGAAGGAAATGCACCTTGAGCAAGCTTTTAAACTGTAATTGAGTCTGAGCTTTCCTAATGTGAAGAGGTAAATTATTCCACAACTTAATCGAATATATAGAGAACGAAGAAGAATACATTTTGGTGTTGTGAAGAGGCATAAAAAGGAGTAAGTTATCAATTGAGCGTAAGTCTAGTTCGTGAGAGGCGCCCAGAAAGATAAAACGTTTTTTAAGAAAAGATGGAGTTGTAGGATCGAAGAGAATACGATATAGAAGAGAAAGTATATGTATGTCCCTGCGTTGTCGAATTGGTAGCCAATTAAGTTGAGAACGATACTCCGAGATGTGATCAAACTTACGCAAACCGAAAATAAATCTAATAGCGTAGTTTTGAAGCCGTTCCAATTTGTTAAGTTGCTCCTCAGTTATATCTAGATAGCATGCGTCCGCATAATCTAGGATTGAAAGGAGCAAAGATTGCGCCAGGACTATCTTAGTTGGAATCGGTAAGAAATTGCTTAACCGCCGTAACGACGCTCCGGCAGCAAACACTTTCCTACTGACCACCTGTATCTGGTTTGTCCATGACAGGGTCTGATCCACGTAAATACCGAGATTCTTTACGCACGAGCTAAAAGGTACCGTGACACCATCTACAGAAACTGGCGGCAGATTTGACCAATTAATTCTCGAGATCATACTTGAACTCCCAATAATAATAACTTGAGTTTTTGCAGGATTAACTACTAAGCCATGCGACCTGCTCCATTGCACAATCGTAGCTAAATCAGCATTAGTGGTATTTATAGCATGATGAAGATTCTCAAGTGAGGCTTGGGTATAAATTTGTAAATCATCAGCATAGACATGGTAAAGAGAAGATACGTTGATAGTGATAGTTTTAATAAAGATAGAAAAGAGAAGTGGTGAAAGCACACATCCTTGGGGAACTCCGGCAGTAACACTGCACCAAGACGAGAGGTGTTCATCAACACGTATACACTGTCGACGATCGCTCAGGTACTCTTGAAACCAAGCGGAAACCGAAGGAGAAACGTTAAGAGAACTTAGCAAACTTAACAGGATTTCATGATCAACAGTATTAAAGGCGTTACTGAAATCAAGAAGAGTAAGGACTGTGAGTTGCTTATTGTCCATACCCAAACGAACGTCATCAGTAACCTTAACAAGGGCAGTAACCGTACTATGACCAGGTCGAAAACCAGATTGGAAAGGATCGAGTAAGGAGTACTTAGTAAGGAATTGGCTTAGTTGATAATGCACCAACTTTTCAAGGATTTTGGAGAGGAAGGGCAGGATGGAGATAGGACGGAAGTCAGAAAAAGTAGAGGGATTATTCTTTTTAGGAAGGGGAATAATATAAGCGTCTTTCCAAATTTGTGGATAAGTACAGGATGTGATGGAGAAATTGATGATATGTGTAATCACAGGACATATTATATCAAGGATGGGAATAATCATAGCACGGCCGATACCGTCACAGCCTAACGCGTTCGACGAGATGGACAAGATATTCCTCTTAACGTCTCCATCGGTCACCGGTGTAAAGTTAAAAGGTGGACAGCTTGGGTTAAATTGAGTGGTAAGAAATTTTATTGTGCTAGATTTTATATTACTATCAAGAGAAGAAGGTGAAGATGAAAAGTGTTGATTTAAATTTTCTACGTTTATATTACTGGGTATAGAATTATATGTCGTTTTTCCGATTCCAAGAGACCTGAGAAATCTCCACGTCTTTGCTGTGTTGCCGCTCTCAACCGATTTATGTATGTAACGTCTCTGGGCATCTCTGCACATGGTATTACACCGATTGCGAATACGTTTGTAACTCTCGCGATTACAGTCAGAATTATTAGTTTTTAATTTTGATTTCGCAACTGTTTTTTTATGTAAGAGTGTTTTTAATTCTGCATTCAACCATGGAGCTGGGGCATGTTTAATTTTCACAGGTTTAATAGGAGCATGAATATCAAAAAGTTTTATTAGAAGGGAATTGAAAATCTGAATTTTTGAATCTATCGAGATCGCATCAAAGACTAGTGACCATTCAACCCTATGAGCATCGTCACATAAATTATCTGTATTCATCCCACCAAAATTACGCTGTAGGACTACTTTATGTTTCACTTTAGGAGGACGGATTTTGTAAGACAGGAAAATTAAATCGTGATAAGAGAATGCATCTGCTGACAGTTGACCATGAACAGAGACATGATCAAGACAGGACACAAATATAAGATCAAGAAGGGATGGAGAACAGCCAGGAAAAAAGTGAGTTGGTTCGAGAGGAACAAGATTTAAGTTAGAAGCTTTAACAATAGCAGATAGTTTACTAGCACGATGGTCGTTCTTAAGGAGACACGTATTAAAGTCGCCCATAATAATGTTATGCCTATAAAGTGGACACAGACTTTCAAGTAAATCTTCAAAGTTATTAAAATAGTCAACATGAAGCGATGGGCTATAGCAAACACCCAAAAGAATTTTGTTATTAGACAGAGTAACTTCAATAAAAAGATGTTCGAGTGCATTTGCTGGTGGTGGCTGGGGAGACATGCTCACTATAGTATAGGGAATATTGTAGCGCAAATAGATAGCAACACCCCCACCACCCCGACCGATACGATCATTTCTAATTAAGTTAAATCCAGGTAACGCGTACGAAACACTAGACAGAGAGGGTTTCAGCCAGGACTCGGAAATAAGGATAGCGTGGATAAGATTAGAATTAAATGACGAAAGTAAATCAGTAAAGTGAGCAGGAATACTCTGTGCATTGATATGAACAATATTAAAGTTTTTTGCAAAATCAGATAGAGAAGTAGTAAGAGCCTGCTCAAGGGGTATGTATTCAGAGTCACATAAACTATCAGAAAGGCTCTCTGAAGAATCTGGAGAAAAAGTATTATCATTATCTGCATTAACATCAAACATATTATTAATATTTCTATTTTATATAAATTAAAATTAAAATAATATATAAAATAATTTCAAAGTAGGTATCACTATAAAAGTTACTTAACTTTGTACCCTGTACCCAGCCTAATATAATGACGCAACATAAACCAAAAATAAATTATATAAAAAAATGAACAAAAATAAAAAAATAATAAAAAAAATTGAACTTAATAAGTACTAAATTCAAACACAAAAAAGAAGAAAATAACAAAAAATCACTGAGCTTAACACAACTATATTTTTAACAGTATATTAAGTAAATTGTCTAGTATGTGTTAGACTTATTAGCATTTAATGAAATAACCTTAAACCCTACCAAGGCCCATTCCAGCCACATCAGCATAAAAAACCGCTTGCATATGTATATTAATAAACTGATGCATTTGCAAGACATAATAAATATGGAAATAAGAATGTTCAGTAGATGTCATATATTACTAATGTAGATGCGGCTTTCACACGGCAATAAGCAGTGACTAACAGGTACTGTCAAATGTCAAAAGTCAGAGTCATTTGACATCGAACTAGTGATGGGTAGGACAAACGAAATTGAAGTGTTTGTATGTATTACCTCATTTTATGAAATGAGTTGGGACATTGTACCACCTCAATTGAGGACCTCATTTTGTACTGTTAGTTCCTTTATGTACGTCATACGAGTGGTTGTGACGTTTGACTTTTTGAGTGAGGTGAGGTGACTGAGGTTGCCACAGGACAAATGAAGAACCTAACATTTCTTTTGACATTTTAAATATATTATTTCTATAAAACGTACATTTTTTTCAAATCTTTATTAAATATTATTTTATGTTGCTATCATTATATAAAAAAAATAAAAATATTAATTATTTATTTAAGCAATATTATTGTTCTATAATATGTAATTTAAAAAGTTAAAATATGATTACTATTAATAAAAGTTAAAATATTAAGCAACACTATTGCTACATATATAAATAAAAAATATTAATCCTAATTACTATTACTGTACCACTGAGTACAGAATTCAAATTAATATTAATAATTATAATTACCTATTAATGCACACAAATTACAATAATATCATGTCACAATCACCGTCAATTCACTCACAAATATCGCTTTGGTTCGTTATCAGTTGCTCATCAGACTCGATTGTCATTGTCATGCAAAGAGTAATTGTCATGTATGAGAAGAGCGAGTAAGACAAAACGTTTCATTTCAACCGTTCACTCATTCATCTTGACGTACACCTCACCGCCTCAATCACATTCATCGCCTCGCCCGCGTTACAAGTACCTCAACGAGTTTGAAGCGGTACAAAATGTATGTTTGAGGTGTTGCGACATTTCACAAGTTTGAGTGTGACATTTGAGGTGCCTCTTGTATGAGGTGCGCAACATTACATCGAACTTAAATGTTTGCAATTTACAATTTACATGTAGGTACATTAAATACAAATTCTAGATTTTAATTTGAGACAAGAAAATAATATGTACATACCTCCAATAAGTAATGACAAAGATATAAGGCAAACAATGAAATTTGTAGCTATAAGATAAAGATATGATCATATTGTGAACCAAAAGAGTAATTATACTTGCTTAAAACTTCATATTATGCAGTGAATTTGTAATATATATATGTCACCAAATGCTAACACTACAACGACCAGAGAGTTCAAAAATATATAACAAACTGAGGATCTTATTTATTCTTGTGAACCCTTCGAGATCGAGTGGCAACTTGTGTTTCTGCACTGTGTTCCCCAGCTACCGATGGCACAGCTACCTCAGGTTGAACAAAGCCAGGGATATTTTGGAGCTCAGTCATAGCACTAACTCTATGCCTTTTGCCATCTGAGCCTGCAACGATCACCATGCCGTCTTTGGTCCAACACTTATTCAACCCAAAGCGCTTACGAGCAGCCATAAATGCTTCATGACGGGACTGTGTTAAAAACTCAGATATAGTGATTCCAGTATTTTTTAAGGCAGTTTTACTGTACCAGATTTTATTTTTTGCCAAAATATCCTTGAATTTTACCAATACTGGCCTAGGTTTACCCGGGTTTAAGCGACCAATTATGTGGCAGCGATTAATGCAAGTGGCATTAAAAGTGTGGTCCTTGAGGTGTGTTGTCACACATTTAACAACTACAGTGCTTGTGTCTTCCTTCTCAACCTCTGGCAAGCCATGAATGAGGACCATCTTGCGTCTTCCCCTCATTTCTTGTTGATCATACAATCTATAGAGGAGCTCAACTTGCATATGCAGTGTTTGTAATGAAGACATTATGAAGCTTCGAAAAATGGAAAATTCGGTTGCAGTACCTGTGTCAGTGATAGAGGTTCCGGCCTTTTTCTCGAAGTCGTCCATCCTGGCTGTAAACATTGCTGTCATGTCAGTGACTTTTGTAGAGAATTGGTATCCATATTAAAGTGTTGTGTTGCAAGAAGTGACGGAATTTTTGAAAATGAATAGCTGGTAATGTACAGATCTTTATAATATCATTTAAAAACACTTAACACCACTATATATATTTTTAAATTCAATAAAATCGTTAGAGCAAAATTTTTATGTGTTGTTAGTGATGTTTCACATCTACCCTCTTAACTATTATAATAAAAAATAAACAAATAAAAAACAAATGTTTGTCCTCTATCAGCAGTAGGTATGGTGGAATAGGAGCACATACTTACATTATTGTGGGAGCAACACGCAAACGCATAGTCGAAATAACTAATATCACCGCATACACGAATTCAAGTCCGACCTGTCACCACAAGTAGCACCCGTTCATGATAGCCACATATTAACAGGTTGCGATCAGTGAGCAATAGGTAGTAGAATATACAATGTACTCTTCATAATGGTTTGGCTTATAATCAGTGGTCTCGAAAATCAAATGCGGATTTCCAAGTAAAATCGGTATATTTTACTCACTAATTACAATATTAAAACTACCGAAAAATCGGTATATTTGAGACCACTGCTTATATTATACCGCAATTGTACTATTATTATCAAAGCTGTGGAACAATGTTAAACAATGTAGGGGACATTATATACAACCTGTATACTAGGGTGATTCAAAAAAACTTTTTAAATTTTTTTTTAACTGATACCTTCTCAAATGTTTTTATTTGATATAAAAAAAAATCTCACCAAACCCGAGCCCTATAGCTCAACTCTAAGGGGTCGCTAATGTTTTTTTAGTTTCCCATTTAATTAACATCGGAAAGTCGTATACATTACAATATCAATAGGCGAGCATGTGGTTCAATTAATGGTAGGTATCAGTTGACTGATTTTTTAATTCAATATGTATAAAAAAATATGCTATTAAAGGTTGTTAAATGATTATATTTAATGTACACATGTGTAACGCAATGGACTGACCTGTAAAGTCCTGCACAATCCCTGCATGTGGTGCAGATGCCGCGTCGCTGCAGCCGCTCGCTCCTCGCTGGCCTGCCGCTCCCCGCACATGTCTAGAAGAGCTGTTTGAGAAGTCTCCCACCGCTTCTTCCACGAAAGAGACTCTTTCTCCAACTTCTGGATCTTTTTAGACATCTGGAATCATATGTCACATTTGTACCTGATGTTACGGGAGGGAAAGAAAAAATGTGCCATATCATTGTGAAAATTTGAACTCATTATTTTTATAAGGTAATACAGGATGGAAAAGTATACGTCAGAACAATCACATTGTCATAGGAGCATGATAATTGGTTGAAAATGATGATAGGACGACTAATATTAAAAATGCGAAAGTATCTCTGTCTGTCTGTCTATGAAATTTAGTACATAGATATATTAGAGCTAAAGTAAATAGGCTACCTTTATGATTATACATTTTCGACCAATCAGATTAATTAGAGGTAATTTCATTTGTTTTAGACGCTTTTTTAAATTAAGAACCATTGTATACCGTACCTACAGCCTAATACCTAAGATACTACAACTGAGAGTTTAATATATAGTAGACTAGCAAAACGCCCCGGCTTCGCACGGGTGCAATTTAGATGAAAATAAGTTACACGCTGATAATGTAGCTTTCTATTGGTGAAAGAATTTTTAAAATCGGTCAAGTATTTTTTGAGTTAAATCGTAACAAAACCGCAAAAATTGAACAAAATGACAAAGTACAATACTACCCCTTGTCGCGTTGCTCGCTGCGCCGCATGGAGCCACACCGGCGCGACGGCGTGTATTTTTTGTTTGTATTGACATTTTTAATTTTGTAATATCTTTTGAATGGAATGTCCGATTTCAATATTTCAAAAAGTAATCAACAGGTATTGAAACGTAACAATCTTGAATACGAAATAATTTATTTGGATAAGAATTAATACAAAGGTATGGATAACATGGTCTGATTTTGATCGGCATTTCTTAAATTTTTTAAATGTTAAAAAGTAGTTATAGTAACATAACTACAATAGTTAGATATATGGACTCGCGAACTTTTTTGTCGATATTGATATGTTAACATATCAATATCGACAAAATATATAAAGATAATATTATAGAACTTTTTTTTGTTCTATCGTCAATACTTTCCGCAGCGCATGCGATGATAGACATTTTTTGGCTAATTTTTTTACACCTTGGGTTGGTTTTAGTAGGAATTTCTAAGGATCTCTATATTTTTCTAGTAATAAATATAGCCTTTGTTACTCAGCGATAATGTAGCTTTCTATTGGTGAAAGAATTTTTGAAATCGGTCCAGTAGTTTTTAAGTTTATTCGATACATACAAAAATACAAATCTTTCCTCTTTATAATATTATTAGTATATTAGTATAGATATATATTATCAGGCTGCAATTCGAATATTTAAGTAGTAATGAGATTGATGAAAAAAACAGCTTGGATAATAAATAAGCTACCCGTAGTACTAATTCTACGCAGACAAAGTCATAGGTAGAAGCTAGTGTATGATATATTTTTTACTTTCAAGATCTCATACCTTTTCCATCTGCTCCTTAAATCCTCCAAATACTTGGTTACTCTTGACCAGGGCATTTTGGAACTCATCATATTTGTCTGTATACACAGCGAGCTGACCCTTCAGGGCTGTCTCCGTGCCCTGCAGCTCCATGATCTTGGCTCGGTACTGGGCTAGAGTGACCTTCATGTGTTCAGCTTCTGCTAGAAGCCTTTCTTTCTCAGCTTGATGTTCTAGTGCAGCCTTTTGTAGTTTTGCGTCTGATAATTGAGATTCTAAGGACATTTGTTTTGCCATTTTGTCAACCTGGACCATAATATACAAATTCTATTAGCTTCTATATAATAGACAGAATATTTAAAATTACTTATTAAATATTACAAGAATACTATATTACAATATTTCTATAAGTTAATACAATAGACATAAGAATACCTAACAAATGGAATGCTTATTCCATGATTATCACATTTTCATTGACTCCATTTCTATATTATTTTATGGCCATTTAATTGATTTTAAGGCAGGCAAAACAGTCAAAAACCTAATACTATTCCACATACCTGTTGTTCTCTTAACTGATACTGTTGTACAACACTCTTGAACTTTTCAGTCATGCTGATATTATCATCTCTCAGCTTAGCATTCTTATCATTGTTCTGTTGCAATAGTGCTGTTATCTCAGTCAGTGTGTTCTGGAACTTAGCCTGTGTTTCCTTACGACGCTCTTCTTCTTCACGAATTTTAAGAAGGGATTCTTCCTGAAATAATTTCAATGAATTGCTAATCAATGTGTAGTATTAGATCCTTATTAAAGATATTTTATAAGGCTACCTGTGACAAATGTCATCTGTCATCAAAAGGATTCCTATACATATCAACTAATTAACACGTTTTATTTTAATAATAATAATAATAATAATAAATTCATTTATTTGCTTTAAAACATGGTATACAGTTGTTAAAAAAAAAAATACATTATACAGTGCGCATGTTTTGCTATTTAAAAATTTATAGCATGCAAATATTCTAAATTGTCTTTAAATAGTCTGTAATCCATAAATTGAACACTTTCTCCACTTCAGTTTAAATCCTCTGAATTTTGTAATTCCTCCCCCACTAATATATAGAATATAGATTTAAAAAATGTCAAATCTGGCAGGAATAAAATTCCAACACCACATGTGTACTGCAGATACACAACCTATTGTGCCAACAAACTCATCAAAAGGATTAGTCAATAAATAGTTTTTTTAAATCAAAAATCTAGTGCAACACACTGAAATTTATGTGTTTTGGGAAAACTTAACATAATTAACATCTCATCTCATTGTTGGAATAATAAATTTAAAAACTTAGTATTTACTCACTTTAATAGCTTTATTATGTTTCTGTAGCTCCCGACAAAGATTCTCTAGTTTTGATTTAACTAATATAGTCTTATTGAACTCATGTTGAAGTTGATCCTTTTCTTTGACCAATAATGCGTAACGCTTCTCTGATTGTTTTATGTAAAATTGCATTTTTCTATTTTCGTCAGCAGACTGTACATATTTTTTGCAAACTAGTGAAAGCTTATCTTCAGAAGCAGGCATGGAGTTGAGTGATTTCATAAATTGCTCCAAATTTTTCTCATCTTGATTGAGTCGATCGCTTTTTTTCGACTTCTTCGGTTGATCCTGAGACAATGGTTTTGCCTAAACAAAAATATTGTTTACAAACAATTTTAAATAGCTTGACTCCCGGGTTAGACACTTAAACCCTTATACAACACTCGAACCTGTTTTATATCCATAAAAGACTAACACAAGAGCACGTCTCCAGAACAAAAATATCGTAAACACTTTTTTGGCGTAAAGCCAACTAAGTTTAGGTTAACTTTACGATTTAAATATTGTCTTTCACTCAAAATAAGTTTATCTCAGTAGATATGTGATATTATAAATACCTCTATAAACAATACATAGTTGATAATATAAATTCTAAAAGACAAAACTCGTATGAAATTAGAAACCGACATTCGATAGGTTTTAATGTCTATTTATAAAGAGGTATCGAAAACATTATTTAAAAAAAAACTTACTTGGATATCATTTTCTTTTTCAGTCTTCTCTGTATTTTCTTTAATAACTTCGTCCGTAACTTCCATTCTAAACCAATTTTAATATATTTCTGTCTCAAATTAGTCGCCAAACACAAACGGAAGACAGATCGTAGGAACGTGCCTTTAGAACGTGTTTTAAAGTAAAAATAGTATCGATTACGATACTCGTAATTCGATGTCAATAGTGACTGAATCTGTCATAGTAGTCCATGGTAAAAACAATATTTAAAAATCGTTATGGTGATTTGAATTGTTTTAAACTTTAAAGTATTAAGTAGGTGAAAATAAAATAAGTGATTCATATAATTAATTAAAAAAAAACTTATACATCTTATACATTCAATCGATATTATTGAATTATTTAGGTACTATAGAGACAAATAAAAACAACTATTCTAAGAAGACCATATACATAATATGCAATATTTATTAATTTTTATATGTACCTGTTTGTTATTGTTGATTAATCGATTATATTAATCAAAATAATCGATCAATTATAATTATTATTAGCTTCTGTATTTACCGTTTAGAAATTTGACAGTTTTATTTTGAATGAAGCAAATTCAAAATTATGTTTAGGTGGCATTGTTTAAGAAAAAGTATAACACTTTTTATTATTTTCTAATATTGTACACCGTATTTTTATTAAATTATTTTAACATTCTTATACGTAGATTTTGAACGAATTCTGCATTTATCTGGTTACAGGCAGTTCTTACAAAAATATTGCCAATAACAAAATGTAGCTACTAAACGATAGATTATTATTAATACACTACACTTTAATATATCGTTTTTTACATTTTATATTAAAATCTAAGTCTCAAAAAAATCTTCTTACTAATAAGATATTAGCTTTGAAAATGTTAACTTGCTCATATTGTGAAAATAAGGATTTTCCTTTGGCCGAACAGTAGTTAAGAAGATTGTAACTTGCAACATTGTGCTCAGTGCTGTCAAACTAAAATCCATTGCCATTTTTATCAACCGTCTCCTTTCCACATCAATTTAATTTCATTCTATCAAAAAGAAGGCGAGCCGTTGCAGGTGAGTTGCGGTTTTTATATAAAACAAAATACGTTAAACTATTTAAAAGTGTGTCAGTTAAATATTTTCAGTTTATAAGTAAGTAAAAAACATAGTAGTTTAAATGAATCGTGGAAAATTTACCGGCCGTATACCTTTCGATGAGGCCGTTATTTTTCAAGACTTGAGGTCAATGTGCTTAGCTTGTCTAGCGTTAGTATGGGTGGTTTTACATATTTGCGCATAAACTGCAATATTCATTTGTTTTCTGGGTTATTATCACTGTTAGAAATGAATTAATGCTCCTTTGATGATTCGCTGTCAAAACTTGCAACTTTAATCGTTCGCTGGTTGTGGCTTTTCCTATTCTTTGTTCGCAATTCAGATTTCTTTGTCTGTAATTTTCATGTTATCACAGCCAATAGTTAAATCCTTTATACATTTTATACAGTGTAACTAATTTATCTGATATAATACCAACAGTAAGTAGATTTTATGAAAAATATCAGCCAAATCGCAAATCTGATAACAAACGATTTTTTGTGTTTATTTCATTATTTTCTTATATTTTATTTAATAATGTTTTAGGTTTATATCCCTATATTTTACGAGAACTAGACATTTATCTATATCTTTAAGTATAAGTGATTCTAATTACTTTCCTATCTTATTTTTATTGTAAACAAACATTATTGCTATATTTCCCTTAAGATTTTAAAGGAAATGTATTAAAATAAAAATCAATCTTAAGTACACTTATTTCTGCAAAGCAAAAATATTTCTTTCTTAAAACCTTTCTTTCTCAACATGTCATGGAGATTTTCCACAGCAACATTATTATTAAACTCATCACTTGGCTTATTCCAACAAAAAATAAAATATTACATGCATTAAAGTTATAAAAATTCTAAGTAATATATACTGGGATGGTATTTATGTTTATGTCATGGGTATGATTACTTTAGATGGTATAAGTTACTCTCGGTTTATAGTTTTACTTTGTATCCATATTTATATTTTATAGGTTTAATAATTCTCATGTTTGTTTCAATGCTATTACCTATTTTCAGCTTCAAAAAATGAGCTTTTCCTCAAAATTTGAGATTTTGTTCAATGTTTGATACTTTGACATTATCATTAGAATATTAATAGTCTAGTAGTTTAGTAATCTATATTAATAGTTTGTGATTCCTTTGCCTTAGGGTCTTAGCCTTGTTCAATTAATCTGCAAATATTAGTTCCTAAAATGTTAAAGTACATTAACAAACTTTAGAAAGAAATATGATTTTTAGGTGAATTTAAAATTAGTTAACAACTATATGTCATAGTTTTATTTTCTTAATACTAAATTTTTTTTGGAATTCTATTCATAATAGATTATCTAGAAAAATAAAAGTAAACCTCAGTGTTATGCTTTTAAATTTATATGAAAAACAATCAACTTCTACAATCTCAGCGATAATACCATTTACAAAAGAAAACCTACTATAAAAGGTTATACAACTGAGAATTTACTGTGTTAATACTATTTTAATCATACATAGTTTATACATATATTTTAAAACTTGTTCTTATATTATTTTTAACACACTCAACCATAAATAAACCTTTTGATTACTTTTAGTTTTTTCTATTTTAGTCTCAACACTCAACATTCGATTATGTAGCTTTGAAAGGGTTTTAAATACAGTATGCTTATGCATGTGTACTTAAAACACTTAAAATATCATCGTAATGTTTCTGTAGTATGTTGTTTCTTTGCTTATTTATTATTGAATAGGATTGAGATATCCTTAGGTATCCTGTATAATAAAACCAAAAGCAATTTGGAGTTAAATATGGGGGTGTAGCTCAGTGTAGAATGCCATAGACATTACTTGTATTAAATTTCCAAACAATAGACAACTTATGTTAAATCAATTTCAACACACTGTGTCATGTATTGTTAGATTAGCAAACAGATTGATCGTGTAATCCAATGTATTTCCTCAGTTGTGGTTTGCAAAACTGGTAACTTAATATTATACATGGCATGATTCGGTGTTTTGTTACTAAGGTGCCTTATAGGGAAGCCTTTAAAAGTTAATTAAGGATGTATTGTATCGAGGAACAGTCATTCTAACTAGGGTTTTCCAGTATTTACAAAGTTGTCAGGCTATCATTTGTGTTTTTCTGTGACCCCTTTGTTGTCCCCTTTGTCATATGACTATTAAATAATCAATATTAGATTGTATCGTAATTGTCGTGTTATTTTACGTTTTGTATGGGAGCCTTATGGATCCAACTTTCCTACCTTCCATATTTAGAATGTATGTTACAACGATTTGCTGACTAATAACATAATTCCACACTTGGTTTGGACATTCAACTTAAAGCTGAAACCAGTAGGCTTATCTTTAAATAAGATTGCGGTCAGATTAGACCAAAGGCGTTTGCTCGTTCAGGTTCACATATCATTAAATACAATTTAAAAAAAAAAACAGATATTTACTTCGACTGCATTCCAGGAATTTAGTGTGTTGAAGATTACTCATCTAGGTTTTGGAAAGGTAGATAACGAATCCGAGCCAGCAGTCAATCGCATTACAGAAACAATGTCATAGCTTATGTTAATATTAGCATTGACTTACATACATACTAGAGTACGAAGGTTTTCGCAGTTACCTAGGTATTCGAAATAAAAGCAATAATAAATGAGTATATTAAAAATAAAAAGTGGCTGGTTAGGGGATTATAAGGTAAAAGATGCATTATAGGAAGAGCAATGCACTTTCAAGGTGTTAGTTTCTACTGAGCTCAGACTCCAATGGAATACAGTTCAGACTGGGCTAATTAAAATAAGTTGATGATAAGACTTCCTGTCTGAGTAATGATTGTTATTTATGTACATAATATATCTTTTACAAGATCTTTATGCGGCCTTTTATACCTAGTAACAATTCTCGTTTACTAAATGCCCTGTTTTATTTTGCTTCGTATCTCTTGATCAAAGTGTTAAATAAAAACAATTTATTATTCTCTGTTCACTTTCGCTTTCATCGTAATTATTTGTATCAAACCCTCATTTCCTCTCACGGTAACGTGATATACGATCGTCCTTGCGTTAGTATTACGGTTTAGGCTTCGTCTAGACAAGTTTTATCATCCACTGCCCTTATAAGACTTGTATCCGTTTACCGATTATAGATTTAATTCTTGTCGGATATTAAGAAAATGGATTGGTAACCACTTGTGTTTAATAGAGTTGAAAGAAATTTGAATGGCGTCGTGTAGGAAGGCATATTATGACTTATGAGGAGAGACGAAGTCATGTAAGAAATAGATTCTATACTCAAAGTTTAGACGTGGATAGGGATAGAGGAAACCCGAGGAAGATATGGATGGAGTGTTTGATGAATGATATGTCTATGAATGGTGTGAGTATTGAGATAACGGCTGGTAATAGGAAATGCAAGGAAAATACGTGTTGTGCTGACCCTATACTTATATTAGGATTAGTGCAAAAAAAGATGAGTTGAAATTACAACAGTTGAACATTTATTAAAAGTGGTCATGATAATAAAACTCATCTTTTTAAAGGTAACTAAATTAGCCATTGTAGGTAGGTATAATATTTAGGTGGTGGATCCTTTTCGCTAAAGTACGTCCAATTGTCCATTTAAAGTTTGGGTCTGTTTTGGTACATATTGATTTTGACTGTTCTGTAGTGCATATCTGGCTTTATTTCTGTAATTGAACAGAAGCCGCCTACGCACATACGTAACACGATACAGTATAACCTTTCTCTTTTGTCCAAATCTGGATGGATAGATATCGAATAAAATTTGCGACATTTGTTGATCGTTCCGGTCTAATTTGCTTCGCTCAGATAATATTACTTCAATAAAACGATACTTTAACAATACAAAATATGCTAGAGTTATTATTTGATCCTACTTAATCTGTATATTTTCTGACCTTTGTTTTCTAATTTTTAAACTGATTCTAGACGCTATTGTCTGAAAAAATATTCTACAGAATGTATGTGTAATATGTATATTTCATTATTTTTGTGAGTCACGCCTTTATCTAAACTGTAATAAACCGCTATAAGCGACCGTATGTTTGTCAATGTTCGCTATTTATATTCAAGAATCATTCAGTTTACAATAAAAGAGTCCAGTCACTTTTCTCATTACGCGATGAGTAACGGCTTTTTTATCATTTCATACTAAGCATTGTTGCTTCGGAAATATAAGGCATACTTATGCAAAGTAGCGGTACATTATGAATTAAGTTATGCGTGAGAAATCACAAACTATTTTCATAGATGCAATTAGTCAAGTTCATTTCATCTTAAATAGCTCTTGTAATATAACATATTTTATATAAAAGCTAAACTGCATATTAGATACTACATTGATACTACAATGTACAGTATTCCGAAATGTTGTATCTTTCCCATTTTTGGCTTTCTTATTTTAAAGTATAGTGCAGAAGCTGTATGAATCGATAACGTATCTGATTGAATATACTCTTCACGTTATTTTATTGGTCTAATGTTTCTTCTTACAATAATTACGTGTGCCATATGAATCATATGTATAAAATATTCATTATTGTTATTGATTCCGAAGGTACGCATTTGTGCCGATAATGGACTTTCCATACGGTTTAATTGCTCGTTGTTATATTGTTTCATTTGTACACTCCATAATATCATAGCCTTATGGATCGTGGGATGAGAGCGATTTTCTAGTCACGATGGGAACGTATTAGTAGAAAATCAATGCTACGTAGGTTACTTACTATCCCGAAATTTAATAATAAAAGGATTTCTTCATTCGGACGAGTGGTTCCAATAGCTTATATGGCCGGGAGAAATATGAGCAACACGCTAATTGAAATGAAGAGTTCCCGTGAGGGTTGATGAGGTTGCGCTTTGTTGCTTTGTTTCATGTCTACAGGAAAATCAATAATTTTAATAGTTTTATTAACCTGTATTAAATGCCCATTCACTTACCACAGATTTGTATTATGAAGTTATATATTTTCTTGATATTAAAATTTCATCAATTAAAATGTATTGTTAACTGGACTTAAACATACTATATTTCTCTTATTCAGTATCGTGCAGCTATTATTATAAACAATTCTGTATATCTGTTTATCATATACATATCTCTTTTAAATATAAATTCTAATGTATAAGTCATAGGCTAACATAATTAAATTTTAGTTTGAACTTTTTCAGTATAGAAAATGACTTCCACATCGTTCAACGTTGGTATCGGAGATGGCTCAAGGTTATCCAGCCGAGTGCTACGCCCCCCGGGCGGCGGGCACACCGACATCTTCAGCGGGGAGCCGGAACCTCCTCGTGGCAGACGTCAGGTGCCTGCTGCGTCCGGTATTATGTTTGGTCAGTTTTTCCCTTTTTTTAACTATTGCTTGATGCTGCTTAATAGGTGCATGGTTTTTGCTTGATTAAATCGCTTGCTTGACTTACAGAGGTAAATACATAATATATACAATAAGGAGAGCCTTTTGGTAATGGTCACTTCATCATATTATTGTGCGTCATGTAAAAGAAAATATCAATTTCAAAGATAAATATTTTGGGGTATCACAATTTTATCTGACCCCATGTTAATATTAGAAAGTGACATGTGGCCACAATCTATTGTAGCGACATGACCTTATCGTATGAGAGCGCCTGATATGAATATTTCCACTTTAATTTCTATAATCTATATGTATCGTATGTTTATATTCATATCGAAGTTGTTTATCAATTTCATGAAAACTTTTTTGGTAATATCATAAGGTGTCTTAGGTGTACCTAAGATACCTTATGATTTTAATAATTTAATGGAGGAGCAAATATAAATATTATGCTCAGTAGATGTTAAAAAACCTGTCAAATATTAATAACTCCTCGATTGAAAAACCATATTGTCTCGTGATCGTAGAACAACGACGCGACGGTTCTGATTTTTTTACGATTTTAGTTCTATTGTATTAGTCATAACTCATAACATGATACTCCTTGACAGTTCTATAGTGTATAATTTAGAACTGTCTAAAAACCCTTTATCAACAGAACAAATAAAAAAATGGAGTTTTATAATTAGTCAGATAGTTTATAGACCAGTGCCGAAGCCTTTAAAAATGGTAAAAAGTGAAAAAAAATTACAGTAGGATGAAACCCATTAGAAAAGGAGGGGAATATGATCAAAATGAAAGGAAAAATAAATGGGTTGTTGTACATTCGTCACAAAGTAAATTCGTCACGAAAAAAAGTATGTGTAAATTCGCCACAAATCTAATTTAAGTAGTAAATTTCCAATATATTAAATTTGATAGTTGTAAATTCGTCACATTCACGCATCGCATGGACAGCAAAAAAAAATTAAACATTATGCAGATTAAAAATGTTGTTTATTTTTCATAATCATAGCAATTTTAATAATTTACCTTACACCTTTATAAAAATCTCACTTTTCAAGTGGCTGATGTGCCCATAACATTACAATTATAACAAAAAACAATAGAAAGTTAATTAAATCACAGTAATAATCACATTTTTTAAACTAACCTAACTCCTATGAAAAAATCACAGATCTCGAGTGCCTGAATTGCTCACAACATTACAATTATTATAAGAAAAACAACAGAAATATAATTCAATCACAGTAATAATCACATTTTTTTAATTTAATCTAAAACCTACATAAAATCTCAGTGTTCAAGTGGCTGATGTGCCCATAACATTACAATTAAAATAAAAACAATAGAAAAATAATTAAATCACATTTTTTTAAAATAACCTAACTCCTATGTAAAATTAACAAAACTTGAGTGGCTGATTTGCTCACAACATTACAATTATTATAAGAAAAACAACAGAAATATAATTCAATCACAGTAATAATCACATTTTTTTAATTTAACCTAACTCTCATGTAAAAATCACAGATCTTAGCTGATTAACCTACAATTATAAAAAACTATATACAAAAGTAAATACTTATTTAAATAGATTGATTGGTTATTAAACGTTAAAAATTTTTAAAATGCTCCATAACAGAAAGTTTTTTAAGAACTTCGGCCAGGGACATGTTATCGTAATTGTCCAAAATAGTTTTCAATTCAATGTCATATGCACTAGATCGACGTGTTCTCAACTTTAATGGTATATCAAATCTGAAATTCTTTACTGTATATATTCAGCTACCTTTTTTAGTGTATCAAGAAACTGAAGCATTTTAGGTTTTCTTTTACCCATCTTACTGTTCAAACGTTTATGCCATGCTTCTGCTAGATTTATTGTCCTATGACGAGCCCCATGTATATTCCATATAAACTGTATACAAGTGTTCTCTAACCACTAGGCCACAAAATAATCATTGAATTTTGTGACTGCTTCATTCTGTGGAGCATCTTCCATTATGTACAACCAAGCGTCTTCAATATCTTCTTTCTTTATATGAGCCAATGCAATGTCTTTTCTCTTCGATGTCATTCAATTGTAAGGTATGTGCTTTTTTGGTCAAAGCTTAAAACTAACAACTTTCTTGCTACCACTACTTTAAACAAAGAAATGAGGATTGTGGCAAATTTACAATAACTTTCACCTACCTGTGATGAATTTACACATATTTTTATTGCATGTGACGAATTTACTTTAACAGTATGGCGTTTACAAAAATGTGACGAATTTACTTTGTGACGAATGTACAACAACCCAAATAAATTACGGTCGATCCGAGTTCGGGAAGTGGAAGTGGGGGGGGGGGTTTAAGGGTAAAAAACGGTTTATCTCGTTTTCCGGCAAAACTACAAGTCCTATGGAAAAAAGTCAAATGGCAAAGTTGTAGGTAATAAAAAGATCTACAACTTTTGTATTTTCACTTTTTTCACATAACCTCAAAATTTATGTGAAAAATTCAAAAAACCAAGTTTTTGGTTTTTTATTTTTATCTTTTACAAAAAAATTTTTTTTAACGAAATTTTGTGAAAACTTACCTTTTTATGTCCCAAATACGCTGTAATTTATTTAATTAAAAATATTTATTTTTTCACCTTATTTTGAATTAAAATCGAAAAAACACCCTAATTTTCAATCGAAAATGCACCCGTCAAAATATCAGCTTTTTTCAAAAAGTTGGTGTGGTTTCTGTTCGTTGGAATCTCTACTTTCTGACGGTGTAAAAAATATATACTTTTTTAACAGCTGCTACGAAATAACAGGTATGTAGTAAGGCCCATACCCTATTAGAACCTTCCCCACTTCTCTATGAAACACATTTTGATGGGCTAAAATTTTCCGTAGGTCACTCAGGTATACAAGTTATCTTAAAAAAGCAATAAATAGACATCTACGCTTATAATTGAAAGAAGATTTTGCAACTTTCTCAAAATATTGTAGATGTCTTATTAAATATTAACTTATTTGGTTTTTGCGTTTTCTGAGAAGATTTACCATAGTAACATATATATTTTTTTTCACCATCGGAAAGTAGAGATTTCAACGAACAGAAACCACACCAACTTTTTGAAAAAAGCTGATATTTTGACGGGTGAATTTTCGATTGAAAATTAGGGTGTTTTTTTCGATATTCAAAATAAGGTGAAAAAATAAATATTTTTAATTAAATAAATTACAGCGTATTTGGGACATAAAAAGGTAAGTTTTCACAAAATTTCGTTAAAAAAAAAATTTTTGTAAAAGATAAAAATAAAAAACCAAAAACTTGGTTTTTTGAATTTTTCACATAAATTTTGAGGTTATGTGAAAAAAGTGAAAATACAAAAGTTGTAGATCTTTTTATTACCTACAACTTTGCCATTTGACTTTTTTCCATAGGACTTGTAGTTTTGCCGGAAAACGAGATAAACCGTTTTTTACCCTTAAACCCCCCCCC
Source organism: Anthocharis cardamines (assembly GCA_905404175.1). Taxonomy (NCBI): domain Eukaryota; kingdom Metazoa; phylum Arthropoda; class Insecta; order Lepidoptera; family Pieridae; genus Anthocharis; species Anthocharis cardamines. The sequence continues at coordinate 10,148,754 of FR989969.1, forward strand.
CACTTCCACTTCCCGAACTCGGATCGACCGTAATTTATTTTTCCTTTCATTTTGATCATATTCCCCTCCTTTTCTAATGGGTTTCATCCTACTGTAATTTTTTTGGTTTCAAAAATTATCGACACTGGTCTATTAATGCAACAAAACTAAAATCGTAAAAAATCAGAACCGTCGTTTTTCTACGATCACTACGATATGTACAGATTTACTGATTTTTAGTTTCCCATTATAGGTCACGGAGACGAATCTAATAAATCCACAAATGGTGCTCTAACTCCAACCCAAAACGGGGCTCCCGAGGCCTCTGAGCCAGCTCGTCAGCCAGAACCAGCTCCACAACCAGCTTCCCAACCAGAGCCGGCGCCAGTTGCTCAACCGGAGCCAATTGCCCAACCTGAGGCACCAGCTCAGACCAAACCGGAGTCCAAACCGGCAACCTCAGCGGTCACTTCGTTCAACGACCAACCCAAGGTTGAAGCGCCCAAACGAGTGCGCGTGCCTCCTGGTGGCTTTTCATCTGGTCTCTGGTAAACGCTGAGAATGCTTGGGACCGTGTACTGTGCCTTATGTTTCGTTATATGTAGACGTATCTTGGATATATGCTGGTTGTGAAGCTGTCAATTTGTTTCGTTCAAAAGCTGTTTTGCCATCGAGCCTTTATTGATAATATTTTCTGTTCAAACCTTTTCAGAAAACTCGACTCAAACTTGTCAATAACTTGTGTTGGCAACACAAATGTTGTCAATTAATGCTCGGTGGAGACGCAGTTTCATAGTTGAAATTTGACTCAAAAACGTTGACTATTTTGTCTTATATCAAAGTTTCCTATGAATTTGGATGAGACAAAATTGTGGATTTTATTTGTTTTTCTAAACAGCAAATTGTCAGTTGTATGTGTGATTAAGACAGGCATATAATGTTAGTTGTGCTAAGTTGACTGGCCCATAGGTGTAGGGAGTGCTCGAGTTTCAAGGATAGGTTTACATATAAACGTGTTGTCCGTTGGCTGTTGGTCCCGCGCTTTGTCAGCTTTATGTAAATCCTCGCGTTTATTTACTCAAACTATATACATTACGTACACAAAGAATTTATATTTTCATCTCTACTTTCGCTTGTGTCAAAGGCAGTAGTTGCCAACTCTCTATTAGACTAATTATACTGTAGTCACAAACAATGATATATTAACGAATTTTTCGTAGGTAGTAGTTCTACATCTTTTAAGGTTGGTAATGAAGATAGCTCTTTTCGGTACGGTTTTGTCGCGGTGAGTTAATAAATCATCTAGAATTATTATAGAAATAGTACATGTACTGTTGTGTCGGACAAAATCATATCAAATTATCATATGAAAGCTGTAAATTTTTTAATGTTTTGAAATCGCTGACTGACATTTGCCTCATAAGATTGTACTTAAATTTTTCGTTAACAATATTATAAGTTACGCCTTAGCGGCAATGCGATTATGTATATTAATTATTAACAATGGTATTTTTATATGAATTAAATGCTATAAATTTCAAAGTATTTTTTATTTCATAATTATAACAAATCTTTTATTTACCTTACGTTTATAATAAAATTTAAAAACTGAGAAAAGAAAAACATTATTACATGACCAAGTAATAGTAAACCTCTTGTACGCTTTACAAGGGATCAAATATAAAATGAGGGTACACTACATCTTGAAAACAACGCCATCTACTGGCACATTCAAACAATTTTCTTATCACCTTGCAAGAAAATTCTAAGTATGATGTGCTTACCCGTTTTGTTTTTGAAAAAAGAAAAAAAGGTAAGTCACGAAAATAATTTGAAGGAGGATACTTATACCAAAAAACAGATTTACATGGAAGCACAGAGCTTATAGGCGTGCTTGGCACGGTTTCTCTGGGGTAAGAGTTCTTACCCCAACCACCGCGGCGCTGCTATATATCCATGTGAACGAAAACTGACGCTGGAGTTATAGCCCGCACTCGCACTTACCCGTTTTTCCGTGCTTGCAGTATTGGTGCGTTCTCGCTCGCTCTCATACGTTTGCAATGCTCGGGGTGCTTCGGGTCCGATGCCTAAGACTGCGAGAGCGTTATGGCCGTTCATTAGTAAGGGGAGCGGTCAGCTGACTGCTCAGATGTATGTGTCACATCGATACATTGCCGCGCGCTCTACAGTCCAAAAGCAGAACTACTTTTCTGTGCCAAAAGTTAACATAGGCTCTATGCTTCCATGTAAATCTTTGCATATACTCGACTTATATGCGATCTTATGGCTGGTATACACTTTGATTAGTCAAGTGTCAAGTGTTTAGTGTTTAGTATGTAGAGTGATTAGTGTTAAGTGATTAGTAATGTCCTATACTGTTTATTAGGCAGTGTTTAGTTCATTTAAAAAATAGACAATATTTTGCCTGTATACACACTGATAGTAATAATTAACAAAAAAAAACCAGTGAATATGTATGATCCCATTCGCAATGTAGTTAATGAAATATTGAATGTGCTTGCGTTACACATTCGAGAAGAAATTGAGTTGGAATTGAGGAGACCACCTCGATTATGGATAGCTAGGAGAGAAGGTGTAAGCCTCCTTCGCCCCAAAATTTTCTAAAAGCATTTCAGCAGCTATGGTTTGCAGAGCTGCGTCTCTGGCTTGTTTATATAAAGATTTACATTATATAAACACGCATGTTGAACATATAACTCCACAAATTTGTGGGTTACGGATTCGATCCACCTAGTATTTCATTCACAACAACAGAAGAAACGAACACGACACTGTTGACTTAAGGGCGGGGTAGGGTTTTATTTTTTTTATTTATACATTTTTTAATTATTTTTTTAATTGAATGAATAATATCTCAAGAATATTGTATCAAAATTTCAAGTCGATCGGAGTAAAACTGACGACGTTATGAGTATTTGAGCGTCCGTTGCTCCGAGACGGATTTTTATACATGCCCGGCCCGAGCGCGCTATTGTTACCTGTGAGCAGCTGTTTCACTCTCTATATAGTCAAACCTAATTCTAAAGATCAAAGCAAAAAGATCCTCCTGGAGCGATGTGTCGGAAGGCTTTATGCAGAACAACAATGAGAGTTTGAAACAACTTATTTGGAAAATATCACCGAAGCACTTGAGGAACCTCTGCCATCGTTGAGATTGTGGCTTATTTGTCAGCCTGCGTCTTCAATGAAGGTTCTTTTGATTTGTTTACCTTTATACAAGACATGGGAGTGAATAGTGGACCAAGCTCTCATGAATGGGCGCGATCAACTGACCTCATTCGTATAAGCCGAGCAGAGTACGAAGTTTAAAAACTGACTAAATAAGGTAGGATTCGTCGTAGAAAGGAGCAAAAAAATGCTTTAGACATCATGGATGATGGCATCGATGATTCAGTGTGAAGTAAGCCAATAAAATTCTCTTATGAACATTTTGTTCCAAATTTCTTAGTGTTCAAAACTTTAAAGCGTTTTTCCCACAACTCACATTTTCAAAGTCGGTGCCCCTCATAACTGCAAAACTACTGAACCGATCCTTTTGAAATTTGGAACACCATTTCTGTACATAATTTATGAGGTAACGCTGGAGAGATTTTTTCAAATTTGCTAATATTTTTTATTTTACAATAGCAAATTTTCCGATATTTTTCGTAAAAATCGCGTTTTTCACTTCAAAGTGTTCCCAAAAAGTGAAAAATTTAAATTTCGAAAAACCCTCCCAGCGTTACCTAGGGAAAGCGATTATCTAACGAAAGATGTAAGATTTATTGATTTCTGATAATCCAGTACCGAGTTATGAGGGGCACCGCAATTCTAAATTTTTCCGAGACGCTTCCGAAGAATTGCTGCTATTGCCGTATTTTTTAATATTTCTTCATGAAAATTTTACACAATATTCTTCGAATGTTATACTTTAATGTACAATTGGTTTTAATAAAGAGATTTTAAATGTATCGTCAAAATAAATTGACAAAAATGGGCCTCTTTTTGCACGAATTAACCCTACCCCGCCCTTAACAGGCACGCACGTCCCGACGTGTTAAGTTCGTGTTTAGTGCAAGCGAGGGGTGAAGGCGGGACGCGCGGGAGGAGCTACTCGCAGAAAAAATAGAACACACTTGTAAATACTGTACTTCGCTAAGCACTATACACTTAACACTTAACAGAAACTGTCCGAACGTGTTTTTTGCTAAACACTTAACACTAAACAAGCCACTCGCACTAATCACTAATCAAAGTGTATACCAGCCATTAGTTACACTACTTTTATTTATAAAAAAAAAATAACTGTCATACATAACATTTGTCATATTATACTTCGCAATCCAGAGTGTACACAAAAATAAAAATGAGATTTAAATAGTATACAATGGGCAAATTAAGAAATAAAAAAAACTAAATCCAGTACAACCTTCATTAAGTTAGTACATTTTACCTTCTTACCCTACAAAAATCAGTACCAGAAATTACTAATGAGTTCAAAATATAATATGTTATTTACAGCAGATAAAAGACATTATAATTGATGTAGATATTTCTTTGAGCGCCTTAGGTACCTTATTGGTTGAATATAGCTTTGATATCGTGTGATTCCTATTGGGGACGAAGATATTTGAAATATCAATGAAGCAGACAACTGGTTGTCTTGTCTAATACAAAAGATACTAGTGAATTTAGGTATTTTGTTGAAATTTGCACTTCTTGAATTAATAGCAACCTCCATAAAAGACGGGTTCTGCTACTGTCCAGTATTTTTTGGGAAAATCGAGGCACTTAAGTTTTAATAATAATCCACATTTTGACTAGCTCAAATTCAGATCAGACTTCAAACGGGTAAACCCGAGAACGAACGAATGGAGAAGGGAGGAAGACAGTCGCGATTGCTCGGCCGGTTGCTGGGCAAACTGCGCGGCGAACATCGCTTGACACTTGACAAGAATTTCTCATTTTGTTCTACTGGGTATGTACTCTTTTTTTATGTTAGATATCGACAGACGAGCATGTGGTTCTCTTGATGGTAGGTGATACCTCAGCCACAGAACATCAGTCAATGATGCGCTGTCGACCTACTTTCTACTTCGAGCATTCGGGCTTTGTTTGGGTAGATTCATATTACTTTAAGGCATTATGTATTATTGTCTTTAATTAACGGGAGTACTACATATTTAAATACAATTATGTATACCTACCTGATTAAAACCCGATTTATTATTTATATTGTATAAATTATTTATCCCGACGTTTCGGATGCTTTTCAGCAACCGTGGTCGTGGGAATAAGAAAGTATAAATATTACAACAACGGATAAATAATTTAATTAATAAACCATGTTTTAATCCGGTAAAAATATTGAAATTAAATGTATGAAATGAAAGTGACATGGCAATAAAAACTCGCACTAATCGGTCCCGTTGAGGGTAGATCGTGTTAGCAATAATTACACATGTTAATAAATCTAAATCTAAGTCATATTTTATATCTAAGTTACAACTGAAAGTTATATAAACTGGTGTATAAGATTCGTGTCCTTTATTTGGCTATTCTAGTATGTAGTGGGAGACGGGTTCATCCGCTTTTAGACATCCCCTGCAAAGTGAACTGTTGTTAATGTTGATACTGCATAGATATTTACAGATAGCGGCACGAGTCGTGAGCACAGATGAACCGTGGTGGGGATTGAATCCTCGTAAGTACACTGTCGGGCAAAATTATTTGGCACCTTTATTATTTCAATCGGTAATTGAATTACATTAATTAATTAATTAAATTGAATTAGTCGCCTCTGCAGTTTGTTTATAAAGGTCCATCATGTTTTTCGTAAAACCTATTTATTTCATGTAACAAAGCACTGAGTAGATCATTGATCGGGATTGTCTATTTAACATCGAATTCTATGTGCTCTGCATATTTTGTTTTTAAGGTTCAATCAAATCGGTAAAAAAATAACAAAAATACACTAATTAAAAAGATGTTACTAAAATTGCACTCAAGTGTACGATAGTCGAATGATACGCGCGGACCCAATAGACGACGAGCATCGACTGCCGAACCAATCACGCTCCACGTCAGCGTGGTTAACGTCATATCGACCAATGAAAACTGTGCTCACGACTCGTGCCGCTAACTTGTATTAACCCTTTGTACTCGATGTATTTTTTTTTTCATTACTATTACCAAAAACTCAAAGCAATTTCAAGAAAGCAGTAAATTAGAGGCAGTCTCTCCAAGAACTTTTTCACAGCTGTCGGTGAATTTCGATGTACGGCAATATTAATAAAATTGTATTAATTTGCAAGTATGAGCGAGACGGTATGCTGCGCTAGCGGTACCGAGGAGGAAACGGATACCACCAGCACGCAGGCCTCAACTTCCAACTCGACATTCGACGATGCACAGTTCGCCGCTAATGTTGATTTACGGTAAATATATTACATGTCGATAGTTAACAGAGTGCAGATTCACATGATATAGTAGAAGTAGGTAATACCTCAGCTCATGGCAGATATCTTCGGCCTTCCAAGAGATTTCCCTTTAAAAGAAACTATGATATCATTTGTCACTCAGTCACATACAGATTAAGAGTAAATAATGTCATGTTACTAATTCGCTACCTACTACATTTATATATACATTTACTAGCGACCCGCCCCAGCTTCGCACGGGTCAAGTTTTTTTGACAAAAAAAGCAGGCGTTGTATGTATTTTTTAATGCCACATTATAAAAAAATAAAAACAAAAAATTTCGTCCAAATAATAAAAAAAAAATTTAGGGGTGGACTACCCCTCAGACCTACTGAATACGCATATAAAATTTGGTAAAAATCGGTCAAGCCGTTTCGGAGGAGTAGTCGAAAACTGTGACACGAGAATTTTATATATTAGATATACGTAAGTCAAAATAAGTGTAATGTTTATAGGTATGGCGGTCAATATTTAACCCCAGAACAGCTGCCAGAGTTCTGCAATCAGCTTCATCATCTCGTCGGAGTTATCAGAAACATACAGTCATACGCTAAAGTTACTGGCGAATATCCCACGTGAGTATCAAGCATTACATTTGACAAAATTCCTATGGCTAACAGACAAAAAAGGATAAGCGATATATTTTTTGCTAAAACTAAAAATAAACATATTTTCTTTTCTTTCTTTCTTTCTTTACAATTATTTGGCTTTATTCTGCGTCATTTGGTCTATGTTTTATGTTTTAATGACACACTTTTTGTCGCTTGTATATTTACATATATCATTTATTTTTCGTTTATTCCGAACTTTAAATTACTTTCAGTAAAGTTGTTGAATGGGTTTTATTTATTAATCAAAATAATCTATCTATCTTTATTGCTAGTCAATCAATCAATAGATCAATTATTGCTAGTGGTATTTCCTAAACGTATTTATTGATATCGTTTTTCTTAAAAGACTGTCTCAATCATTAAAGGTTAAAGAAGACTGTCCTGAGTCAGGGCTTATTTATTACCATAAAATTCACAGACGCAAGAGTCTAAATTACTTAATTACGTACTATTTTCTGCTTTTCCTTTAATATATTGTGCCACCGAATAATGGCCTCTTCGCTCGTGATTCTTGACTGGAAGTAAATAGTTGTCCTAGAAAAATATATTATGTAACTGGATAAGAAACATTATTGCTTAAAATCTAAGTATCTCCAGCGCATGAAAACGTAAGATCATATTCATTTAATGTGGGCAGGGTAGCGGTACTCTGTGTACCTACTTATCAATTGAACAATTATTTCTACTGATAATTATCAGAGAATCTTGACAGAAATATGTTACTTTCCCAGATAACAATATATTTTGAAGGGCTCGTTGGCGCGTTTGGTAGAACACCCACATTGCGCTTCGATGGGTTTCGGGTTCGAATGTCACTCTTACTGGGATGACATGCTTATAATTCTCTACAAGCATGTCATCGCAAGTCTTGTTTACGTTTCGTCTACGTTTGAATGGGTAACGTACCACTGTTCATAGATGGAAAAAACCGTAAAGTGCACATTGCGTGTTTCGGTCTCAGTCTATGAATTTCTGTATGCTTGAAAGTAGGTCGACAGCACATTATTAACTGATGTTCTGTGGATGGGGTACCACCCACATCAAGTGACCCTCATGCTCGTCTGTCGATATCTAACATAAAAATATACCTATAGGGAGTTGGAACGGCGGCTGGAGCGGGAGGCGCGTGAGGTAGCGGCGCTGGCGGGCGAGGCGCGGAACGCTCGCGACGCGGCCGCGCGCGCCACGGCGCAGCGGAAGGCGTTGCGCAACGAGCGGGGGCAACTTGTTGCGCAACTCGCTAGGATGAGAGATGTCGGTGAGAACTGAAGGAACCTTCTTCAGCTTGTCATCTTGCACGCCGTTAGCGCTACCCGCGTGCCCTCCATATGGTATGTGACGGGGCAGATGGGCAAAAATCTAAAACGCCAAATATACTAAAAGACAAGAGGACACTGTTAGTCAATATTGTCATAATATAGAAAATTACAGCTAATATCAACTCCATAAGAATACATGGCGTTGATACGGCACCTTTGTGATATTTCAAATCAGACAGCTGTTACCTTCCAGTCTGCCCGTGACCACGGTTGCTAGAAAGCATTCGAAACGTCAGGATAAATAATTTAAATAAAATTGCGTTTTAATTCGATAAAAGTTATTTTATTTAAAAGTAGTCATAGTGTTGTAAAAAAGTGTCATATGAATAACTAACTTTAGTTAACTTTAGTCTGCAAGATCATTCCGCTTATTAGTTTATACCTGATCTTAAAGTAATCGATAAGCAAATATGTTGTAATGTACCGGTTTATTCTAAACAGTTATATCAATTTATAACTATAACTCCACTATATAGATAGCACTACAAATGTTATGAAATACGATTTGGTCGGAACAAAATTAAGGGGATGTGTTCAATTTGTAGTATCGTCGTTTCAATCTTTCAGAAGTCCGTGAACTGGAGAGTGTTGTCCGTTTGTCTGATCGAAAGCTTTACAAGGGCTACGAAGCTGTGAAGGATTCTGCTGATCCTAACGCCTTTGAACCACTCTTAGAGGAAATACGGGTAATTATCAACGTATAATTGTAGGAATTGTGTCACTTGTTTGTAATAAAAAGTATTATTTACTTACTGACAAAATTTTATAGACTAACGACTGAACGTACATTTTATAATAATGCAGTTATCTATTTAAGAATTAGCTTATTTCTTCTTTTGATTTGTTTATATAGTAAATAGTCTATAACTATTTCTTATTGACCCTATTCTCACAGTGTCCACTTCGTCAGCTTATTAACTGCATAATTTAAAATGAAACGCCTGATAAAAATAAAAGGCAAATCGGTCTAATTGAATAAATGCATTCCTATTCCATAAGGTGTTACGCGTAGTAACAAGATCTAGATTTATAAAGAAATTATATATTTATAAAAAATACATATATCATGAATTTTGTAAAAGTAAATATCAATTAGTATTACCACTTGCAGAATAAACAGGCAGCTTTGGAAGGTTTGGAACGGCTGATAGAAAACAGACGTAACTCAATATCTCGGAAGGCGACACATGCCTTGCCTCTTCCTGCGCACAGCGATGACGGTATTCATTACACTATTATATATTTTAGTTTGTTTTCTTTTCTATTCTTCTCCTCCATGCCCTGTTCCCTTTTTTTATTTGGGGTCGGCGCAGTATGTTCCCTTTTTCCATTCTCTCCTTTCACTCGCCATAACATCAGCACTGTTTTCTTTTATAAGTTATTATTAATTAAGAATACAAGATGCTAATGTTAAAAATGTGTTTATAATCATCTTACCAATTAATAGAAAAAAAACAAATGTTTGAATACTAATCTAGTTTCTATGTATCTATCAAGTAAAACAAAAGGTCGAGTGAAACTTATCGAGAACAAATGTAATTTAAAAACATAGAGGTACATGGAAGCACAGGCCTTATCGGCGCGCTCGGCACGGTTTCTCTGGGGTAAGAGTAGTTCTCACCCCAGTCACCGCGGCGCTGCTAGTATCCGTGTGTCGCGTTTGTTTTCCATTGACAGTACCATCGAACAGATCAAGATCTTAATGTCCTTCCCCTAGTTGGCCATAGACATATTGCTATTATACTATGATTTTAATTTAGATTTTTTTTTGTATTTATTTAATTAAATTATAAGTATAAGTAAAATGTTTGCTCATTTCTAATCTATGGTGCGATACGTACAGCAGACGGCCCAATAAGTTCGGGCCGCAAGAGACACGACAGCCGGCGCGCCACCAAGCGGCGCCGCAGGGAGAGCGCGCGCGAGCCGCGCTCCGTGCCGCTCTCGGGGGAGCCCAGCGCTCATGAGCCGCAACAGGTCATATACACATCTATTGTCCTTTATTATTTTTAGAATACGGGTCATGGGCGGATCGATATAAGGTATTTTGGGCTACAGCGCAGGACCCAACGGATATAGGGGCTCAGTTCCATTGGAGACGAGAAAGCCCATACTGTGAACATTAATCTCTCCCTAAAATACGGCGAGGGGACCGATGGCTGGCCATGCGTCATGCTCGTGAACGGGTGCTACTTGTGGTGACAGGTCGAACTTGAATTCGTGTATGCGGTGATATTAGTTACTTCGACGATATGTTTGCGTGTTGTTCCCACGAGAATGTAAGTGAGTGCTCCTATTTCACCATGCCTACTGCTGATAGAGGACAAATCTTTGTTTTTTTTTCTGGTTTATTTTTAATTATTATATTTAATTACACAAAGATGTCATGTGGAACATGGTGTAATGGATGCAGCGCCTTACAAATATTTTGTAAAACAAAAACTTGGCGATTAAAAAGAGTGACGAAGAGTTTCTTGCTAGTTCTTCTCTTCCGTTCTACGCCCTTAATTTGAGAACTGGCCGTCAATGTAAAATTAGAAGCATTAATTATGTATTTTTTATTGACGTTCATAAGTGTACATTATGTTACCTAAATGAATAAATGATTTTGAATTTGAATTAATGCTAATTAATAGAATACTTATTAACGAGGATATCAACAAGAGTTCTGAGATTTTTTATATAGTTAGTTGTTGAATCACAAAATAATAAAAATCACGCCTACTTTTCCGAGCGCCAAGGTGGTATAACCTCTTAATTAGGCAGGATCCCAAGTAGTTTTACTGCCCCTGATAGGCGTAATCCTTCTTTTTTGTAGTGCCAAAGGACTCATGAATTATGATGAAGCAAAGCCTAAATCATGTTTTTCAGCACTTACTAGGTGGGAGCCTAGTTTTGTGTTTAGTTTATATTAATTATAAAACCTTACATTAAGGTGTAGACTAATTTTAGCACATGTTTAAACCCCAGTGGATTTTTGATGATTTGAATTATAAAGAGGAAAGATTTGTATTTTTGTTTGTTACGATTTAACTCATTTTATTAACAACTTCAAATTCTTTCTCTAATAGAAAGCTACATTAGCAGCGAGTAACACAGGCTATTTTATATATTATATTTTTTTTATATAGTACATCTACATTGCACCCATGTGAAGGCGTGGCGCGTTAGGGGGAGTCCATAAATTACGTGAGGTGTTTTTTAAATTTTCTGAACCTCCCTCCCCTCCTGGTGAGATGTCGTGAGATTTTATTCAACCCCCTCCCCCCATCCCCCAATCTCACGTGAGATTTTTCAAAATGTGGGTTTCTTACGTAAACGCGTTGGATTGTTATTGTAAAAAGAAAAAAATAATTACATGTATACAATCTGGATTAAATGGACCAAAATAGTATATATTTTTTTTGTTTCAATCAGAAAAAAAATTGCGTGATATTTGCCGAGACCCCCCCTCTCTCCAACTTAAGATTAGATGAGATTTGACTCGACCCCCTCCCCCCCTTAAACACCTCACGTAATTTATGGACGCCCCCTTACTAGTAGTAAATAAATAAAAAATCTGTTGAATGTCTAGGTAACGCTATACATCCAAGGCTCCAGCGTGTCGGGCTCCGGGGCCTCCCGCCTGCGCGCGGGCAGCGCGGGCAGCGCCGCCGCCGTCGCGCTGGGCTCCGGCAGCGTCAGAGACATACTCTTCTTCACGACCAACTGATGTTCAATATACACTTGTCATTGGATTAGCTGGTTTTATTCGTACCTGATTTGTCATCTATACTATATATATTATCTAAACTAATAATACTATAGTTTGTTTGAACGCGCTAATCTCAGGAACTCCAATTATGGAGGAAGGCTTTAGGCTAAAAAACATAATTTTAAGAACCAAAAAAGAATGATATTTTTGTCTTTCTTGCATAAAATAGTGATTGAACTCAAAACATAATTTAACTCACTCAATTCACTTAAGACTATGTGAAGTAGTCAAACGCTGATCTAATTCTAAATGTCGATCAATTTTGTACGTTTATTAAAATACTAGCGGACCAAACAGACGTTGTCCTGAAGGCAGGGAGAAGCAGAAGAATTGAGAGATGAAACCGACAATGAATTACCGTGTCCTATAAATGCCGAAGATAATAAGTAAGTTTTGGAACATTTCGTCGTGATCGTAGAACAACGACGGTTCTGATTTTTTTACGAGTTTAGTTCTATTGTATTAGTCATAACATGAAACTCCTTGACAGTTCTATAGTGTTTAATTGAACTGTCTAAAAACCCTTTATCAACAGAACAAATAAAAAAATGGAGTTTGATAATAATTAGTCAGATTTATGTAATAAAACTGAAACCGTAAAAAATCAGAACCGTCGTTGTTCTACGATCACGACGAAATGTTCATGTGGAGAAAGGAGCTTAATGGTAAATAAAGGAGGCTTAATAAAATGCAAGTTAATTTTTTAATGCTTCATTAAATTAATATTATATCACACGCCATTGGAAAGTTGATGATGACTTTAATTGTGTCCTTCGGTTTGTCTGGCAAGAGGACTGGCAGGGTTTTCTGTTTCTGATTTTATCTGTGAAAATAAAAATAAGTTATAAGGGTTTACTGGTTCCATATCTTTTTATAAACAAATAATCTGGTGGTAGAAAATAGAAAAGCGGCCTAATGGAGCAAATTTTTGCTAGGGCGGGCCCTTTTAATAAGTCTGAACTTATGAAAAAACATATACATATACAAATAAATGTGGCAGAAGTAGCAGGAATAACATGCGAGGTATTCGTATCATATTTTTTTTAATGTTAGATATCGATAGACGAGCATGAGGTTCACTTGATGGTAGGTGATCAGCCTCAGAACATCATTCGGTAATACGCTGTCGACCTACGTTTTACTTCGAGCATTCGGATCCATATACTGTAACCGAAACGAGCAATGTGTACTTCACGGTATTTGTAACCTGCCGTGCGCTCCGATATGGTCGTGGGTTTGAATCAAAATTTTCAATTTTCTGTCAGCATGTCTTCCCCACGTCTGGTAACTTAGGGCATTGATCGGGTGGGAGGAATATCGAAATTCCGCCCGGGTAACGAAACACCGTTCATAGATGGAAAAACCGTGAAGTGCATATTGCGCGTTTCGGTTTCAGTCTATGGATTTCCGAATGCTAGAATTAAAAATTAGGTCGACAGCGCATCATTGACTGATGTTCTGTGGCTGAGGTATCACCTACCATCAAGTGAACCTCATGCTCGTCTGTCGATATCTGATATAAAAAAAGAGATACTTTTGATCTATGACGTCACAAAATGTTTCAACAATGCTTACCCGAGGGGAAGCATCTGTTGCTGCCATAGTCTCAGACGCTACCGGCGTGGTGTGGTCTGCGGCATCATCCGTGCTTATCGTTTTATGGGAACTGCATTCGTATAGCTAGAAATAAGTTATTTTATTGAAAGCGTAAGTCTGAAATTCAGTCAAGGCCGTAAACTTCGTAAACGGATTGAGGTTCACTAAAAGTTTTGGTGACATATCCTACTATATATACTATATACATAATAACCCTTAGGGAAAAAACTAACCGATTGTTTTTCTATTTCATTTTATTTAAGTACTAAGAGTAAATAAATAAATTAATAAGTAAGAGTATTGCAGAATATATTTAAACATAAAGTTACAGAAACAAACAAAACAAAGTAAAAATAGCGGCCTTATCACTAAAAAGTGATCTCTTCCAGGAGTTTCAGGCAACCAATTGTGTTAAAGAACAAATAACAAAATTAAGTAAGTGACACAGAACAAAACACAACAACAATTAAAAATAAAATATCGGTGTTTCCAAAATACTACGATACAGCGCTGCTTACCCTCGATTTGAGTGTTATTTTCCCTCAAAGTACAAGAACGCGGATTGAAGAGAGCCTAAGAACTAAGCCACACTTAACTGAATTTAAATAATGTTTTAAGGCCTTTTATGAAATGGCATTCTCCTGAGGTTATTTCCTATGATAATTTATTTAAAAAAATAATTTATTTTATGTTCATAAATTTGTTTAATAAAAAAATATTCACCTGTACAGCTACAATAGCGAAAATGGTGAACAACAGAAAGAACTTCATTTTGTCTAACTCGCTGCGTGTCTTGATCCCGAATTGACTTTTATTTGAATGGCAGCTAATTTATACCCTTTGCCTAGAGAAAAAAAAACACAAACTAATCGTGCATAATCATGTTTATAAACAATGCAACGATAAGATCTTATCGATGTAACGCGTTTTGCTGCATTACTAATGAACAATGCAATTGAGAGCAGAAATTCTTTATAAGTACTGATTATATATTTTTTATAATAATGAGCTTATTAAAATATGTAAATATGTATAATCTCAGTTTATTCTTCCAAAAAATCAATTTGTTTCGATATAAAAATATCGGTTATCGCTAAGGGCTGAAATACCTACCTATGTATCACATATCTAAATGTGTTTTATTTGTATAGGTATATAAAAATCAATTGCCACCAAACACGAAACAAATTGCCTTCAGCCTTAATTTATTTAATTGTTTTTTGGAAAATATACATGTTTTATAGATAGACTAGCAATTGCCCCCGCAACCCCCCTTGTGGGTTGAATTTCGTAAAATCCGTTCTTAGCTGACCTCTACTCGGCGAAAGGAATATTCCTACCATATTTCAAGTTGCTACGCCTTATGGTTCCAGAGATATCGTGATGAGTATCTATATAGGTGGGAATCTCTTTTATATATATATAAGATAAGAAAACATTTCTTACAATATTTTAAAGATTTATGAAGCTGAAGTGAGCAGAAGTGTCGGGAGTGGTCGACCTAGGCAACGTAACTCGACCAGATCGGGGACGTTCTTCAAAAGGCTAACAGTGTGTATGAAAGCATTGATGAAAGTGGTATGTAAAGATCGGAGCATATGGAATTCCGTGATCTCTGCCTACCCCAATGGGAAAGAGGTGTGATGTACATGTACATAATACTCGTATGTTTGTTATGATCTAAGTCTAAAACTTCGAAAATTGATCAATTTTAAAGATTATTTCACAAATAGAAAGCTACATTATCAGCGAGTTACATTTACATAGGCTATTTTTACTTTGTGTATAGTACATCTACATTAAACTCGTGCGAAGCCGGGGCGGATCGCTAGTAATAGTATGTGACTTATTCATTATAAGTCGCGGATGTCTATGGGCGAAGGAACCGTGGAACCCACCTGCTCGGTTCCCTGCTCTGTTATACAAAAAATACCGAACCATAATGTTTATTTTTAAATTAGGGAAAATCAATCTATAATATTTTAAACGTGAAATGCTCAGGAGAAATGAGAACCAATGACGGTAATGCTATCCTTTATTCCTTATTCTAAGATTTTTTTTTTATTATTTAATGTCATTTGTCTATTATTATGCAAGCTACGGAAGACGGTCTGAAAATACCTTTTTTTATAAAAATATTAGTTCCGGTGATACTGTTTTCGAATTATAGCTAAAAGTCAAAACTTCGCTATTTTTCGCAGTAGAACCCCAGAATGTAGCAAATACTCTAATTATCAAAATTAATTCATGAGACTATGAAATCTCACTAAACATAATTTGGATTAATTGCCACGGATCTACTTAACTATTATGTAAGTTTTGGATACGATTTTAATGTTTATATAATTTGCTCTCTTATCAATATCATTTTATCAAATGAAAATAAAGTACCTACATAGGTACCTATGCATTGATCAATAATTAAAATAATATTTTTTTAATTTTTTACAGTAAAACGCCATCTAGTTAACTACAAGTTGTAAAATTTGTAACAGCAAATATACGGTTTATTTTTGTAATCGAATTATAATAAACATAATTCTTTTAATTACTTATACTTAAAATAATTACTATATGATTCAAAATATTTGGTAGTATTTTTTTCTTAATATGTTATTAGTTATTACAAATATCCGATTGCTTCAACCTTGAGATGTTGGCATTTTTGGCATGTCAAAGTGGCATTTCATTTGCCAACAGCTCGCTACGATTTATTTTGGCAGATGTGAAATATGTAATACATTTAATAAAAATAAAAAATCGAGGATATCTGAATGAATGTGATAAGTGATACAATTGCAACTCGTTAAGTTACCGTATAGTATACAAAAGCAGGAGTTAATTTATAAAAATGGCTTCAAGAGGTGGAGTTATGGTAACTGGTACAAACGGTGCTGATTTTCAGCACAGGGAGAAGATAGCGGCTCAGTATCAAATAAGGTGAGTATTGTGATTATTTTTGTGTGTAGTCAGCTAATCAGTATGGTTAATTTGACACACGACATTATATTATAGTCAAGTTCCGTCAAATTATTTTTAGACGAAAGCTGTAGGTCTTAATCGGTTCGCGCCATTTATTCGAATAATCGAGAAATAAAATCTTTATTACTTAGACACTATACTGTTTATTGACAAGAAAAGGTAGAGTAACTGAAACCTATCTTTTATCAAAAATAAGCAATAGAAAAAGTATTTGTTAATAGAAGAAAACACATTTTGCTAAATATTTGTTAAATCAATGTCAGTCTTTATTTAATTAATATTATTTATAAATTAACTCTTATATCAATAATGCCAACCTTCAAAGTACTAAAAGTCCGTTTTTTGATTTAATTTCAGCGCATTAAACAAGTCACGGTTAAAGTACTGTGTATTCTTCCACCATGTGCTGTTCCTGGTAATGCTGGCCAAGCTCTCTGCAGACATTCTGGACAAACTAGACATTTTTATACTTGAAATTGAGGAGCTGCAAATTCCACAGGTACTATTATTTTTAAACAATTATTAAATAAATACATTATAAGAGAAACTGCCTTAATATGGACATTATAGATAACTACCAAACGTTATTGTTGCCTGTTTGATAAGAATAATGTACAGCCATCATCCACTGTACCATAATCCATGTCCGATCGTTACTTTTTAAGTAAGAGTAGGCTCTGAACAATTGAGGTAAACAGCTTGGTGAAAGTATTTGAAATGCTACGATACATTATATAATGAATAAATAAAGTTTGAATCCTGTAAAAGTTATTTAATTCAAAGATTGGTAAGCGGTCCCTGCTACCTATGCATTAAAGAACACCAGACACTTGTAGGTGTGTTGCTGTTTTAGAAAAGTGGTTTTTCCTAAAAGATAAATAATGTTGATAGTAATTCCTTTGTCATAAGGAAAGAAGACATATTTTTGTAGAATTGAGGTATAAAAAGATGCATAATCTAGCATTTTTTTCAATTTCCAAAATGAATGATTTCGAAAGAAATTATGTTGGTGTAGAAAAGCATAAACACTATATTTGTTTAAAATTTCAGCCCCTATGGTGGGAATATATCTGGTGTCTATCCGTACCACTCTCCTTCCTCGGTTTATCAGCAATCAAACGCAACAACATCCGCTACCTACGTAGATACATGTATGGAATTATTGGACTGGGAAAGTTGCCATTATTGTACTGCGTTCTGCACTATTGTGGGGACGTGTGGCTTTATCTGTCTGCTGAGGATGTGGATGAAGAGGAAATAGTGTTGTGGCAGGTCAGTAATATCCACAGGGTCTTGTGGAATGTGCATTCTAATTATCATTTCTGGTTATGGGTTCACGGCTCATGGGAAAAATTGGAATCAACAATAATGATCATTGACGTGACATGTCTGCTTCAATTGGGAAAAAATTGGTCTGCTGCAAAAAAAAACTTAAAATTTAATTGTATGGACATTGGTTGTATCTGTTTTACCTGAACAACATGAACATCAGTATTAAATGGGACATCATTAAACATTAAATGAATAAACATTAATTTTTGAATTTAAGTTTGTTTGAATTAAGATATCTACTAGATATGAAATAACTGTCTGACTAATTAAAATCATAACAAAACAACTTTAGCATATGAATTGTTTTTTTCATGTTAGATATTGACAGATGATAATGAGGTACACTTGATGGTTGGAATACCACAGCAACAGAAGGGCAGTCAGTGATGTGCTGTCAACCTACTTTTTACTTCGAGCTTCCGCAAACCCATAGACTGATATAGAAACGCGCAATAAGCACTTCACGTTTTTTTCATATATTAACGCTGGTTTGTTACCCAGTTGGAATTTCTATATTCCTCCCACCCGATCAATGCCCGAAGTTACCAGACGTGGGGAAAACATGCTTATAGAAAATTATAAACATGTGATGGGATTCAAACCCACGACCCAAAGATTCGCACGGCAGGTGTTCTACCAAATGCCGCCCCGGTCAAACTGCCGCCCCGGGCGGACCGCACCCTCCGACCCCCCATGCTACGCCACTGGATGGACCTTATCCTTAGACAATCTAACATAATAAACATTACAGGGCTACCCATACGGCCTGCTGTGGTACGCGTTCGTGTTACTCGCTTCGCAGGTCCATTTCTTCCAGCTGTACTTCTCGTACAATCTGCTCACCGCCTGGCGCTCCCGGGGCGCTTACAAGAAGGTAGACTAAACACCCTGTACTTGATGTTACAATTAGATACTTGACTGTGGCAAATTGATCCTTATTTACTTATAATATCTAAATAGCATCAAATTTCAAAAATGCAAAATGGTTTAAAACAAGCACAGAAACCGGTTAATATACCGGAGATACCATGATATTAGTTTTAAACAGTAATATACACTTAACTTACCACAGTAATTTTATTCAGTAAATATAAATAAAAACGAAAGAATATTAACAAAAACCTTTATTATACCGGTATAACTCCCATAGTAAATTAACCGGCATTCAGTCCCTGGTTTAAAATGCAATTAATTAAACCATTCTTTAATTTCTTAAAACGTTATTGATATTTAAAAAAAGACAATACTGTTGCATCACTAGCTGTGTGTATGTTGGATTACTTCGCCCAAACTACTTAGCAAATTTTGATTGGGTGTTTCCCGGAATGTTTATGACTATATAATTTTGTAACTAATAATCAGAATCTGAGATTGATCACTAATTATATTATAATATTATAATTGTATCTTTTGAATTTTTTCTCATGGCTAAACCTATTTTGATGAAATTACGAGTGGAGATAAATACAAAAAGATGTGCTAAGCACAGGGTCACATTTCTATAATAACTTTTGCACAATAAGATATATAAAGTAAGGTAACATTATTATTTTTAAAATAATCTTAAATAACATTTTTTTTTATATTTAAGAACAATATAATCATGTTTGTACCAAGTAAAATAGCGAAAAAAAAATATCAAAGGAAAAGGATTAATCATAGGAATTTGAAAAAAAAAAAATTCAGTCCCGGATGATGAGCTATTGCATGTTGATTACAGTATAAATCACTCAGCTATTCAGAAGTGAGCTAGAACATTTTGTAATCAATAAAGTACTCGTACATAAATTAGATTTTAACTAAATCCTCATACAGTACATTCAATGTAGGATCATTTTGTTACAAATAGTCTTAGATCTATCTACTATAAAGAGACGCTATTATATGTATAAAGAGATAAATACGACTGTCTTTGTATATAGCTATCTCTTTCTGTGGCGGTCAATGACCAAATATGGTGAGGGTTTTGAAGTGTGAATAAAATATATTTCCCGATGTGTTGAATTTATAATTGTTAATTTTACACAGATGTTTAATAAAAAATAAATAATATTATCTCTGTTTTTATTTTTGGGTCATTTTGCCATTTGGCTATGTTGATATTTTTATTATAAAAAAGTTTTTACCTTATGGACGTTTATCTTACATATACCATAAACAATCCGATCTTATTGTAAATATTTAGAATATAGTTTGGTGTCTATGTTAGAGAAAGATGATAATTTTTGTAATAAGAGTGAAAATGACATTATTATATTACATGGATTTTATCAATAAACTGTTTTCGATAAAGCTATTATTTTTATTTTGTCTCATAATATATCCTGTAAAGTCAAAATGTCTGCTTTAAGTTTTTTTTTTTCGCATATAAATAAAGTAGAGATTTCTTTGTGATGGTAAGTAGTAATGCGTTAGGAGATAGTGCATTATACTTGGAAGGTGCCTGTTTAATCTAACCTTTGACGGGTTCATCGATGGATCGTGGGTTCGAATCCCACCGGGACATGCTTATAATTTTCTGTAAGCATTTCTTCCCCACGTCTGGTAACTTCGGGCATTGAACGGGTGGGAGGAATATTAAATTTCAACCGGGTAGCGCCACCACCACCACCGTTAATAGATGGAAAAACCGAAGTGTGAATTGCGCTTTTCGGTTACAGTCTATGGATTTCCGAATGCTCGAAGTAAAAAGTAGGTCGGCATCATTGAGTGATTTTCTGTGGCTGAGGTATCACCTCCCATTAAGTGAACCAATGCTCGTCTGTCGATACCTAACATTAAAAACAAACCTTGATTGCCCAGGTTATTGACTGGGAAAGTAAAGATTCTCGATTATCCGAACCATTTGGAACCGAGACTAGTTCGGATAAAAGATTCTAATAAGCGAAATGTGGGTTTATTAGACAAAACTAGTAACCCGTGTGTTATAAATATGACTATGTTTTTAGGGTCGAGGTTCAGCAGGAATTAATTTTGATAAAATTAGGTATGAGAATAGGTACTCTCTTAAGACAGATTTTTTTTTTATAGTTAAGACACAGAGAAAATAGAACATAGTTGAAGACGTATTTCCTGTAATATTTAAATCGCGGGATTCATATATGCAGGAAAATATTCTAAACGCCACTTGCACAAACTATAATATACTTAATTGGGTTTTTTACATATATTGGGTGATACATTCCAATAGATAGACCTTTAGTCTATCTATTGGAATGTATCATACTAATAGAAGTTAATCCGCATCGATTGAAACTGAACGATATTCCATTGACGTCTTTTCGATAATATTCTTACAGATATCATAATAATACATGATAAAAGACAATTAATTATTTATATTTACAGATAAATTAATAAATACATTTTATTACATTGATTAATAAATCTATAGAGATAACAAAACTGTTAATGTTTATAATTATTGTATGTATTAGGTATTGGAATTTTGATGAACCTAATGTAGGAGTGAGCTTGTCAAAATAAATCAAAATAAAAAGGAATCACTGTTTATTTTTAAATAATATTTATTAATTAATATATTCTTAAATTTAATATAATATATTATACTAGCTGATGCCCGCGACTTCGTTCGCGTGGGGTTAGCTTTTGAGCAAGCTTTCTTCAAATGACATATCCTCCATCCTCTGTACTTGGTGATTTATTTTGGGAAAGAGCTATCAAATTAGTCATTGACGGTTGCTTTTGCATCATATTATCGACACGTTTAATGGTGGTTGAGATTGGGGTTCGAAGTATGATTTGAAATTCTATAGAAATACCATTGTTGAAAAAATGAACCTGACTTTAAAGAAATTTACTTATTTGTTTTATAAATTTTATTAATGGTGAAGATACTGTATCCACCTCGATATTTATTTCATTTAATTGATAATTTTCATTTTGAGACATTTTTTTTAAATTCCCTTTTCTCGGGATTCCTACTCGGGTTTCCGGTGCTAAATGCGGAAACCTCTAAGATACGAAGACAGTCCTTAAGAAGCAATAAAAGCAATGTCGAATAATCGTAATTCTGTAGAGAAAGGATGGATGAAAAGGTGAAATAAAAGATCTCATAAGAAATACTTTTTCATATAATATTTCAATAATACATTTTCTATTTTTAAAATATAATTCTTTAAAAAAATAAATAAATAAATACAAAAAAAAAAATATTTCCGTTCAACTCCAGATTCGAACTCGCATCTGAAGTTACGCAATGGGCCTGCATATCCACTATTCTACGATTACATATATCGGAAATTGCGAAATAATCAAAGTATTTCATTTACATATCAAACTGTGATTGACATCTGACAATTCGAAAAAGTTCAACGCGAGTCAGTTTGCATTGCAATTTGTTGAAATGATGCCTTTAAAATAATATTTAAATCATGATAACTTTTTTTTCCGACAACCGATTTCGATGAAACAAAGCCTATATGTTGCCCTGGACTTTGCTTAATATAATTGTATAAATTACGCGAAAATCGGTTCAGTATCTTCGGAGATTAGCGTGAACAAACAGACAGACAGACAGACAGACAGACAGACAGACAAGAATCTTAAAAATTGCATTTATGCATTCTGCTACCCTTCTTTTATCACCCCTCTTAATTTCTGGTAAAAATATTTAGTGAAGCGTAATTTCGATCCTACTCTTTTATTATATGTATAGATAATACTTTATATCTATTCTGACTTTACTTTAGAAAATGCCTCAGATAGGTATTTTCATATCTATGAACGTCTTCACGCATTAATTGAAATGTTTTGGAGATTATAATAATTTTATTATTGGCTAAATATATTAAGGAAATTAATGATAACTGATATTCTTCTTTAAATCCAAACAAGAAGGTTTTTACAAAAGGATTAAATGAAGATTTCTTGCTATATAATTTGTGATTAGGGTATGGTAATTAAATTCCGTCCTCTATGCTAACTAAACTAACAACATTCAATCAGCAGCTATTTAATAGACAACGTCCTGTAGGTACGTCTGAAAAACACAACTAAATCCTATCTGATTTGTTATGTAGATATGTATACTTTGTACTTATTTAAAAATAAATTTTCGATTTAATTTTTTTTAATATCCCAGGTATTGAAGGCAATATTTTATGTAACATAACTTTCAGTATTTTATATTATTACGAAAGTATGTTAATTCGGAAACGTCATGAATCAAAGCACCATGAATCAGTTTGTATTACCTAACATAATAATATTATATTTAATCACATATTATACTATTACCTAACATCTTATCATTCAAACATCTGATTCGAAAATGACTAACGTTGCTCATAGATTTATAATAGGCGTACTGAATGGGACGTCTCTAATCATCAATATTATCATCTAGTAAGATTTTACACTGTGCAAAATAGTCTTAAATAAATACTATAACTTGCAGTCCATTAAACTGAACCTAAAAAGCAAATTGACCAATCAAAATGTTCCAAGTTTTACCTGATTGATATTTTGATTGACTATTCACAAACCACTCCACGTGTGGCAACGCTATGGCGGGTATTATATTGCTATGAAAGCCTAAAATGTTTTTCACTATATATACATCTTATTTAGTATATGTCAGGGATCGGATATAAGTATGTCGTCATCAGAGAGGTCTGCTTCCTGAATACTAGAGGGACTTCCGGGATCCGCGGATTCTGAAGTACTACGACGCCATTTCGCTCGGCGGTTTTGAAACCATGTCTTTACCTATAACAAGTAAAAGTAATGATAATTATTTACGTAGTAGGAAGGCAGGCTGTAACATTGACATTACCTCTAGAAAATGCATAAAATATAATCATTAGATTGGTGGAATCAAAGCAGTGGCGTAGACAGAGGTGCAAAGAGAAATAAATCGCAATCCCCAAATACGTATATTATATTTCTTCAGCAACTTCACAACATTAATTATTTGCAAATTATTGTTATAAATGTTCATTTAAAATTTTGAAAAAAAATAAAATTCTTGCGAGCAAGCTCGAATTTTTTTAGCTTCAAGAGCTGCCTCCCCCTCATTCCAAAGCCCAGGGGGCCCTCTCAGCTTCAGGGCCCTGGTTCTCTGCACCACTCTGCCACTGAATCAAAGATTTCTTAAGCCCTGTGAGCGTGATTCATTTATTCAGTTCAATATTTTATTTTATAACCCTTGAAAGTACTAAAGCTAATATCACGTTTTTTGCTCTTCTAGAATAGAATGATACACTATACCTATTTGAGTTATATTTAGCTATTTTTTTTGGCTAAAAAAAGTCAGTATTTGTAAATAAAGCCTAAATTCTTTGCTGATTAATATACTATTCTATGAATGTTGTAAACAGTGTATTTATATATGTAATACTAGATAGTTAGATAGTGCCGCCGACTTCGTTCGCACGAAATTATCTTTAAACGGTGATACATTTTCTTTTCATCTGATTTCGATGAAACTACATATTATTTACTATGCTCCAGATTACGATTATAGCTGCATGAAAATCAATGCGGTAGATTAGTATAAATAAACAGAAAATAATAAAATTCGCTTTTATGTATTCTGTTACCTTTCTTGTATCCTTCTCATGTTATAGTAAATATTATATTCAATAGATAGAGTCATCGATAGATGTTGATGACTTCATCTCCAATCGAGTCAATCGAGTCAATATCTCCCGTACTTTCACTTGAATATTGAATAGTGTCAATCTTACCTGTCTATCACTCAACCTCAACGAAGAAGCCAGCGCCCGTCTCTCATCGGGACTGAGGTACTTGCTGGCAGTAAATCTACGTTCGAGGGCGCCTGTTTGAGCCGCGCTGAACCGGACTTGCCCTCCTTTCCTTCTTCCTCCAACCCCCCACCAAGGATTGCAACATTGTACTGTAGATAAGGGTAAAATTCGATTTATTATCATAAATGTATGATTTGATCAATGTATATTATCGGAAAAGTGCCAATACCTATAGTTTTGAAGACAGTTACAATTCAAAGCTCTTCTTATTTTGAATACAGGAGCTAGGTCTGTGACACAGTTGGGGGTGATCTGTAATCTGTTTGACGCATTATTGACGCATTATTTCACGATCCCTGATTTTTCAGGCCCTAGTACGAACGACTTGCGAGAAAGTGTTAGGGTTGGGCTACGCTAGTTCATCATTCATTAGGATTATACTTTTATGTTATTATTTTAAAGCCCTAAGAACAACTGAAAATCAGAATTGGTCTCATCCGGCTCCATTGTGCAAATGTTTGTTGTAATTGTAGATTTAATATTGAATTTTTAAGTGTTTCTAAATATGTTAGTACATGTTGTATAGTATAGTAGGTATCTGGGAATCGGGTGAGGCGTGGCTGATAAAAGTGTTAAGGTTGCTATCAAAATCAAAGTGACGATTGATTGTGAATGTTTCGCACAGGAGTACCTACCTACAATATGTAACGATAAGTGTGAGAATCGGTATGTTATAATGAAAAAGAGGTGTCATCAAGCATCACTAATATGAAGGAAGATAGCATTGCGACTAGTCTAGCCACTGACGGACCGTAAAAACCCAAAGTTTGATCCCAAAAGTTGGAGATTATTGAAAGCGATCGACGATATTTTTGATAGCGTGGATTAGGATGAGTGATGTCTTATTAACATCATCATCTACATTTTCAACCAGAATACATCACTTATCCTATTGTCACCACAATTCCGAAAAAAGTAAGATTATAAATCTATTTCTATTCTCGGGTTCTATTTTTACGATTCGTTTAGTGTCTTTTAATACTGAAGATTTAATATCTTGCTCTACAATTACTTATATTAATAAACTGAATTCATGTATTTATTAAACATTAAAATATTAAGAACACTATAACATAGGTAAGTACATCCATAGTTAAAGGTGCACAATAACAATACACCACTGTTTTTGTTTAAACTTCTGATTTTTTTACAGTATGGTTTTTAAAACTTTCAATTGAAGTGCGAATCTATTTTTCATTTTATATCTATTAAATTTCGATGTATTACATCGCTTGCCGAATCGATGTTCCTTTCACCTTTTAATGCTCGCAATGGCCGAAAGCAAGGAACAGAATCTTTGTAGAAATATATAATTCTACTATACACAAAAATAAGTCAATGTTACCTACTCGCTGATAATGTAGCTTTCTACTACATTATCAGCGAGTAGTTTTTGAGTTAAATCGTAGCAAACCTTTCCTCTTTATAATATTAATACATATAGACGAATAGAACAAAACATAACGAATATAATATTTCTTTATGAAACAAATTGCGGCCGCGACTTATAGATATATTTGTATATGTTTGTTTACAAGTAATATTTATTTATTTTATAATCATTTTTTTTTTAAATATCCTTTTTTGATGAATCACCTTGAATATTATTGTGGTATAATCTAGTGATTAATAACAATATTATATAATCTAATCTGAATAATATTTTGTTGATAGATGTTTAGTTACGCAGTCTGTAGCAATAGATGCGTAGGTATAGAGAGAGGTCTCTACGAAATCTCACTTTGGAAGTGAAATATGTGTTGTGTGATAGAATTAATTAAATTGTACAAATTACTATAAATATTAAATTGTAAACATAATTATTACTATGACAATTTAGTTTATTAATACTTAAAGATATTATTCATTGAAATCGTCTTAAAAAGCTTTTCTATCTTCGATAATAATACTCCGAGCACTTATTAGTATTATTATTACTGTTCTTAATAAGCAATTAATATGTATGTAAAATATATTATTAGAAAGCGAAAGTAGTATGCAAGGATCGGAGCATATGTAATTCTGTGATCTCTGAATACCCCAATGGGAAAGAGGCGTGCCTTTTAAGCATTCCCTATTTTTCAATAATTTCTTTCATACAAATATGTTACTTCCAAGTTTTGATTCCTAAAACTACTATGGAAATAGCTGATATGCTAGCATGCTATCATGAAGTACCGACGTGATCAGAAAGAAGTATAAGGTATATTGTAATAATAATAAAAAAGGTAACGACTGATATCAAAGCAATAAGCAAACAATTAGAGTTATCAAATTTAATAATCAATCAAACCCAGATATCTTTACAACTGGAACAAGACACGAAAAATGTTTTGATAAAAAGTATTAAATGTTTTGTTTACGCTGAGCTGGTATCACACATATAAATGAAAATAACAACCGCGATTTTACAATAACATTCTTCCAATAGTAGCCATATTGAGATCAAAATATAATGTCATAAATTCAAATATAATGCCATAAATAGTCATGGCTTTTCAATTAAAAAAATAAAATTTAATAATCAATGTACCTACTTGAATCATAGGGTTTTATAATTCCTACCACACCTATCAACCCACTGTGCCATTGACATAGTGTATTGTTGATCGAAGCACTGTGCAGAGTGCCGTGTATGAGAGCGTGATTGACAACTACCAGCGTCACTCAGAATCAATACAATTAACAAGCCATACTTTTTACCATGAAGAAGTGGAGTAGGGTGTGTAGACGCCTGTTTATAGGTATTATTATTTAATGTTGTGGTACAGTCACTTAGAGCTGTATACTTTGGACTTGGGTTAGGCCCAGTGGGCTTTACAATCTCCACCCTCGAATATAAATTCCGTCGGGGTTTGGCAGCATGCTCTGCTACCCCAGAAACCTCATATCGGCAGACCTGCGGGTCAAGAAGGGTTTAATGGGTATTACTCACCCGGCTCTCTGACTAGCAGATAGATTCATCGGGTGAGCTCGGGTGAAAAAAAGGCCGCGTGGGCTAATGTGTCGGTACAAAGTTAGTTAAGTTCTTGACTCTACTTGAGATCTCATTACTTTTTAACAGTAAAAGTATTACCAACGTGGCGTCTTGGCGATTAATTTCACAAAATATAATGGGATTCTTTACACGATCAAACCAACTTATCTTTGGCTTCCTTCTTCTCTTTTATAAGACCACAATGACTCTCATTAAATGGTAATTTGAATCAAAATGAAAAAGTTATAATAAAATAAAATATAGGCTTTGCTCGCAAGGAAATCTTTGGATTTTTCCTGGCCGTAAATAAAGCTTAAAGCTTTTTAAGATAGAAGAAGTATAAACCTTTCAAGGATACACTAAAAAGGGACATTTATTCATACAGACAGTAGAGAAACATTTAGGTAGATATGTGTTTCTGAGCTATAATGGCTATTGTCTATACTTATCAGCTAACTTGATCAGCTAAATTGATGATAAGTCGTAATAAATCAGATAGTAATTGCCATTTTTACGTTATTAATCTTTTTCGGACACTTAAGGTATCACGATAATATATATCAATTTTTAAAAGTGACTAAGTCGGTTTGTATCGCTCTAGTTTTAATATCTGACGTACTAAGTGTAGTCTATTTGCACTCTTCCTCGATAGCGATAAAGATTACGAGAATTACTTATTATCGTTAAATATCGATCGTATTTTTATTTAAATAAAATACTGTATACCGGATTAATAATACTCGCGTTAATAAAAGACAATATTATGTGCACCAGTACGGACTGGAAAATGCTAATAAAATTCGACGTATTTTTATTATTGACTGGTCTATCTAATTGGTTTTGGAAATCCAATACAAATAATCTTTAAAAATGTATCTAATAATATTTTAAAAGATTATTTGTTATTATTTATTGGGTTGAATCACTTTTAGTGTGCCATTGGAAGATGAAGTTGAAATCTGATGTAAATTTTAGGAAGTCAGATTTAACTAAGATTATCAGGTTAGAAGTAAAAAAAATGTTATATCTATTGGGGCAATATGTAAGATGAATGTGTTCAAGGATATGTTTATAATAATTATAAAAGAAATAAAATTATAAGGGTAATCATTATTTTTAATTTAATTCACATTTTATGTTAGACATCGACAGACGAGCATGAGGTTCACTTGATGGTAGGTGATACCTCAGCTACAGAACGTCAGTCAATGATGCGCTGTCGACCTACTTTTTACTTCGAGCAATCGAGCAATCAAATCTATAGATTGAAACCGAAACACACAATATGTACTTCACGATTTTCCATCTATGAACGGTGGTTCATTACCCGGTCGGAATTTCGATATTCCTCCCATCCGACCAATTCCCGAAGTTGCCAGACGTGGGGAAGACATGCCTACAGAAAATTACAAACATGTGGTCCAGGTGGGATTCGAACCCACGACCCATCGATGCGTACGGCAGGTGTATTACCAAACGCGCCAACGAGCCCCTTGGCGCGTTCACATTCTTTAAGCCTCTACTTCCCAAACATCTATTACTAAAATGAAGTAAAAAAACCAATACTTTACAGGAAAATCCATCTTTTAAATTATTATATAACGGAACACTCAGTATCAAATATTGTAGGTACCTATTGACTACTTCCCGTGACTCCGACTCGCACTTGACTAGTTTTTAATCATACAGAAAGTATGCGTTATTTAAGTAATCACAACTTGAATGTGACTTCTATATAATATTAAGTGATGATTGCTTGGAATAAATCTTGCGAGATATTTGAGCAATAAGGCGCAAAAGTATTTTAGCAACAAAAGTTGCTATTACAATTTGTAGCTCGTTAAGTTACCTTAAGTTATTGCTTACCTCTATCGAAAGTGTAAGTAGGACGTATGCTGTATGGCGCCGCAAATCTGTTCATTGATAGCTGACTACGCAAGATTTGTTCAGAATGTAACCCTGGTTCACTGTATAAAGGCGGAAGCCTATGTTCAAAGCTTTTTAATTTGTACGACCAAGGAAAGCTCGGTTTTATCGCCTTAGGATATA
Organism: Anthocharis cardamines; assembly: GCA_905404175.1. Classification (NCBI taxonomy): domain Eukaryota; kingdom Metazoa; phylum Arthropoda; class Insecta; order Lepidoptera; family Pieridae; genus Anthocharis; species Anthocharis cardamines. The sequence goes on from FR989969.1 coordinate 10,178,624, forward strand.
ACGGATATGTATTTCTTCTCTGTTCGAGATTAGCCCTGACTTTTGTAGTTTCTAGCTCTCTTTGAACTTCTGTCAAAACATTGAATCTTGTGTGCAGTTCTTCTCTCCTTGTTCTTGCATTGTCATCTGCAGTTCTGGTTACCGGTATCGTATCTGTAGCGTCATAGAGAATATCTTTTATTAGGAATGAAGACTTTTTCTGACGACACGCGCACATTATAACTTGGCATGTGTTACACTGCCGAAATCAGTTATCAGGTATCAATAGATAGTCATAATTGATAGCTTGTATAATGGAGTTAATCTGGCCGTATGCGATAACTTACACCGGTTCGTATTAAACAAATTATATCACGCGATAATGGACGATTAGCGATAGATTATATGATGCATTATCGCTTGAGTTTTTGTTTTTGAAACAGTGGTTCCGCGTTCGCGTTCCACGTTGTGCTTTCATTGGGGATTAACTTCATTAGGTGCTGAAGTGTTTGCATTGAAACAAGCGGATTATTGAAAGCTACCTGATTAATACAGACATATTTTATCGGACAGAACGTTTTAATGGCATTATTTCGTTGACAGAAAATGATTAGATGGCATCGAAAAGGATAAGCTTCATTATATAAAAGTGAGCTTTGAACATATATAATAGCTATTTAATATACATTTGATATTAGTGAATTTGCAAAATAGCAATATAAAGGTCACCATGGTTTACTTAAAGGTAAAAAACATGATAAAGGGAAACTAGCATGGCAAAAGAAAACGGTTAAGGGACCTTCGACATAGGGATACTTACTTAATCTTATAGTGCATTGAACTTTCTTAAACTTAGGTTAATGTATAATTGACAACCTGTCACGTTTGATACAGTAGGACTTATATAATACCTAATTCCTCTCGTTCTGTGGTTTAGCGATGATGAAGAAACCAAACATAATCAAATTCGATATTTTAGCTATAACGTGATGACATGCTATAGTTTGAATTCTTATTATGTGACAATTTTTGTCGACCGTTTTCTCGTGTTTAAATCGATTATTATCTTTGTATGTCTTCCGCGTCTAACATGACACACTTAAAACTCAACTCCTCATGGCAAAAGTAAGAGATATTTGTCGATCAAGTTTCTTGTATATTAAAGTTGTCGATGTGGACATATTAATAATATATCTAGATATCTTATATCTTAGTTTGTCTTCGCTCGTCCGCGAGATCTCTAGTTGGTCATGCTAGGCGGGCATTTCTTCTGCCATTATGAACGATTAAAAAAGGAAATATACTGCTGTTGCTTCATAACTAAATAATGTTTTCTTAGGACAGCAAAGCGTTCATATAATAAAGCGGAAACTCTTGTCTAATTATTTTAAACTGCGAAGCGTGGCTATTCAAACGATAACTCGAAAAATAAAAGAGGCGGTCCAGTCCCACCCCGCCGTAATTAATGGCAGGAGTTTTTGTACCTTTTGTCAAGGAACCCCTGCTAATTGTCTCTAATTAATTGAGGAGTCAGGATTTTTAAAGCAATTTCGTGTACGGATGTCTGTCAAAATTCACCAGTCGTAACATAAACCTTTGTATTTCACTTATAACAGTGTATTTTATAGTTTCCCTAAATAACAGACACATACAAAGTTAGTTCAGAAAACATTGTATTCTATATATTATAGTTTTATCTTAAAATAAAGCTAGCTTCTAATGAAAAGACAATAAAATCATCAACATTTTACATCTCTATTAATTCTTTGTCTCAATACAGTAAGCAAAATATTTATTAAAATAAATACACTCTAATTTACTCTTTATTCTGTAGTTCATATCTTTCATAATCCGATATAATTATTTTCATTGACATTGTTCAAATGGGTTAAAATATTTGTTGGGGAGTTTAATTGGTTCTCTATTGTTCTGTGTTTGTTTGTTTTGATTTACGCTTACTTGCATAAATATAATAATTGTATTGTACAAATCAATACTAAATGTAGGAGTATTGTTAAAAGTTCAAATAGTTGTAATTAAACGAACACAAAAATTGAGACAATTCTGAGTAAAAATAACATAACATTAATAATACATATTATTTTGATAAAAAGATTAAATAGAAAGATTTTGAAAAAACAATGAATGCGCTTTTTAATCAAGAGCCATGGATTCACCATACAGTCCGAAGCAAGCCAAGCAAGCAAGACGGTATCCCGAGGCAATCTCTTGACTGGAATCCCCAAGGAAAACGAAAGCGTGGTCGTCCTAAACAGACTTGGCGACGGACTGTCATTGCAGAGACGAATGCCATTGGGAAGACTTGGAGCGAAGGGTAGCTCAAGTTCGAGCGGGCTGGCGGAATACTCTGGATACCCTCTGCCATGGGGCAAATTGAATCTTAAGTCAAATAAGTCAATAATATTTTTTTTTTTAGATTTCGTCGTCTAATATTACTGTCAGTTTATTTTAATAATTTAAAACCTTAAAATGTTTATTTAGTTTGGTAAGAATTGTTGTGTCAAAATAATGGAAGCGGTAAGAGTTAATCTTACAATACTTTGTTTAGTAACCTTCACTTGATACCTAATTTAAAAAAATATAGAGCGTGTAAATATGTTAGAGACTCTAGGCTTTATGACATGATACATTTTGATAAAATATATATTAAACTGTTAGACCAAGCTACAATTAAACATTCAAAATTTTGGAATAAGAACACAATGAAAAAAATATGTTTGATGCAGTTGAAAGAGTCTTCATTTAGGTACTTACTTATTTCTTAAGAACACAAGACATAACTCCAGTAAAGAACATAAATATATATAAAAAATATGTTTTTAACATTCGAATAAAATTCATTTTTATACTCGCAAATACATGGTAAGAACTTACTGACTCAAATAATCTCATCCACACAGCCAACGATTCTCCTCCTTCTTCATCGTGAGAACTATAACACGTAAGGATTGAAATTCATTGTCAGCTTCCTTACTTCCGCTTAAATATAACCTGTACGAAACAGTAAGAATATTCTATCCTAGACGTCGTTGTCACTGACCTTTAGGTGAAACGCAGTCAAATTCTATCCATATAAAAAAGACATGAAGCAATTTATTTTATTACATAAAAATAAACACTTTGAAGTCCCAAAATAGATGATTAAGTTACGAGTAGATCCCATCCATCAACCCCCATGAGGACGGAAACCAAGAAGCCACAATTAACATTAAAACTTTATTACCTCATAGAGCGACGAACCAAATGACGCATTAATCATTAACGTCTTAGATACTTCAATTTAAAGTGTAAACTTATACTGTGGTAACATTATTAACTGACTTCCCATGAAGGGGGGTACTGCATTATAAGTGTTCCTACTGTATCAAATATACAAACTATACTTTTACAATGTTTATTTGAATACGTTTAAAAGGCACGTTTAAATAATTATTATTTGAAAAATAACAACAGTCCGGATGGATGCTTCTAGGTTTCAATCCACACTTTCTGAGTTATCGGACCTGTTGAATTTTCTATTACTTGTCTGCTTCAATTTTACCTGTGTGATGATTTAATTGGTCACTTTATTTACCGATTATGTCCGCACCAGCGGAAATACCTTTGTTGCTGCCACATAAGTATTACGGGAAAGAATTACTCCAATCTATAACAACTATCTTTAAAACTATTATAAAAAGGAAGCTTATTGCTTAATCTTATTATTCAGTAACTGATTGTCTTAACTGGACGTAGATGCATACAAAAGATTAGCGTAAAATATCATAATACGACTTGATGTATAATACATATTCTATATTATTTTCTGTATACCTACATAACATAAATAAAAATGAATGTAAGAATGTTAGTCCTCTGAGTATGACTTTGCAAAATAATAGCGCAAGTAACCTTGGCATTGAATATACATATAGAGAAGCATATTATATACTGAAATTGTATTCTCCACGATATACAACAATCTCTAAACAATAACACAGTAATGTATCGGCTAATAACAATAAAAGCGTTTAACGACGAACGTAATTACGGTTAAGTGAGTCGCCGCGGTGAGTGGGTTCGATGCCTGTAATGACGACACTTTTATTTTGCCCAATAAAACTTGACTTAGCACTATTAAGTAATAATGCTCCGGGTTCCGTCGTTATACGCGTTTTGATTTATATCTCTAGCCACACTAGAAACTCTCGATATCATCAACTATCTTTATTCAAAATTCATGTTCTTCTGTTGATCTATTTTCCCGTTAATATTTACAAACCAAGCATACACTATTCAGTTATATTATGTAGATAGGTAAGTTTAACTGACATAAAATACTTTATGACGGATTAAAACGCGATGTATTATTTATATTATTTAATTCTTTATAAGTATTTTATTTCAATGTGTGATACTCGCGTAAAAGACAATATTATTACCTCCAGGAAGTTGGCACCGCACTTTTAAGTTACAACAATTTTGAAGGTTGTTCCAGGTTGTTCTAAGTTTGTTCTACATTGTTCCAAAACGATATATGGCTGAGATTGAAACTTACAGAGAAAATTAAAAAAAACCGATTTTTGAACTGGCACCACACTTTTAAGGTAAAGCGATTCTGACAGTTGTTCTAGGTTGTTCTAGATTTGTTCTATATTGTTCCAAAATATTGGTTTCGAAAAACATTTATTTCTTATAAATTTCGCAAAAAAACATTTTTGAGCTAGCACCACATTCTCGAGCTATTGAGATTCTGGTGGTTGTTCCAGGTTGTTCTAGGTTTGTTCTACATTGTTCCAAAACGGCAAATGGCTGAGATTGAAACTTTAGGAGAAAATTAAATAAAACCGTTTCTTCCTCAAAGAAGTTGGCACCGCACTTTTAAGTTACAACGATTTTGAAGGTTGTTCCAGGTTGTTCTAGGTTTGTTCTACATTGTTCCAAAACGGCAAATGGCTGAGATTGAAACTTTAGGAGAAAATTAAGAAAAACCGATTTTTTCCTCCAGGAAGTTGGCACCGCACTTTTAAGTTACAACGATTTTGAAGGTTGTTCCAGGTTGTTCTAGGTTTGTTCTACATTGTTCCAAAACGGCAAATGGCTGAGATTGAAACTTTAGGAGAAAATTAAGAAAAACCGATTTTTCCTTCAGGAAGTTGGCACCGCACTTTTAAGTTACAACGATTTTGAAGGTTGTTCCAGGTTGTTCTAGGTTTGTTCTACGTTGTTCCAAAACGGCAAATGGCTGAGATTGAAACTTTAGGAGAAAATTAAGAAAAACCGATTTTTCTTTCAGGAAGTTGGCACCGCACTTTTAAGTTACAACGATTTTGAAGGTTGTTCCAGGTTGTTCTAGGTTTGTTATACATTGTTCCAAAACGGCATAGGGCTGAGATTGAAACTTTAAGAGAAAATTTATAAAAACCGATTTTTGAACTGGCACTACATTTTTAAGGTATAGCGATTCCGGTGGCTATTCCAGGTTGGCGGCTGTAATTTATTATTTATCCTATGGCCGTTACTTGACAAAAATTCCCCGTCCGGCCGAACAATTAAGTCATCTATTAAAAAAAGAAAATATGATGTCAGTTATTGAGGAGGATAGTGATAACGAATAATTATTATTTTTTGTGTTAATTTTATAAATTAGAAAGAAAAAAAACAATATTTTATTGTTAACGCTATTCTGTTCAAAATAATTTTAAAATAAATATTAGCCAAACTTTTCAATGATATATAATATAATCTTCTTATATATAAAATTCTCGTGTCACAATGTTAGTCTGCATACTCCTCCGAAACGGCTTGACCGATTCCTCTGAAATTTGGTAAGCATATTGGGTAGGTATGAGAATCGGACAACATCTATTTTTCATCCCCCTAAATGTCAAGGGTAATCCACCCCTAATTTTTTTTTTTTAATTTTTGGACGAATTTTTTTGTTTTTATTTTTTTATTATGTGGCATTAAAAAATACATACTACCCTAAATTTTTACTTTTTTATCACCAACCCCTGCTTTTTAGAAATTATTTACATGGCAAATCAACGTTTGCCGGGTCAGCTAGTGATTTTATAAGAATATTTGTCTAACTAGTGGGAAAACACCCTTCCACCCAGGTAAAAATTTGGATCCAAATATAGTATGTTGTAGATTATGATGGAGGTGTTTTTAGTGAAAATTTCGTAGGTGTATCATGCATGAACTTATTTTTCAAAAATTTCAAAAACATTTTTTTTAATCATTATCTCGAGATTTTTTGTCTTTTTAAGGTATGTACAACATATATCATGGACACTGATATATTTGTAACTATTAACGAAAAAAAATTGTTTTTTATAAAAAATATTTTTTTTATTTTCTCAAAAACTTATGCATATTTTCAAGTAATATTTTACAGGGAAGTTGTACTCCGTAAGACCATCATACACAAAAATTGACAGTTGAAATTACCGCTGGGGCCGCTACTTATCCCGCCATGCTCTTTTCTTAAAATTTTCAAAAATTATATATACTTTTTAAAACAATATTTTGGAAGAATATAAATGAAACCTAGAATAACCTGGAATAGGCACCGGAATCGCTATACCTTAAAAATGTAGTGCCAGTTCAAAAATCGGTTTTTCTTAATTTTCTCCTCAAGTTTCAATCTCAGCCATTTGCCGTTTTGGAACAATGTAGAACAAACCTAGAACAACCTGGAACAACCTTCAAAATCGTTGTAACTTAAAAGTGCGGTGCCAACTTCCTGAAGGAAAAATCGGTTTTTCTTAATTTTCTCCTAAAGTTTCAATCTCAGCTATTTGCCGTTTTGGAACAATGTAGAACAAACCTAGAACAACCTGGAACAACCTTCAAAATCGTTGTAACTTAAAAGTGCGGTGCCAACTTCCTGGAGGAAAAAATCGGTTTTTCTTAATTTTCTCCTAAAGTTTCAATCTCAGCCATTTGCCGTTTTGGAACAATGTAGAACAAACCTAGAACAACCTGGAACAACCTTCAAAATCGTTGTAACTTAAAAGTGCGGTGCCAACTTCTTTGAGGAAAAAACGGTTTTATTTAATTTTCTCCTAAAGTTTCAATCTCAGCCATTTGCCGTTTTGGAACAATGTAGAACAAACCTAGAACAACCTGGAACAACCGCCAGAATCTCAATAGCTCGAGAATGTGGTGCTAGCTCAAAAATGTTTTTTTGCGAAATTTATAAGAAATAAATGTTTTTCGAAACCAATATTTTGGAACAATATAGAACAAATCTAGAACAACCTAGAACAACTGTCAGAATCGCTTTACCTTAAAAGTGTGGTGCCAGTTCAAAAATCGTTTTTTTTTTATTTTCTCTGTAAGTTTCAATCTCAGCTATATATCGTTTTGGAACAATGTAGAACAAACCTAGAACAACCTGGAACAACCTTCAAAATTGTTGTAACTTAAAAGTGCGGTGCCAACTTCCTGGAGGTATATTATGACTGAATCATTTTCGCAGTGGCGTGAAAAAAGGAGTTTAAAAAAAATACATATATTGTAATCATTAAAATCGGTACAGCCGTTTTTGAGTTGAAAATGGTGTAACTAACATGATTGTGTTTTTTATAATTGACATATACTCGTACTACAATAGATTTAGCCTAGACATATAATTGTGTGATATGAAGTAATAATAATCTGTCTGAATGTTTACGTCTAAAAGGAATTGTATGGAACCCTAATATCATTATAAGGGTCCTACTAAGTTTAATAGGCAGCTACCTGCGTTCCTCATAAATGGGCACAACATTCAATCAACGAATGACTTATGAGTGTTATGTTATTATCAACTTTATGCCGACGTTATTATAAACAGAAATACAATAATTGATTGCGGGAGATTGGTGTTGCAAGGTTCAGAATATTTGCTTAATGTTTTTTAGAAATGTGATATGTTAAATAGTAACAGTCAGTAACATTTAAACTTTTTTTATACAGAACGCAGTATGGAATCAATGTAATTTTTAAATTAATTGTATAGTAACATAATAACATTAAAATAAAATAGAAAAAAGAAAGTTTTTCTTACATGCGCTCTGTATAAAAAGCTTTAATATTACTGAAAATTTATTATTTTGAACGAAAATCACAATATATTTTCTTCTCTTATATTTTTTCTCTTATAAGTATATTTTATTATCAGGCAGACAGTCTTCTACTACTACTTTCAAATCGTATTACAATTTTTTTTCGATATTCGGGGACGGTTATGAATGATGAGATCTTATCGATATCCTTCCTTTTATTTATAATATTTTTAAATGATTCCTATATGTTAGATTTGAACTGGGTTTTAAGAAAATAAACCTTAATAATAAGGCATAGTTATCAAGGATATTGAAGGAAGTATTAGATCAGATTACAAAAATTAATTCTTATATCTATCTAGGCCGGGCGTTGGATAGCAATTAGTTTTATCCATATAGTAATTCAAAATAATAACTAAAGTATTAGGGAGTTTTTATGAAGTTGGCAACACAAAAATTTAATAGCTCCCGTCCCTTAGCCCTAAAAACTCCACCGCACGTGATGAAGACGTATTTTATTTGATTTTTTGTTAATTCCTCTCTATTAGTCCAATGGCTTTTTTAATTGCTGTCTTAATTGTCTCTTTACAGCTATTCTAAGTTTTTAGCTTAACGCATGTTGGAATTTATACGAAAACGCATTAAACTTGTACGCTGTACCCTCATGATTGGCTAAATAAAATCATTTCATCAAGAAAACGGTATTTTAATTATGACCTAGTACTTTAGATTGGTTTCTTTTTTTAAAAGATGTCAATTAGGCAGGAGACTTGCCTGGATGATGAGTTTCTTCCTCCCATAGACATCTGCCGCTCTTTTCTTGAAGGTTCTGAACTCATAGAGTAGTTGTGATTACATTTTAAGTCATACAGAGTGTGTCGTACGCAATATTAAAAAAATTAGAAGTTAAACAATTCTGTACATATTTAAGGTCGTACGATAGTGATTGTTTTGAATACGATATTAAAATGTAAATTAACAATTTAATGACTATTGTAAACGTTTCCAAGAAAGCTTCGTATCACAACTGATCATAAAATAAGACATAATATTTTTAATGTCACTATAATTTATTATTATATATTGATATAAAACTATAATGTTTCCGCCTTGTTATATGTTTTCTCATAGGTTTACTGAGTTTTGGGCAGCTCTGAATAGTTGATAGAATATCAGAGTTTATAGAGGGTAATATTTTGGAGATTGGCGTCAAAATAAAAGCTGAACCAGCGGCCCTGTACGTCAGCAAATGGTGGGCTTTTTATTTCATCCTTCAAATATTTCTCTACCTAGTAGCCAGTTCAGTATTTTCCTAATCTTAAAATATGTCTTCAACATGCTAAACGTTGAGCAAAAAACCGCATTTTACGCACGCTTTTCCGGTGTGAAAATGGTCTATTTAGGTCACGGAAAAGCGTGTGTACTGGGTTTAGGTCACACAGTGCTATAAAAATATTTTCTAACTAGTTACTTTTGTTATTTCAAAATTCTCGGTAAAAATCAAATTTGTATAATGTGACAGATTAAAGTAATTGATTTGATTTTTGTTATAAAAAGAAAATGATCAATTTCTGATGATTTGTTGATTTAAAGAAACATATTAATACAATATGAAAATCATTTTAATATTAAACATTGCTAAGACAAAAAAGAAAAGTTTTTATTGACTTATTTTAATTACATTTAATTGATATAGACAATATCACAAATGAAGAGCTACCTTCATTCATCAAGATATTTCTTAATGCGTAAGATTGCCATATTATTTTTGTAGTTCAAATAAAACCTATACCCTCTGTTTGTTTAAATCAAACTAGAACGCCATTTACTTACATGGATTGTTTGTATTATATTTAATAAGCGAAATTACCTATGTAATGAAAATTCCCGGCGCATAAGCGTAGCACTATTGCTACGGCGTAGATATGTTTAGACTCAGTAACTGTTACATAACTTATTATGAAAATATTGGTATAGTTTTAAATTACTTTAAGGCAAGATAAAGTTGAGAATGTAGGTAATTTATTTAATTAACATTATTTTTCTTATGTATTATATTATATTTGTTCAAAACTAAATCGCTTAGATATCTTAATGAAGTAATTTTGCAAATTATTTTAGCTCAATTATCTTTCAAATGATCTATCGAATAACTATAACTTCAATTGATTAAAGTAAGTATATAGATGTTTTACGAATTAAAAAATGACCCAAAAAATTCAGTAAAGTTACAATTTGTACGTCAAATTATAAACTTAATAAAAAATTAATAATTATTATAATATAAAACATCAATTGATTACTTATTACTTAAATTGACAATTAATATATTTATCGTTTCATCATTTTTTATCGGATTACGATAAATATTAATTACAATTGAAGTATAATCCTTCGCAATTGGAAGGCCAATGGGTGCAAAGTTGCAAGTTTAATTTATCTTCTATCACAGGTCAGTAAGTTCTTTATTGTGTTATTCTTGAAATACAATTTTCATTAATTTGTTCATTCATTCTATATACGTTTTCTTATACAAAACGCTAGTGCGGTGCAAGCAATGGTCGTTTTTATTAGGTATACTTATTTACTTATTTTACTTAAGATCGACTAGAGCCTATCTTTGTATTGATAATGTGGGTACATAGATTCTTGTTGACAATAATCCCGTAACACACAATAATACTCGTTAATATGTCAAATGGTTAGTATACAGTACTAAAGTGACGGAGCGTACGCACACAATTATGATTACTACCTGTTCGCTGAATAACGGTGCAACTCATTGACATAGTATTAAATAGACTTCAGGTCGCATACAAAATTTACTAAAAAAGTGTCCCGATTATTTAAGCCACACCCCTTGTCAAATTTTGAAAAAATGACACTGCTCAATGGGAACAAAGAAAAGAGTGAAGTCGAAATATGATTTTATTAGTTACCAATATATATATATATGTATATATATATATATATATATATATTATATGTATGTATTATACATACACACTTGACTAACTTCGAAGACTTTGGTATTATTAGCGTAGTTTATGAAACACCAATGTATAAATTATCATGTACCTAGTAGGGTACAAAAACTATAACATATTTGATAAACAATAATATAATGTTTTATAAAAATAGTACTTCGTATGTTAAATATATGATATTGATATGATAAATGAATGATAAAATGATGAATTCGTATGATAAAAATAATATCCGCAAAATATTTTCTTTTCCGTTTTAGCGTGAAAGGGTAACAAACAACAAAAATCACTTTCGCATTTATAATATTACTAAGGATGCTTATCCTTAGATAGTAAGAATTATTTTAGTATTAATCTACTCCATGCATCCACTATTCTGTTACACAATAGTTTGCGCTTGTGTTGGCCAACCTTGGCCAAACATTTGTAGCGTTCATTTAAAACAGATAATTTTGTTCAAATTTTTAATTATTTGTTAGTTTGAAAGCTTAAAATATATCTTATTTTATATGTACTAACCAAAAATAAGACTCTGTCCGTAAAATTGTTTTTTCGGGAATTATTTTCGCAATTTTTGAAGACAAACTGCGTCATTGTGGAACGTCTTAACATTGGCCGTGCTTGAAGAGAACTAAACAAAATAGCCTCTCACATTTCAAGTGAGCCGATATTTACCGGCACGGATTTTTTGCGTCGACCCGATATCTAGTATATTGTTGATCGAAGGTGCAACTTTAATATTTACTTCTCGGTATGAAAAACTGGATTATATTCAGGTGAATAAAACGATATTTCGTGAACTTTAAAACTAATTTACTAATTTTCTACTTAATTAATGGGTATTTTAAATGATGTTAAAATTAAAATCTTATCACGAACTTAGATTAGCGAGATATTCATTCTTTCTGTACACTCACACTTTGAAAAAAATATTTTCTCTAGAACCAAGCAAGCTATATATTTGCCAAAGTGCAGTAAACACTAACTTCTTTCGTAAATAATATTATGATGTCTAAAATATGCGGGTAATATACTCAAAACTTAAGTTATTTCCATGTATAAAAACCTTACCGATGATTAAAATTGCGTAAATTAAGGTAATCAATACGAGAATATGATATAATTTTTTAATTTATAAATAAAGCCTACACATATTTCTTGATATCTTACCTAAATCCCACCTGATTATGTTTACAAACTTCTTGTCATTAGATAAAACTTCTAACTTTCCACTCCTTATTTACCTTCCTTAGACAATGAATTATTTAAAATCCTTGCTTAAGATGTAAAGGAACCAATTACTGTTAAATTTCATATTATAACTATCAACCGCTTCCCTTGAAATTTTTGAATCAATCTAACTGTATAATTTATTTTTTATAACAATTCATATTTTCCAGCAGATGGTCAACATGATCCTCTAAGTCTAGATATTTAGAATTTTTTGAAATAACCTATTATATCGCATCATCTTCAAGTGAACGAATAGTAGTCGTATTATACGAGATACACGCAACAATGTGTGCGTTCATCAGTGTGCGTTCTGTAATAGAGCGATGCGATGACGTGATTTCCTGCGCTGAGTTATTGCTACTGTGCCGCCGCTAAACGGTTCCAACGGGGTAACTTTGTAACGTAGTCTCAGTGGATTTTATTATTAATTAATAACCGAATACTAAAACGCTTAACGCAGACATTTTTGAGTTTGTCTTATATTTAAGAAAAAAAAGGTTCTTTCCTGCTCTTTTCGAATCGAAAATCTTGATAGAAATTATCTTCACGTCATGATTGTTAAATTGACTTTGTGTTCTGATGGGTCGTCGACATGTTTATAATTTTCTAGATTTTTCCCATGTATACGTGTTCCCCCTTCAGGTATTAAACATGTGCCAGGAATATCGAAATTCTGACTGGGTTTTAAACCACCGTTCAAAGTACGTATAATTATCAAGTGAATCTCATGTTCTATCAATCTAATAAAAAACTCCACTGTGGGAATCCAATTTGATTACCGATTTAGTATTTAGCTGAACAAATATTTTTTCGATAGTCGGTGTTAATTATACTAAAAATTGTTTTTATTATCAAATTTTATTTTAATAATATGAAAACTGAAGAAAATATTTATTTTTTAGGTTAATCTATTTGATCGATTTTTTAATTATAGTTATTTTATTTCATAAAAAATATGCAGTTTTGTGATTATTGATAAATCATTACAATAGATATTATGAGTGCTATAAAAAACAGTACTGATTACAAATTAATAAGATAATATGATGTATTTTATCAAAGTATCGTTGATACACGTTCACAATATATTTGGCACGCGATAATGGATTTAATAACGCTAACGGCTAATAAATATCATTAGTTTATTATAATATGACTTTACATAATTCACAATGGATTGATACACAGATAAAATAGAAAAGAATGTACTTTATTGTATACAAAAACCAATCATACAAACAATAAAAACTAAAGCTAAAAATTGTACAAGAAGATAAAATATTTTATTAAAATTTAACATTTTCCTTAAGTTAGCTGTATGTCATTGCTTCCCTGAATACTTTTGTTATTAACGACATTATCGAATGGTGTAATAACACTATGTTTAAGAGAAATTTCACAAATGATCGAGGAGCTTTTAAAAAAAAGTGTGCAGCAAGCAGTAGAATACAACGAGCATGTTAATAGTGGAGTGAGAGAAGACGAAATCAGATTTGTTCTGAGGTAATACAGACCCTTAAGTATCAGAGTTTACGAAATTAAGGAAATTAAAGAAATGTTTTATTTTATTCGCTATCGAAGAGCTTTGGATCCTGACACATATATTTTTTTCTAAATTGATGCCCAAATCTTATTTAATCTACACTCTTATTATAAATAGGAATGACTTTTATTTTTGCATGTTTGTAACGAATGAACTCAAAAACTAAATAGCTCGTCTATCAAAGGTTACACCGCCGCCGCTACCGAGGGGGTGGAGAAGGCAACAACTCATAAAATTAAGCGATTTGGATGCGAGTTAGTGTAACTGTGAGGATCGGCGCGATAGCACCGCTCGCACTCGCCCGCGATACCATTCCCGAACACAATTGTACGCGCCACAATGCGCTCGGAAATGCCTTAATTGACGCCAATTGTTTTCAACGAGAATTTTTAGTCTGTGACCTTTTGAGTTGTTGTGTTGTGATTGTGACGGATACCGAACCGGTCAGGTGAGATTATTACTTTTTAATTGCTCCGTTACGGTGTTTAATACGTCCAGCTTATTTATGTTCGTAATAAAGACATTAATACGTTTTAATACACAAGCAATTTGAATAAGGGTAGGCAAATACTTTTGGGGAATTCCTGAACTCGAGTAAGTATCTTTAAAACAATGATTACATATCTTTAAAACAATAATAATTAATTCCTTTGATTATTGTATTTGGGTTCCTAATTGTTTTATTGATAACTTAGATAATAAATAGATAATATAATAATATTTTAGCAATTAAAAATATTTTCACCGGCCCGAAATATTTATTACCTGCAGAATTAAGCCAGGATACTTATTTATCTATATGATATAAATATCGATAATCATAATCGTGGAACGATATAATGCCAAATTTAAAAATAAGGTTTTCTTTATAAAAATATATTAACATATGTATATATGTACCTATTTTATCCATAAATAAAAACTTATACAAACATACAACCCTCATAACTGTTCCTTGTTTCAAAATATTTGTTTACAGATCTGAGATATTCAGAGTTATAACTACCTATACTAGCACATGCTTATAGAAAATTATAAACATGTCGTCCCGGTGGTATTCGAACCCACGACCCATATATGCGCACGGCAGGTGTTCTACCGAACGCGAGAACGAGTCCGTGATTTTGACTACACATTTAATTGAAACCCTTCAACACGACGGAACATTATTTTCAAATTATAATATTTTTTGTTATAATCACTTATAATGAAACTATTGAGGAATTGTTTTGACTGATAGGTGCTTCATTTCACCATCGCACGAGCCAACATAAACCAAAATTTAACCCTTATCATGTTGACGGCTGGAAGTCCCTGACTGTGCGCTTTACGCGAAATTCTCTTCCAGGTACAATCATGGAATCGGCTGCCATCAATGATTTCCAAACCTACCTGGTAATTTAGAAGTGATCGTTATTACAATTTAAAGTTCGGCAGTTCACAACTCCTATTCCGGTCTATTACCAAAATCGACGCAGCGAACTGAACGAAATGAAAGAACAACCAACTTGGTATTTTAACTTATTAAGAAAACATTTTCTATTCTATTTACGATTATAGTAATGTCAAACGGAGACATAATATCGAACGACGGATCGATCATCGGATTCATAATAGTAAAATGTAGCCTTTCGGCTGACGGATCGTACATTTTCCTATTTCGCTTCTTTTTTCATTCTTCGTTATTTCATTATTCGCATTTTGCTTCTTATTTTCTTTTGGTATCTTTTTCTTTTGGTTCATCTTTCATTATTCGCATTTTGCTTCTTATTTTCTTTTGGTAATAGGCCTCCTGAGGTGGCGGATGCATATGGGCGGCGGTGACCACTTAACACTTTGGTGTAACCCGCAGGCTCAGTTGTCTCCTTATATATGTAAAAGATAGCTAATCCCCCGAAAGAACCTATAGCATCAATAATAACATCGTAAGCGGAAAGGCAACATTCCTAACGCGCCAATTTGTCCAAAATATAAAACTATAAATATTTCATTTGCAGACTTTGATAGAACATAATTTTAACAAGGTTATTGATATTTTTTTTGAAAGCCTCATTTTCCACAAGTATCATTTTACCGCTTGAATGTACTTATGTTTTAGAACTAAGGAGTTGAATTATATTTACAACGTGAACTTTTAATTAAATAAAAACAATGTTTACATTTGCGTAAGTGATGTGTTTGCTTAATTATATGATGTATATTGTGCCAGAGTGACGTCAATGGTCAGTGATTAGTTTGCTTAATTAATGAGACTGTAACGCGTTAGCGCAAACGGTGCTATGCCGCGATTTGTTATGCTAACTATAGCTGTTCTTATAATGTTCAAATAAGAAAATGTCTAAAAATTACATAACTAATTGACTATATAAAAATATCAATTTATATGCTTATACATGTTTAAATTATAGTTTGTTTATTATTGACCGGCTCAGTGGCAATCGCGATGCGTTATACCTACATCGCATTGGGTTCCAATCTCGCGGTGGCTATAAATAAATAAATGTATTTATTTTTTAATCAAATCACGGGATGTATTCACTTGTATCTAAATTGCGTGAGGCCAAAAATTCAATGGATTGCAGGTATTTTACTATTTAGACGTTATTATCTATATTATAATTTAACATGTATGCAATTGCAATTTATAGTGCAGACAATAAAGAAAACCGCACGGAACTAACTTATAAAATTAATTTGATGTTTAAATAATATTTTATAATAATAATATTAATATAGTAATAATTATATTTTCTATCTTAATAATTTCCAACCACTTGGAGCAAGAATGAAACAATATCAAATTTCCATCCAGGAACAACTCATTATAGATGGAACAGCAGATTGGGTATTTCGGCCCCAGGCTATCATATCCTGGGATATCATATCAAGTGTCGATAATTGGAATGGCATTCTTACTAGACTGTCGTCAGATCACTCCTTTATTCAAACGTGGACGTTTAATATAACATTTCCTAGAATATAAAAAATAACAAAAACCGCGCAAATCTAGAAAATTTAATGTTTCATTTGTTTGAAATATTTTAGCGGTCAGTCTTACAAAACTAGACTAACTAATTTAACTTCAGTACAAATAGGTAGCAAGAAGAAATTATTTGACTGTTTTAATAATACAAAACATGAAAATTGTGTTATCATAAAATAAGTTTTATTAAGTAGCGTATTAATTCAATTCAAAATCATTTATTCATTTAGGTAATATAATGTACACTTATGAACGACAATAAAATATTCAATTCAATTCAATCAATTCAAATAAATAAAAAATTTAATCCGGTAAATATCTATTAAAATGTATGATACCTACTCTACTCGCGTTAATAAAAGACTATATTATGAAAATTACATAGATATTATTTATAATTCAATCCTTTGCCTTAATGATGATGATGATTACAAGAATTGACGAAAGAATGATGGTCTTAGAAGTTGGAATTTTGACTTGAAAAGTGTTTCAATATGTGATTAATTTTTGTCAGTCCATTGCAGTACTAGTTACGTTGGAAGCTTTGTGAAATCACTCTGCTGTCAGTCTCTGTCTCTCTGTCTGGAATATCTCTCTAGAGACTTCTGATTTATAAACTTCACCAGTTTTGAAACTCAAATTAATTCAGAAAAAGCAAGCAATCAAATAACCTTAAGTGTATTTTTAAACGACTTCAAAAAAGGAGGAGGTTCTCAATTCGTCTGTATGTTGCTTTTTTTTTGAGTAACAATATCGTAATACAATGGTTTTAAAAACAGAATTTATTAGTAATTAAAGACATTAAGAATGTGGAACATTGTGGGATTAAGAATATTGGTAGGTATATAAACAAACAAATCGAATAAGTGCTCTGGTGCAGAGTTGCCGATTTGACATTTTTGCAAACAAACCTTTCATGAAAAATTTGGCCTTAGCATATTTCATATTTTAGCATTTTTCGAATTTTATATACCTACTAGTGATGAAAAGAAAACATTAAGAAATCGATTGTCAATACATACACTGAACTCGGATATCTGATGTGTAGAATACTGGATGTATAGCCCACAAATCTTCATCATCATCAGTCTTATGCCAAAAATCACAGAACAGAAGAATTTTTCCCTGTTCTGTGCCAAAAATCATGTTAATCCGTCGCTCAGAGTTTGAAAGAGATATAGATAGAGAGTGAAAGAGGTATAGATAGAGAGTGAGAGAGCAATAAACATACTAGCATTTGATATAATGACAGAGATATCGCCAAACGAGAGTGACTTGACATCACTGATACGCTGTCGACCTATTTTAGTTTTACTTCGAATTAGATTTTGTAAATTATTTTATTTTAGATTTAATAATGATCTCAGCCATTCACAGACATCCTGTCACCTCATCATATTCAAAATCAAAGGGAATAAAAATACACTAGGAAATGTTACATTAAACGTTCACTTTGATTTTCTGTCAAATATCTAACATATTCGCTACTTCCGACTATTAAAATTATAATCACATACTTTCATGTTATACGAAAAACAGGGTTCTTATTACAAGGTGATAGTGTTTATTTTTGAATGGCTTTATGTTTTGTGGCGAAGGATGAGGTGGTCGGTGGTATCAAAGGGCCCACACACGGTGCGCGGATTTCCGTAACTTTGTACGGGAATGGATTATCGATTAAAGTATAATGTAAGGTTCATTCATAGTTTGTGTTGAGTGAATAAGATTTGAATATTATCGATACTGACAGTGTCACTTAATCTTACTCCGTCGGTATTAAATGTTTTAAGAACTTTTCTTGTGTCAAATTAGGTATACCGGCAAGTTCACATATATTTTTATTATTATTTTTTTAAATCAATTTAATAATCATCTTAAGCATCGAAACGTCCGGGATAAATAATGTAATGAATAAATAGCATTTTAATTTCGTAAAATTATTTTTTCAAAAGTTTTTATTACCATTTACTTATAAATTACATAAAATAGTGGATTTTATTAGTAGAAATCATACAACTTAGTACATACTTACACATATCACGTCTCGCACCTTTAATTAATATTAACTCAAACACATTATAACCTAAAAGTAATTAATATTGTATTATTTTACTATGACGACAAGGAAAAGTGACACATTTGCTGCTTCGAACTTCTACTTTTTGTTATGGCCTGAAGCCATAACAAAAAGTTACTATGTTACCATGAAAGTTAATTCAACTTTTTAAGATAATTGATTATTGAAATAATACAAAAAAAGCTATAGGTAGGTACACAAAAACAATTCGATATGTGTACACTGCATGGAGATGTCTCCCCATCACACACTGACACACAGATTTGTAGCAATTTAATATCACTAGGGCTGCCACGTTCGTTTGTTATTACATCTTATTCAATTATTTTATTTGTTCTTTCCAATTGTTGTTCACCCATAATGCATTTTATGATTATTCTGACTAGTTGGTGCTTTGGTTGGTATACATATTTAAGTACCAATTAAAAACTAATCATCGTTCATAGATTTAAACCTCGTGAAGTTTCTTGTTTGTGTCGGTTTATCTATAGAATACCTAAGTCGACCGCGCATCAATAATTAATAGACTGTATCTGAATCTAAATAAATCTAATGACATAAAATAAATTCAGGTAGAATGTTATATTGTACGTTATTAATGATGTTGTCATTACATGTACAGAATGTCTTCAAAGGATTATACATATCCTTTTAGCAGCCCTAACGAGACTCCAATAAAAATCAATCATTGTATGAGCTCAACAGTTTGACCGAATGTTTTGCACGTTTCATTGAAACAGTATTAGAATATAAACGACTAGCAACACGCCCCGGCTTCGCACGGGTGCAGTGAAGATGTACTATATTACTCGCTGATAATGTAGCTTTCTATTGGTGAAAGAATTTTATAAAATCGGTCCAGTATATCCAGAGATTACCCCCTTCAACCTAACAAACTTTACATCTTTATGATATTAGTAGTATAGATGTACTACATTTTACGAGTGATTTTTCTAAAGAAGAGAGGGCAGACTCGTGATGGTGATCATTGAGAGCCATAGCCCAAAGCAGTCATACTGATCACTGAAGGCCTCTAAGTCAGTGAGAAAAGTAGCTTCGCTTTTTTTAGGCTTTTATTATGGATATCTTATTACACATACATAATATATATTTAGTTATTTACATTATCTCAAGATATATTTGGGCTACAAGCGCATATTTGCTATATTTTTAAGAAGAAGCTATTAATTAAATATTTTATAATAATAAGTATTATTACGCCTAACATGCCCCTATATTGCATAACAGACAAATAATATACAAAATGTTTAATTTTAGCGGTCCTGCAATTCTAGAATCTTAAGTACGTTCCAAAAATAACTAAAACCAAGTCAAATTGAATCAAACACATATCGTTTGTTACAGGAAGTCCACCACTTCAAAGAAGATCAAAAGAGCCGTCAATCTAGAGTTATTAAACGATTCAATCATAAAAACAAACATGCACGACTATTCAACGAAACACTGAGACAGATGAACGACACACAAGACTCGGTTGAACACACACAAAATAAAACGGAAATGCAAACTGTCGTATCAAATTACATCCCCGATATTGGACATATAGATTCCAATGACACATATACCGATTACGAAGGAATATGTAGTTCAGACGACAAAATCAACGTTGACGATGACAGGGAAATAGAAGTTGATGTCACTGAAGCGAGTGACAGTCACAATGAATCAATTGACAAAGAAGAATCCTGGCAAAATTACGAAAATAAAAGTGTTCATGAATTAAATAACGAAAGTAAAGACCCATTTGAATTATCGTGGCATCCTCACGTTTATGGGAAGCCTCCGAAGATGCCAACGCCGCATACGATAGATTATATCCTCGGTTTGAGTAATAAAGATGATTCTAAGAAGACAGTTAGTTCGTTAATGAGTGTGAAGAGAGTCGGTCACGAGAGAGTGGAGAATAAGTTAGTGCAGAATAGGTTACAGGAACAGTTGCTGCAGCGGAGTAGGAACAGTGATAGTGCGCTTGTGAAGGACGAACCGTTGAACTTATCAGTGCCTAAAACGACGTGGTGTGAAGACGAGAAGTTTTGTAAAGGTCAGTTATCAATAGTAATTTTATTTACGAGGTTTTTTGAAAGGCCGACTAAAGTACAAAATATTTTCTTTTAGATTTTTTATTAAAAAACCGGTCAACACGAAAAAGGCTAGAACAGAACGTATATAATAAATAATTAATGATTTTCCTTAACTTGTGCTGCGAGACCTTACTTCTTGCCGATACAAGGTCAACAATAACTACCCTATAGGTTTGTATTCGCGAATGTCAAAAATATGCGGCATAAAAGGTCGTATATTTTAAGCTTCAAAGGATTGTAATCCTCAGTATTTGATATTATTTCAACTATTACCACCACGCGTTCCTGACAAAATGTGTCTGTACAGGCAGACAGTCGGAGAACTAATTGATCATATAATGGTTTATTATTTCCTTGAGTTACGAAACCCTAAAAACTTTGACAGTGAATTTCTTGAATAAAATACATTTGCGGTGTAATGTAATGTAAACCACCCTTTAATTATTATTATTTTTCATATTTTCAAATAGTAAACCCTATACAGTATGTAAAATCGTTAAATAATACATTTTGTGATACAGATTTTGCTATCCGTTTCACAGTTATTCATATTCAGTAGAAATCTGATATCATTTGTAATCAATCATTTTATACGTGTCAAATTATCAACGTCACGGAGACACCGTGTCTCGAATTGAATGAAGAAAATATGGCGGACGTATAAATAAGAATATGAACATATTTATTATAACACTAGTTACACGCCCAGGCTTCTATTGGTGAAAGAATTTCTTGTTTGTTTGTTACGATTTAACTCAAAAACTACTCAACCAATTAAAAAAAAAAATTCATCGCTAAACTGCATTATCAGCGAGTCATAGGCTATATTTATTTTGTGTACATCACCCGTGCGAAGCCGGGACATGTTACTAGTTATTCATATTTAAGTCACGGCATAAATTAACCAAAGTAACAAATCCCAAAGTTTGGCTTTATCATCCAAAGTTATTCGAGAACCAGGCCAATTATATAACTTATAATAAATCACGTACGTGTGTTTCCAATGAATTGATCAAAGATAAACAATAACATTAATGTATCGGTCAGATCCGACTCATCTATTCGAGTAGGTAATCGTTTGAAGTCGATCGATTAATCGAACAGGCTAATGGGTCATCGATTAAACCGGGCTTAAACGATGCCGAACAAAAGTGTAAATAGTATGATGAGCTTGTGGTAAGGGTGGTGAGAGATAACGTCGGTAATATTGTATAGATAATTCATATTAGCGCGAATATGTTTCGGATAAAGTTATGTAGGTATAACTCAATTGTTTGTTATAAAAAAAAATGTGGGATGAACTTCGCTCTAGTGTACTTATAATTTATATAGTAAAGAAAAAGAGAGCAGCAGTAACTTTTTTGTTAATATTAGAGGGAGACGGTCAGGCGTGTCACGTGATGGTAACCGCCCATGGACGTCCACGACACCAGAGGTTTTGTGGATGCGTTGCCAGCCTTTAACGCTAAAAATAATCAATCGGCAGTAATGACTATTCTATTTATGATTATATTTTGTTATGGAGTTCGAGTTATCATAAGTGCAGTTAGAAAGGCCAGAGTGAATGGGTATAGAGGAAGAGGGAGGCCAAAAAACATGGACTGACTGTGTGAAGAATGATTTGTGTTTGAGAGGTGTAACTGATGATATGGCGAGTGAAAGAAGAGAATGGAAAAAAGAGAACATACTGCGCCGACCTCAAATAAAAAAAGTGAAAAGCGCAGGAAGAAGAAGATGAGGAAGGCCAGAATACCTACTAATGGCAACATTATTGTAGCCGCTCAAAGGTTTATTTATCAGAATTTTTTTCAGTAACTTATCATTCAGACAGCGATAGCCTGTGTATCTAAAAGTAAAAAAAAAATTTTGTTCCAAAACTTAAAAAAAGTCATTGGTTTATTAGTGTGGGGGTCGGCGGTTGGCCTTACGATCCAATCCCACACACATTGACAAATAAACAAGTACTTCCATGAACTTTGTGGTTGGGAGGTTACCATTCGCTAGAGGATATAATACGGTTTTCTATCATTTAAATATACACTCTATTAAAACTGATTACCGTTCATTATTAAATGAAACAATGTATGATTTATGATTTTTCGTTAGTAAGTCATTTTCGTAAGCATTCATACAAAATTGAAGCGTAATTATTGCTCACTAAAGACTAGTTTTGATTGAATTGGCACGGCAGTTATGGTGTATTCGCAATAAGAGAACTACATATAAACCGTCCGAGTTGTAAATCAAAGTCAATTAGTGGAAAGTGTTCAGCACTCTGTGCTCATATTTTTAGTTGCGTATTAATAGTCGTTAAATGCAATGCTTTCGTTTATGCGCCACAATTAGTTTTATTGAATTCAATTATGAAGTTCTAAATAATTTTTGGCATCGATATTCTTGTATTTAGTTATAAAAAAGTGATTTCTATCCGTAGTTAAGTCATGTAAATAGTCAAAGAGTTAAGTCACCTATTCTGCATAGTGTCTTGATCTTTTGATCAGTTCGTGTGCTATCTTAGAAAATATAATTGTGTTTAAATAATATTTTGATTTTCCGAATAAATTATATAGATGAAAATTACTTTAGTTACCAAAAGATTAAGTTATTTTCCTTTCTGAAGTCCATTTCGCAATTTAATTAAAAAAAATCGTTCGCTTAGCTTAATTGAGTTCAGTTATTCCGTACAGAAACAAATACAGAAGAATAATTGATTCGATCTCACCAAATTGTACTTTATTTCCATACAAACTATAATTATTACCGAAATTTCACTTAGTTCGCCATATTTATTCTATTATATCCTAAAATAGGCTTCTATATGTTTGATGCTGAGGCGCAGTATGTTGAACGACTATAGCTTATATCGTATAAGAATCAATCAATATAAGAATTACTATTACCAAACTAAATTAAATCATATAAAAATTATCTTTATATTAAGAAAATAAGATCTATTTGAATTATTGATTAGCAAACATAATGTGGCGAAAATAGCTTCATTCTAATCTCAAGTCTTTGGCTTGCATTTATTGTGGCGTTTTAATCGAGATCCGTGTTATACAAGCCGTATGTCAACACTGCGAAACATTTGTCAAGCGATACTGGACCTTATTCCTTCAATATAGAGCTTTAATTATTAGATTACTACGTAAATAGAAGTTTGCTAAATGAAATTCGAATGTCCGAGCAATAAGCTATCAAGCGATGCAGCTGCGTCGTCGGGGTTGCCAATTTATTTTTAAATATTTAATACAAATAATTAATTTAGGTGGATTATTATTAGTCTGTGGTTTAACTCTGGTATTAGAACGTCAATGAAGCCGGGTATTTGTAACAGAGATGAATTTAAGCTGTCACTGGCACTATTTATCGATATAAAGTACGAAATGACGTCTTTTAATCCTTTGCACTCCCTCCCCGCAACTTGGGGCAATTTAAATATAAAAATCATAGTTACGTATAAGTAAATGATTCAATCATATTACACAATAAATAAAATTATATTCAGATTTGTTTTTGTGCTCAGGATTGTTTTGCATTGTCTCCATAGCGAAGCCCTCGAGTTTTAAGCCAAAATTTGGTAAATTTATTTATACATATACCAATAATATTTGACTAATAACACACCTGTTAATATTTTTTTAAACCCAATAATCAGTTGCAATCGACATCCCTATCGACATACCGATTCCATCAAAGCCACACTCAATTAATCCCGCCCACATCCGAGAATTATTTACACTTTTATGAATGGCAACATTCACTTAACCGTGTAGTCATTCCAGGATCACATTATAATCATTGTCTTATTTATTAAATCTAATTAACAAGATGATGTTCAAAATTATTCATATTTCAAATTCAAACAAGTAGCATGTTGGCGGAAAATCAAGGATCCAAATGTACTAAGTAATCACCATAATATGAAGCGATTTTTGCAAATAAATATGATTGGATTTTTAAATAAAATACTGTATACCGGATTAAAACGCGATTTATTATTTATATTGTGGTCGCGGGGAGACAATAATTTAAACAATATAAATAATAAATCGCGTTTTAATCCGGTATACAGTATTTTATTTAAATGTGTGATACTCGCGTTAATAAAAGACAATATTATGATTGGATTTGCAAAAAACCAAAAATAAACTTAAAAATCCGTAATAGAGCATTTGGGCCTTTTCCTTTACGTTACCGCCATCTTTTAAAGCAGTATTACTGCAGGAGTCATACAAAATAGAACAAGACAGAGCGACAATATATATTGCGCTATCACTATATAAGACAGCAAAAATAACTGCTCTTAGAGATCGTGGTAGATAGAGTATTGAGAGATAATGTATATCATTCGTATAATACGTCATGTAATGTAAAGGTAATGTATCTATGTTTATCGTTCTAACCACAACCACAAGGTATAAAATGCTCGAAGTAGGCATTCAACTGTTTTCTCATGTATTCAAGTATTTTGGTAATTAACAAATAGAATAAAATATCTAAAATTGATCCACTTATATCCTCTATGTTGTTTTGATTTTCGATCGAAATGTAAGTGTAAATGTGAAATAAAATTAAGACTGCACTACTGTGTCACAAGCGAGCGGCAGGCGTTTTTATATGAACTGAGGCAATATTTTCATGAAAACGGATTTATTAATCCATTTATGCCAGTGATAATCACAAAGGATGTTACATGCAGTAGAACAAGGTTGAAGACTAGAGCTGATGATGTTGTGACTGTATGGATACCTTGAAGATCTCAGCTCTTTTCCTCACCGGCTTTATCCGGCTCGGCTTATACGCAGACTGAACATAAACATATACCTATATAAGTTACAGTGACACACATACTGATTCAAAACCGAAAGTTAAATTAAACCCCTTAGGGTTGGTAGAGGCCCTAAAATATCATGTTCTCAAATTAGGCGAATATAGGAATTATTGAGCGCACATTCTTCATATACGAAGAGTTCATTCAAAGTGATTCTAATAGTATCTACTAAAAGGTTACTAAGGTTATCGTACGATTGCCAAGTAGATAATAAGCAATCGTTTTTAATTTTCTTATAATTACAGTAACATATTTTTAATGATGTATCTAAGATATAGATAAGATAATAAAAATAATAAATGTAAGACTTTAATAGGAAAATTTAATTGATAGATCCAAAGTTTTTAAATCCTCCATACACATTCGTAAAGACAAAATGTTACCTGAATTTCCATATTTTATAGTATTTCTACATAATCCCAACTTTTGACTGACCTGTTATTAATAATATCTCCGCTGTCGCTCATTACCGCGCGCAATACTAACAATGTCTATATTTGTGGACACTTAAGCCCTCTCGCTTCCTCCGATCGCTTTAATCTTCTACACTCCACACTACTTAGATAAATCACTTGTCTAGATTACCAGCTAGCGAATAAGTGCACTGCGGTATAAATAGGAATCGACAATACAATTTTGTACTGAGTTTAGTGTTTACAATATTTTATGCAAGTTACAGTGGCGCCTTTGCGTTAACTAAATCATCAATCAAGACAAATAATTGGTTTCGGTAATTAAATATATTATGGTTTAAGTAAATTAAAGAAAATGAAGCATTGAGTAAAATATTTCATTAAAGTTAACAATGGGTAGCGAAATACTCAAGAGTTTTTTATATAAACAAAAAATCTTTGGTCCGTTGACTTATACCCATTATACCCAGTGTTGTGCCAAGGCACAGATTCTCGAAGGGTGCAGAAATGGCCAAACTAGGACCTAGTTTTGGATCAGGTATGGTAGTTATAATCTTTCAAAGTGGCAGTTAGAGAAATTTCGCACATAGAAGACTCGTCATGGTCCTGAAAAAAATAAGAGTAAATTGGATTCTCATAGGCAAGCGTGATTCTTCTTCAACACTGTAGATCTGATATTATGGCAAACAAAGATTATTATTCCGTCGTATTCATATGTCTTCAATATAGCAATCAATAAGTATTGTATTTTCTAGTCATTCAATGAAATTTTATGTTACTTTAAAATCGTCTCTAATGCATACGAATACATGGACTCGCTCGGCAGAATTTTCGCCATAAACGCTAGCACTTAACATTCTCACGGCTACAGGTTACTAAATATAGCAAATCAGCTAACACATCCAATTACTTTATACCTATTTAGAATGGTAATCTAATAGGATCTGCGTATTTACACTACATTGTGCATGATATCTATAAATCTAAAGACACGTGTATTAAGAGGAACTGTTTATATAGGTATCTCTTGATTCTAATTGAGCTTTTGTTGAGGTTCATCAACTTTTAAATTTTATAAAGACAACAGACATCCAAAATTTACAAATAGATACAAAACTGTTCTAGTAGGCAAATAATAGTCTAGTCTTGTTCGTTTTCGTATCAGGCGAAAATGTGCTACCTATCACCAAATTAACATAAAAAAACACTTTATTGATGTTGCATGTGCTTATGGCTGAAGGAAATCACTAAACATACTAGGACATGAATCCTAAAAAAAATAAAAAAGAGTCTGTTCCCAGGGACTATGTATATCTTGGTCCCCTTGAAGAGAGCTATAGGCTACTAACTGGTCATACTGCTTTTATTGAAAAAAGAAAAAATGTTATAACATCATTGGTTACACTTCAAAGATCTGAGTAATCCGTAATTAATGACCAACATCATGCTTTTAATTTAATAAATCTATTTTCCTTTAGCATCTATAATTTAATTATGGCTTAATGGTCGTAGCGACGATGGCCGTTTCTCAGTCCATAATGTTAACGATTCCAATAATAACATCGCTCAATTATTTTCTTTTCGACCACAAGTTAATAGTGCAATAAATCGTGAGTGTTCCGCTTTGATGTCAAATGTTTAAGGCATTGTCGATGTAAAGTAACGATGTTTTGCATTTACACAACACTAGTGATTGATGTATTGTGTGATTTAGATGGGACCTGATTGTGCACAGTTGTGGTTAGTTGTAGAAGAGTTCATACCAAAAATACTGGAAACTGAAACATTCCCTTCATCTCTGAACGATGAAAAAGAAGAACTTGAAAGTAAAGGAATCAGTATATTATTACCATCAGGGTAGACACAATTTATTTGGGCTCAATGATCTGATATGTAATGTAATATTTATAGTAATTTCAACCTTTTTACAAGTTTGTGTAGGTACTTACCAAAATTTCAACTCAATCGTACAAAAAAAACAAACAATAAACAAAGTATAAATAGTATAGTACATTTTCCTGTATAAACAATACAGGTACGCATACAGGGTAAAACGAAATAAAACGAATGTTCCTTTAAATTCTTTATGAATGTATTATTTCTCTTCAAATAAATAAATACCTATCAATTGAAAGCGTTTGAAAATGGCTTCCTTAAAAATTGAAAATGTAATAGGTAACTAAATCCCTACTTAATTAAAAAAGTAAATTTCGATTCCGAAAATACCGGAATTTTTTCGATGTCCATATCAATGATTATTACATTATAAAAAAGAAATGTCATTCTTTCAGTTCAAGCGATACAAAAACATTTAACCGAAAATTTTGTTAAATTTTCACTATTATTGGCATACAATAAAGCAATACGAAACTAACACAATATCGGTCGTCATTCAAACCAGCCCGTCGCTCCGCAGTCAGGTAGAACAGCAGCTACCATTTGACCTTAGAGATCGCACTATTCTCGGAAGCTATTAACGCGCTCGTGACATCACATGCGGCCCATACTGTTTACTCAAGAACCGCGAAACGCATTCGTTGCCTGCGCCTTCGCGAACCCAGCTGGGAGCTATCCACTAATCCTGAAGCTAATTTATTTTTCCGCTGTTTACCCAGCCAACCGCTACTGTCGTTTTATTGACAATATCGTAAAGTATCCGTTAAAACACTATTGTTAATTTGCTAGTCTTCAAATAAAAGTTTAATGTGTTATTTTTGTTTCTATTGCGACGCGAGAGAGCTTTTGTGATCGTTGTGTGGAGGAAGGGAGGTGTGGACTTCCTCCAACCTAAAGGGAGGATCCTCGACCAGTCGAACCACTGACTGGCCGGCCCTAAGGCCCCAGTGGTTGATGTCGAGATGTTGTATATATAATTAGCGCGCACAGAAACTTTGATAGCGCGATTCAGGAATGGACGTATTTGTATTGATTCTTGTGGCGGATCATAGGTGTCGCTACAGTACTCCCCCCCGAAGACCGGAGGTCGATCGAGTAGTTGAAACAGCTGTGTTGAGTGTTGCTTGCCAGTGCCAGGATGTCCGAGATTCCAGTGAGTCGGAATCGGATGTCGCAGAGTTCGCGGTGAGTCGGAACTGTGTGCGATGATGCTGCATGATGCTCCAGTGAGTCGGAGTGCTGCAGTGTTTGAAGCTGGCTGCTGCGTCGACCAGGAGAGATGTGCTCTGCTTGCTGACCGGCCGAAGTGCAGTGTGCTGTGCTGAAGGTGGCTGAGGGTGTTGACCAGGCATACGCGCTCGCTGCATGCTAGTGGACAGGATACCCGTTGTAGCCGAAGGTGCTGGCTGGCTGTGACTTGGTTGCTGTTGATTGATGTTGTAGGAAGGAGTGATGACGTCATGCTTCATGATGTTCAGAAGTAGGTGTTCTTCTGCGGGGTCACCAATGTGGAGGAAGGGAGGTGTGGACTTCCTCCAACCTAAAGGGAGGATCCTCGACCAGTCGAACCACTGACTGGCCGGCCCTAAGGCCCCAGTGGTTGATGTCGAGATGTTGTATATATAATTAGCGCGCACAGAAACTTTGATAGCGCGATTCAGGAATGGACGTATTTGTATTGATTCTTGTGGCGGATCATAGGTGTCGCTACAGTTGTGAGCCTGCGAGTTTCCTGTCCCGCTTTATTTATGTAGTTTTATAGCAATTACTATATTATATTATACACTAGTAGAAAACATTAACACAAAAAAATAATTTTTGATCCCTGTTTTTTCCACTAGTGTAGTAATTTGTTTATAGTGCATCTATCAACAAAATCCTACATAATACGCTATTTGAGGATGTTTTTCATTTTGAATTTGAATGTAGTTTTAAAAAAATATTTTGTATTAAATCTTGAACTAGCTATACTGCGTTATATTTCGATGAGCTATACTTTATTTAAATATATCGTCTCTTTGTTCATCTGAAACGTATAAGGTGAATTCCCAAACGCCCCGAGTTGAGCGTGGAGATTGTGTGCTCTTCTCGAACAATTTTTTTTTAAATCTTTTTTCTCTGGAATTCGAATCTTCGGCTTCCGGTAGTAACGGGCATACCACTGATCCTCTGAACATATAGCTCCTTAATTAAATTCGAATCTTTCTTACATTTCGTAAGTAATATAAAAATATGTTTTATGAAAGGCGTTATTACGCTTTGTAATATAATTTAATACCTATTAAACAACAGTGTAAAGAAACGTTTCATATTCCGAGAAATGTAATTAATATCTAGTCTCAGCGACGTGTGATTCCCAAACAAGCGGAGTAAGCGGTTCTGATATTATCGCAATAAGCCGGAACCGCTTCATAAGCGGAGCGATAAATATGAATATCTCGTTAACATATACGTACCTTATACATAAAAATGTTTTAGTTTGGGTTCGAAAACGAACGAAAAGTTTATTAGTTTATATTAAACCTAGACTATACATATTGTGCTCTGTTGTTAGTGTATGTAAAACGATAGTAAAATATTTCTTTATTAAATCAATTAACATGTTGAATAATTAAAAAAGTATATAATTTTATATCTGGGAATTAAACATATTAAAAAACAATTAAACATATTTACGTTAGGATTATATAAAGAAAGATTAATAAGGAAAATTCTAGGGGGGGAAGTTGGCTTCCTATTTTACAAGAAGGTTTCTCTGTTCTAAACGAAATTATAATCGGTTATAGAGTTATAGATTTGATGACGTAATATATCAGAATAAGTTACATCTATACATATAATAAAAGAGTAGGATCGAAATTACGCTTCACTAAATATTTTTACCAGAAATTAAGAGGGGTGATAAAAGAAGGGTAGCAGAATGCATAAATGCAATTTTTAAGATTCTTGTCTGTCTGTCTGTCTGTCTGTCCGTCTGTCTGTCTGTCTGTCTGTTTGTTCACGCTAATCTCCGAAGATACTGAACGGATTTTCATGCACTGCATTTACACAAATATATTAAGGAAAGCCCGGGGCAACATATAGGCTTTGTTTTATCGAAATCGGTTATCAGAAAGAAAAGTTATCATAATTTAAAAATAATTTTAAAGGCACCATATCACCAAATTGCAATGCAAACTGACTCGCGTTGAACTTTTTCGAATTGTCAGATGTCAATCACAGTTTGATATGTAAATGAAATACTTTGATTAATTCGCCATTTCCGATGTATGTAATCGTAGAATAGTGGATATGCAGGCCCATTGCGTAACTTCAGATGCGAGTTCGAATCTGAAGTTGAACGGTAATATTTATTTTTTTTTGTATTTATTTATTTATTTTTTTAAAGAATTATATTATAAAAATAGAAAATGTATTATTGAAATATTATATGAAAAAGTATTTCTTATGAGATCGTTTATTTCACCTTTTCATCCATCCTTTCTCTACAGAATTACGATTATTCGACATTGCTTTTATTGCTTCTTAAGGACTGTCTTCGTATCTTAGAGGTTTCCGCATTTAGCACCGGAAACCCGAGAAAAGGGAATTTAAAAAAAATGTCTCGAAATGAAAATGATCAATTAAATGAAATAAATATCGAGGTGGATACAGTATCTTCACCACTAATTAAATTTATAAAAAAAATAAGTAAATTTCTTTAAAGTCAGGTTCATTTTTTCAACAATGGTATTTCTATAGAATTTCAAATCATACTTCGAACCCCAATCTCAACCACCATTAAACGTGTCGATAATATGATGCAAAAGCTACCGTCAATGACTAATTTGATAGCTCTTTCCCAAAATAAATCGCCAAGTACAGAGGATGGAGGATATGTCATTTGAAGAAAGCTTGCTCAAAAGCGAACCCCACGCGAACGAAGTCGCGGGCATCAGCTAGTTTATAATATTTGTTTGAAGTGATAAGTTTATAGCTTAGGCTTTATGTTAGTTTTCTTTTCACAAAAATACTGAAATAAAAATGTTCGATTGGAAATATTAGCATTTCCTCTTAATATCAGAAAAATGTGAAACTTTGATTTTGTTGCTGTACATTATATTAAGTTTAGACATATATCTAAGGTCGCTTACGACGTCAAAGCTTTTTAGACTTATATCTCAGCTGCTAAACCGCTTCGCTTGTGGCTACAGCACTCCCCTAACAAAGCAACATCGTACGGTAATAGCACTTTCTCACGTAACATATTCGTATTGTTATATATGATCATTTACATCGCCATTGCTGGAAATTAGATCATGTTTAATTATCTTTCCATTTTTACATCATCAATATTCATAAAGGCAGACATTTTGTACTTTATTCTTACATTTGAGACTTCAAACCAAGCCTATATAAATAATAAGTGTGTAGTATTATATTATCAAAAGCAAATCTGCGTAATGTAAAATGTATTTATTTATAAACCCATTATATGATATATAACAAATTAACGATTTAGTGATTCCAGGTCAACGGTATAGTAGTCCAAAGGTTTTGTTGTTTGACTAGTCAAAATTTAGGCTGAAATAGTCGTATTTTTTGAATGCGTTTACTTTGAAGTTTAATTCTATGCAAGAGACTTTCCTGACAAGATAGATAACTATTGGTTGCCTTATGCCTAATAATAAAATATTTTGATGTCAGTGTAGAGCAGGGGTTCCCAAACTTATTTTGTCTACTGCCCACTTTGAGAATAAATAATTTTTAGGGCCCCCATTTTTTCACCTACTTAAAAACCACTATAACTTCAAATTAAATTAATTAATAATTGAATTTGAGCTATATTAGCGGACATTAAACATTCATTCTAAACGAGACTTTTTCTACAACTCGACCGATTGACATGACTTTTTTTTTATTTATTGAATAAAACAGGACAGATATATTATGAACTTTGCGGAGAGAAATATCGAACCGAGTTTGAGCAATCTCTTAATTAATATTAGTTGATGTTCACATTTTTTTTGGGTGTCTTACCTAGACCTGCAGCGCCCACAAGAGGGTGTTATCGCCCACTTTGGGAAACTCTGGTGTAAATGAATCATGTACACCATAAACACAGGTTTTTGATAAAAAATTACGTAGGAATTAATAGAAAATTTAACATATTTAACAAACAAATTTATTAAATCTGGTATTTTCTAAATACTTAACTAATAGCATTGTTTTTTTTTAATTTTTACGTCTATAACCTCGAGTGCTAAAGATTTTAAGTTTTAACCCCTAAGGAGATGGCAGTAGACCCCACTAGTGGAGATCCCTATTTTACCTTTTGAGATAGGGAACCTTTAAAAGCCACGTTCAACAGTTACAAACCAGTGTTTCTACTAATATTGGTCACAAGGTTATTTTTGGTACTTTTTGATGTAACTTTTTAAAACATTTTTGCGAATCTACATTACGTTTTAAGTAAAAAATTGTGTAACTGAATATCTCATAAATGGTTGTTTATTTAAAATATCACTAAAACAATTTTTTTTATGTTAGATATCGACAGACGAGCATGAGGTTCACTTGATGGTAGGTGATACCTCAGCCACAGAACATCAGTCAATGATGACGAGCATTCGAAAAGATGTAAATGAATATACGATTATACAATCATCAACATTTCCACAGATTAAAACATGATTGATTGTATTTATTAAGTCACGTCAATAAAGAAACGGATCGAAAATAACCCTAATACCGATTATCGTAAGATTATAATTCATTTATATGTTATCATAATGAATTATATTAATTTTAATGATGTAAATATAAGTGCATTGATATGGAAAGTTGAATGGGTCCCATTAGAGCTATATCAGCAGCCGATATATTAGGAGCAGAGGGCTGCAGCATACTTGTGAGCGAGCCAACTATTTTAATTGTCGTCTGTACCGAAAGGGCGATTGATGCCGTTCGCTTGCGACTTGTGCCGCAATTTATCGCTCGTTTATAGGTGTTAATTACCGTTATTTTAAACACTTTGATAATCGTTTTTGTCATATTTGAATAGACTTTTTAAAATGAAATATCCGGTTGAATTATACTTTAAGTTATTATTCATATAAAACACATCATATAGTCATATATATCATAGTGCATACAATAATAACACATTTTTCTTATGTCAGATATGGACAGATGAGCATGAGGTTCACTTGCTGGTAGGTGATACCTCAGCCACAGAACATCAGTCAATGATGCGCTGTCGACCTAATGTTGCTTCGAGCATTCGGAAATCTATAGACTGAAACCGAAACACGTAATGTGTACCTACTTCACGGATATTCCATCTATGAATGGTGGTTCGTTACCCGGTCGGAATTTGGATATTCCTCCCACCCGATCAATGCTCGAAGTTACCTGACGTGGGGAAAACATACTTCAGAAAATTATCGTCCCATTGATGTTCTATCGAACGCACGAGTCTCATGCTCATGGCACATGGGCATTATAGCGGAGAAATAATTCTGATTCCGATTATAACTACCTCATATAGTGACTTCAATAAATTCTGAAAGTATAAAGAGTAAGTTTGTAATGCACATTATAAATAATTATTATAGGTATATACGTTACAAACTTAGCATCTCCTTGCTAAAAGGGGCATTTGTCGAATACATCACGCTCTTAATGAGAGAAGTGGCCAATAATCGCTTATAGCGTGTTTAAATTATAAGCGCACAGCAATATCGTGGCTGATTTAGTGGCACTAAGAGGAAACATTAGCCACTGCACAATTTATATTAGATTGCATGTGATGCTTATAAACTGCTACGCCAAATGCTAAACGTCAAAACAGCTGAACTCTAATGAATATAATATATTTTTAGCGTGTCTAACTTGAGGGAACTTGGTTATTTATTATGGTAATGCTCTACGCTCGCATCTCTGTATTCGATTTTCGAATTCAAATTGATGCAAGCCTATGACATATTTATATAAAACTATACGCGGAATACTGAAACGATATACAAACCTTGAGGGCTTCTTAAAATGTTTCTGTCTTTCATTTTACCTTCGTAATGCTTTCATTAGAAGTTAAAGGAAGGATAGGAAGGAAGGTTAGAGATACTTTTAAATACACCTCAATGCTGATTAGCGTTCGGGAATTCGGCCATAAGACAGTTTACAGTTTTAATACTTCGACTGGATGAAAAAAATATTGCTATCAGCTAGTAGGTATATAATATTTCAGTTAAAATATTATATACTGGCTGATGCTCGCGACTTCGTTCGCGGCGGCGTATTTTAAGCTGAGCTGAGTAAGCTAACTTTTCCTCTCAACATCCGATTTCGATGAAACAACAAGTTTTAATGTTATCCCATACTAACATCAAGCTACATGAAAAACAGTTGACCTTCTTCAGAGATTAGCGTGGACAAACAGGCGGCGGTGTCCTTTTTGGGACAGGTCATAAAATTGTTTATGTATTATTGTTATCCTTTTTACCTACTTAATATTCCGTTATAAGCATATTTATAACAATAGTAGGTAGGTTAAAAAGAATATTTAAAAAAAACCTTAGAAATAATTTAAATGATGAAATTAATTAATTTAATTTAAATTTATCTATTTATTTTAAATGGTCACTAAAGTTTAAAATTAAATATTTACATATACTTATGTTGTGATTCGTAAATTTAAAAGTAAAAATCGTATATTGTAATCAAATTTAGTGTTAAAAAAAGAAGTAATTTATATTAATTATAATGAGTTTACATATTGTTTTGATGCTTTTAAGTGTATTTAATTCAGATGGTCAATTGTTATTATTTTAGAAGTAATATCATTCATTCAATTCATTCGACAGTTCATTCTTTATTGTATCGTTCATGTCATTCGTTTGTTTCAAGAAGGGATAGTCAAGACACTGTATCGACTCATGTTTAGCTGTAAAGTAAAATATTAGAATAAGATCATTCTGGCTGCAGTCTTGCGGCAGTCAAGTTCTATTTATTGTAAGGGAATATTGTGAAGTTGTTGTATTAAAGTCTATACGAAGTGAATATTGATATTTGAAAAGTATACACGTGTTGGTAGTTGAATATACGAGAAGAGTAGTCTGTATTGAAAATGGAAATATACGCTTTGGACTGTACACCGGTGATTTTCTTTACAATTCAGAAGCGTGATAAGGACCCACGTTAAGGTACGTACAAGTGTTGTTAATGATTACAAATTAAACTTATTTCAATTTAGAAGTAAAGCTATGTGTGCTTAGTTCTTGGAGGTTATGTGTGCCTACCAAAAGAAGCTATGTATGCTTAGTTGTTGGAGGTTATGTGTGCCTACCAAGAGAAGCCAAGTGTGCTTAGTTGTTGGAGGTTATGTGTGCCTACCAAAAGAAGCCAAGTGTGCTTAGTTGTGGGAGGTTATGTGTGCCTACCAAAGGAAGCCATGTGTGCTTAGTTGTGGGAGGTTATGTGTGCCTACCAAAGGAAGCCAAGTGTGCTTAGTTGAGGCAGGTTATGTGTGCCTACCAAAGGAAGCCAAGTGTGCTTAGTTGTGGGAGGTTATGTGTGCCTACCAAAGGAAGCCAAGTGTGCTTAGTTGTGGAAGGTTATGTGTGCCTACCAAGAGAAGCCATGTGTGCTTAGTTGTTGGAGGTTATGTGTGCCTACCAAAAAAAGCCATAAGCAAAGTGTGTCTAGTGTCTAATAGAGTTTATTATCGTAAGAGCCAGGTTATTTTGTTTCAAAAAGAAGATATTAAAAATGGAAAAGTTTTTTGCATTATTGTCTTTTTATTGCATATACTATGCAAAGCAAGTTTTATTAATACATTTAAACAATAATGAATCGAGTTACCTTTTGACATGATTAAAATGATATTTCTTTCTTTTTGGTATGAATTCTGACGAAGCGATGACTCCTGAAGGCTCGAAAGGATGAATGCCGAATAAAACTTCACGGAGTTCAAATAAGAGGAAATCCAAGGAAAGAGCTGGTATTCTAAAGAGCCAACCAGAGAAGAAAAGAGGGATTCATCCCGGATGTCAAGTAAGCGCAGGACGCAGATCTTTATCTAGTGGGACAAAAGTGGTACATGCTGTAACTAAGAGAATATCGAAAAACCGGATACCTGTTAAAAATAGTAGTAAGTTTATTGATTATATAAAAACATTAGTGAGTCTTAAACATTTGATAAGATTACTAGAAGTACCCGCCGAATTTTAAGGAAATATTACTATGGAAAGGCAGTTGACTGCATTATTTATGAAATCATTGATAGTTCAGTAGGCAATGGAGCCCAAGCTCTTAAATTTAGCGAACCAGAAGATTTGTCGAACCATTTAGCTTCTCAGCAATTCTATCAAATTAGAAATAATGCTAGGATAAAAAGTAATTCTTTTAGAAAACTCAATTAAGGGACTGGTTCTATTATCATAGATAATGTTTGCTAGTAAATACAACTAGAGGAAATTATTCAACACATTTTAGTTGTCAAGAATGTGGACATACATATCAAAATAGTAGTAAATATGATAGAACAGTTCATATACCATCTTGAAGGCTGTAACAGAAATCTCTTCATATTAATGAGAGTAGTAGTACAAATGAATTGACAAAAAGTTCTTAAGATATCTATTAGAGAAATTCCGATTCAAATTGTTAAAAAAAAAACCTTTAGAACAAATCAGAATTTGAAATTGCGTCTGAAATAAACAGAAAATATTTTACAATTAATGTCAAAAGTAAAAGTTTTTTAAAATATTCATAATCTCAGTAGCGATCGTAATCACCATAACTAGAACTCTACATACTGACTTGAATACAATTTACAAGGATTTACCATTTATAGGAATTATCAAACTAAAATTTTAGACGAATCGTTATTAATTAGGTTCGAAATTTTTGAGGATATTGTAATTGCTGATATTCATTTAATTTATTTTATTTTGTCACAAACAGTCGTTTTATTAAACAGTGTTACAGTAATATTTATTTTACGTACACAGACCTATAGTGCCCAAAAATAGTATGTAGTACAAAAACATTAATAAAAGCCTCCAGTATAGCCAAGATAGAAGGAGAAGAGCCTAAGATAGAAGTTATGATAAACATTATACATATAAAGGCAACATATTAGATGTAATGATATTCACAGTTAGAAGCTATTGAGATAGTTCCTTATGAATTATTTTACGAACTTGTACAATCGAAAGAATAAAAATGTAAATATTAAGAAATTGTTTATTATGAGTGGTAATTGATCGAAACACAAAACTGTTACAGAGTAACAGACTGTTTAACTATGTGAAAGAGGTACAAACATACTTTTCATTTGTGAGAGGCGAACATGTAAGTGCATCTTAATAATAAATGGAATCCTGGCTAGAGACTAGGAGAGTCAATTTTACAGTTAATGATCTTTAAAAAAAAATAAGATGTTAGACTGTTTTTCTTCTATTTTAGAGAGAAAGAATATTATAAAATAATTAAGTGAATTAATTAATGTAAGAATCATTATAACGATTATCACGATAATTAAAGTAACTATGATTTTTTTGAAATCTCTCAAACCTATCGATGTGATTTCTATAGTTCGGATTACAGATTACACTACCGAAATCTAAAGTTGATCTAACATACGCAAAGTATAGAATTTTTAAGTTGATGTATCACGAAAAGGTTTTTTTAACTCTGTATATAAATCCTAGACTTCTATGTGTAAGCTTTTTGAATATATATATATATATATATATAATAGTATCATATTTTGAGGAATAAGACTTAGTGAGAGTCAAGAAAGGATTAATAAAAAAAGAACCCTATCTTGGGCGATATTTTGATAAAACACTAGAATGACCCCAACCCAACCCAGACTATCATTTACATAATATTCTCCTATTACAAAATTAGTGATGGAAAAGTATTTTATTTGTATCTGCATGAATACCAAAAGCTAATATATTATAGTTTGTTTGTTAATCAACTCTACTGAGAAAACGAATGTGTGAACAAAAATTACACATGATATTATAATTAATTGGTTATTCAAAGTGTTCAAGCTCTTTGATAATTATTTCTAAAACATTCACGTTAAGTAAATAAATAAGAAGTTAATACTGGTTTCCTGAATTATCAATTTCAAAAAAAAGTAGCTTATTGGAGATCCCATGATGGAAAATGTTTCTATTTAACTTTTGCAAATTACTGAAGCATAACTTCCCGAAGCCCGAATGTTTATTTTAAAGCTTTTTCTCAGTAATGGCAAGATCATAAAGTTATTTGCTCCTAATGATATATCAAGATGTTTAAGTAACATTCGAGGTCGATAAACAAGTTATTAAAACCGAACAAACACATATTATATCTAAGCATCTTAATTTCGCTTGGACAAAAGTGTGAATAAAAAAAAAAAGGGAAACCTTAACCGTTTAATTACAAACTTTAAAAGTCCATAGGATAATTAATGTGTCGGCGCGTGATGCGCTATCGAGTCTAATTAAGAATCAATCAAAGAGTATTATGTATACTTAAGAAAGAGTGAACCAACTCTATGATCTGTCAAATATACATATAAGACAAAGTAGCGCCACGCAGCGACTTGCGGACAAACTTTCTGTTGCTATACCTATGTAGCTACATGTGTTTGTATTTATATAGGAATGAGTTAATATTAGATCATTCATTTGAAGTTGATTGTTTTAATTATTATTTGAAACAAACCTTTCTGTATGATTTTCGAATTAATGTTTCCACAATTTTCAACAACATTAATTTTAGGAAGCCATACAGAGAGATCTATTACAATTTAGAAAGTGAAGTTTAGTAAGAGAATACAATATTTAGCAAATAAAAATATGAACACATCGACATTATTGTGAAAATTTTCAAGTTTGCTTTGACATTTGATCAAAGTTTGCCACTTTAAAAATATTATCCAGAAATATCTAAAGCGATTATTTTACTCATTACTGATATTTAAGACATTTAAAATCTGCTAACCTGTATTTTTTGTTAAAATGTTTTTAACTAAATAATTACACATAACTAAAACAAGAGATATAGATAGTTCAATTGTGTACAATTTATTTATATTTTGAATCGTAAGACCTTCAAAGACAAAGTAGATAGGTCCTCGGCCAATAAATAGATTGTGTGAAAGACCAATTTAAGTTGCCTCCCCATGGAATCAATAAATACATTCAAGTCGAAAAGAGTGTCAAGATGGTGGTGGCGCGGCCATCAGGCATCGGAAAAGTTACATTAAGAAAGTGGTATGTACCCCACGAATACGACGAATCAATTATTTCGGATTGAAATTTCTGCATATTTGTTAATACCATTAATAATAATTACTAAAGATACGCCCATTGCGATTGCCCATGCTCGAATGTTTAACGAATATTTTTATTTTATTTATCATATAATTTAATTTATCTTAAATAAAGAGTTCCAAGTTATGTATTATAAGCAATTTCGAAGTATCGACAAATCTTCTATGTTCAAATAATAAATAAAATTTATGAAACAAAGTAATATCTTTGAGATTGGTGACGTATCGTGATATTCATTGTGTAGTGATTAGTGATAGTCTAGGTATAGTTTGTATGTTCTAGTTTCCTAGTAAAAAAAAAAAATGTTATTTAATTTTTCTGTTTCTTATGTAAGCGAAGAGGTATTATTTTTTAAGAAATAAATGTCTTAAACCATAAGTAAATTCTTAACTAGATTTCATTGTAATAATAGAGGATAAGATGGTATTGATTGTATAATTATAAGATATAATTGTAAGATTAATTGTATATAATGTGCTCAATGAGTGTTGTGATTTTGCGTGCTCCGGAGATAGCACGCTTGTGGATGGCCGAGTGTTGTGATTCGTAAATTTAAAAGTAAAAATCGTATATTGTAATCAAATTTAGTGTTAAAAAAAGAAGTAATTTATATTAATTATAATGAGTTTACATATTGTTTTGATGCTTTTAAGTGTATTTAATTCAGATGGTCAATTGTTATTATTTTAGAAGTAATATCATTCATTCAATTCATTCGACAGTTCATTCTTTATTGTATCGTTCATGTCATTCGTTTGTTTCAAGAAGGGATAGTCAAGACACTGTATCGACTCATGTTTAGCTGTAAAGTAAAATATTAGAATAAGATCATTCTGGCTGCAGTCTTGCGGCAGTCAAGTTCTATTTATTGTAAGGGAATATTGTGAAGTTGTTGTATTAAAGTCTATACGAAGTGAATATTGATATTTGAAAAGTATACACGTGTTGGTAGTTGAATATACGAGAAGAGTAGTCTGTATTGAAAATGGAAATATACGCTTTGGACTGTACACCGGTGATTTTCTTTACACTTATTATTATACTATACTAGCGCACCGAAAGGTGGATATCTATATCGGTCTATTCAGACGTCCTGCCGAACGTTAGCTCTGGGTCTACAGTCTCAACTAATCACTCAAACACATAATTTCATCAAAATCGGGCCAGTGGTTTAGGAGGAGTTCAGTGACATACCCACAATTTTAAAATATGATCATCGAAATAGTTCAGATGGTGAATAAAAATATAAATTTTAAAATTGAGTGCAGTTTTAAGACTCATATTATCTTTGGATTTGGCTTGAAATTAATTGACAAGGGGATATTTTTTTAGAACTCTTTTATCTCAGTAAATACATATATTTTAAATGGTTTCCCTTATAGTGAATGTTGAGGGTAAAAAGCCGCTATGATTTAACTACATATTGTCTGTATTTTTAATTTTAATATATGTTCTTTCTAGAAACTTCGAAGTTAATAAAACGGAAGAAATCAACGGATGACGTGCGATCCCCGCTCGGAGGAGAGGGGTCAATGACCAGCGAGGAAGGGGAGGATCCAGGAGTTGGCAGACGAAAGAAGGCCAGGACCACATTCACCGGGCGACAGATCTTTGAGCTGGAGAAGCTGTTCGAGGTCAAGAAGTATTTGTCGTCTGGCGAGAGGGCGGATATGGCGAAACTCCTCAACGTCACCGAGACTCAGGTACGCATTATGCAATACCCATATTATAGCTGATGCCAGCGACTTTACACTGGGGAGTATTCTAACGAACTATTCAACATCATCCCAGCTGCCGACTTCCATCATCGCACCACACGTCTTAAACACTCCTTTCACCTTCATCATCTCGATGAATGGAAGTCGAGCACGGTAAGGTTCACGCGAAACTTCATTCCACGCACTACCAAACTGTGGAACGAACTACCGCCTACAGTGTTTCCATCTGTCTACAACCTCACTGGCTTTAAAAAATGAGCCCATAAATTTTGAAAAGGCCGACAACGCATCTGAGACTTTTTAGGACGCGGATGTCCATGAGCGGTGGTGATTACTTACCATCAGGTAACCCACCTGCTCGATTGTCCGCTCTGTTATAGAAAAAAAGACTTCTTTCGCGTGGGTTACATCTTAAGCTGAGCTTTTGAGTAAGGTTTATTCATATGATATGTTCATATCCACTATTCCACGAATACATATTGAAAGTGGCGAAATAATCAAACTATTTCATTTCCATATCAAATTGTTATTGACATCTGACAATTCGAAACAGTTCGACGCAAGGTTCGACGCGAGTCAGTTTGCATTGCAATTTGTTGACATAGTGCCTTTAAAATAATCTTAAAACGATGATAACTTTTCTTTCTGACAACCGATTTTGATGAAACAAAGCCTATATGTTGCCTCGGGCTTTGCCTAATATATTATATAAAAATAGCATGAAAATCTGTTCAGTATCTTTGGAGATTAGCCCGTACAAACAGATAGAGAAACAAAAAATTAAAAAAAACTGGTAAATCTGGTTTTAATAAAAAGGTGCAGAAATGAGATATTACTTAACTTTTATTTACACGTTTGAATGAGGTGAGGCTCAGGAGGCCTATTAGCAAAACCAAATTACGAATTTTCGACTAACAGATCGTACATTTTCCTAGTACGAAAATTTTTCAGATCCGATGATCGATCCGTCGCAATTAGACATAATTTCGTTTGACATTACTTTACTCGTAATAGTAAATAGAATAAAAAATGTTTTCTTAATAAGTTAAAATACGAAGTTGGTTGTTTTTCATTTCGCTCCGAACGGCGTTCAATTTTGGAAATAGACCTCCAGACCTGGCTAGCAATGAGAAAAGTACAAAGTGGCATGCAAGCCCTTTTTTAAGAACTTAACCAAATTAATAAAATAAAATTAGAATTTAAAGAATCAATAGATTTTTTAAATGATTAGATTTCAGCCGTTACTTTAGGTTGGGAAAAAAAGGTTCTAGATAAATCAAATAGAGACTTCTAGAGAAATACAAAAGAAGACTGACCGATCTATCAACGCTCAGCATAAACTACGGAAATCATTTATACCGTAGACATTCCACTACGGAAAGGCTTTTATAGAGGGTAAAATAGGAGTCGCGATTCGTCTAAAAGTCCGCTTGTTGGTACACGGTTACGAGATCCGCGTAAATGAAGTAACGGAAAAAACCTAGCGATTTATATAAGACTAGCAATACGCCCTGGCTTTGCACTGGTGGTATGTAGATGTACTATGCACTAAAAATAGCCTATGCTTCTCACTAATAATATTACTTTCTTTTGGTAAAAGAATTATTATAATTGGTCGAGTAGTTTTGAGTTTATCTATACTAATATTATAAAAAGGAAATATATGTATTTTTGTATGTTATGAATGACTAAAAAACTAATTTTAAAAATTCTTTCACCAAAAGAAAGTAGTACAGTACATCTTCATTGCACCCGTGTGAAGCCGGGCGCGTTGCTAGTTCGTTATAAACCTCCAAAAAA
Organism: Anthocharis cardamines; assembly: GCA_905404175.1. Classification (NCBI taxonomy): domain Eukaryota; kingdom Metazoa; phylum Arthropoda; class Insecta; order Lepidoptera; family Pieridae; genus Anthocharis; species Anthocharis cardamines. The sequence goes on from FR989969.1 coordinate 10,222,560, forward strand.
TATTAATATTTTCTCTTTATACTATTAATGTAGATGCTGTCCCTAAAATAATATAACTCGACATCTATACGGTACGAATATTTGTTCTAGTAGATAATGAAACTAACATTAATTGTAAGATATATTTTCACAAAGACATTTCTTAACTCTTTCTGAAACATTCTCCGAGTGACATGTCAGTCGAGCAGACACTTAAGTAATGAATTATAAATAAAATGGCAGCCCCGATCAGCGGTGGGCCGGGAGCGATAATGAGCCGCGTATCTATCAATAGCGACGTAAACATTCTCGCACTAATTACTTAATGGTTCGTCACCTCATTCGGCCTTTCTCGGAAATCTAACGAAATTAAACGCTTGCTTCTGAAGAACACAGCGGCGTGTATGTCATGAGAGCGAGCGTGTGCTATTAATCCTTTGATGTCATAAATCATTTTCAGTGGATCAAAATTCGATTTATTTATTATTTTATGCATCTCGACGTTACGAACACTTTAGTCACGAGCAGAGTGAAAGGTAACAGCGTTTTGAATTGCTATACTAACGCCATATTTTTTGCTACCCGTAAATTGAGAAAAATTAGGATTTTTGATATAAAGAAATACTAAATCATTAAATCTTACCGCATTAAAAACCTAGGCTGAAATATATCAAATAAATGGAAACATCAGCATTAATACCGATAATAGATAATATAAATAGAATTTCGCGCTTTTGAGGGTTCACAAGATGAAAACAACTTTTTAACATTTATTTATTATAGTTATTGGAACCTAACGGCTACTCAAGTAGTTAAAACTGGTAAACTTCAGTATTAACTGATGATTAGTGTTTCGAAATATATGGAATTTATGGATTTCCGAATGCTCGAAGTAAGGAGTATTTTTTTAACCGACTTCAAAAAAGGAGGAGGATCTCAATTCGTCTGTATGTTGCTTTTTTTTTTTTTTTTTGTATGTTTGTTACGCGATAACTCCGTAAGTTATGGATGGATTTGGATGATTCTTTTTTTGTTTGGTAGGGGATATTTCAGAGGTGGTCCCATATAATTTTTAGTGGTTTGGTGCTTTTTTAGAAAATTAACAATAACAAAAAAAATCTTATACGTGGATGATACTTGAGGATCGGTGTAATGCTTTGAAGTAATTAAAGTATTATTTTTTACTTTTTAGTTATAGTTTTGAAGTCGGTTTTTGTTTTTTGCTTAAAAATATTTTTTTTATATTCAATGACAATTTATAGGACGTTCCTTACTTATCGCTTTCGCTTATATATTGCACGGTTAGAGCTCTCAAAAGATAATTATACAATCACCAAGGTGGCAGGCGCGTCCCCCGCGACGGCGCACATCTGGCGGCACTAATTAAAGACTAACCATCCACCATCCGCCATCCGCCACTGTCACGTTGTCTTAAGCGTTTCATATTAAACTGGCTTTGTAATAAACACGTATTATGGTGTTACTGTTTTATGTAAAATATGGATTGACTGTGTGAAGAATGATATGTATTTGAGAGATGTGACTGATGATATGGCGAGTGAAAGGAGACAATGGAAAAAGAGAACATACTGCGCCGTCCTCAAATATAAAAGGGCACAGGGCAGGAAGAAGAAGAAGACGGATAGACGAGCATGAGGTTCACTTATTGGTAATATTTGTGCCATAGAACATCAGTCAGTGACGAGCTGTCGACCTGTTATCTTCAACTGAGACGTTCGGACTGAAAACGAAACGCTCACACTCTTTACTGAAGTAATTGTAGCCTGTAGGTATGAGATTATGGCTTTTCTTTTTAAGGTAAGTGAAAAAATATATAAATGCATATAGAGCGTTTAATTTCAATCATTGATCAACCGAATTCTCGAAGTAAACAATATGCCGACTGCCCATTATTGGCTGATGTTCTGTGTCAATGTTCACTTACTGTCAAGTAAGTCCCAGGAGTGTTTCTCAGAATCTAACGTAAAAAATTCTAAAAAAATTAAATATTTTTGTTTCCCCGGTAATACTCCTCCAGTTCTAAACTAAGTTATGGGTGAAATCTAAGCTCAAAAGTATCTGTGAAAGTGTTGAAAAAGCATATATAGCAACACAAAAGATTGAGACGAATAATAACAAAATAAATATTGAACCCCCACTGTTCACTAACGACAAGGGTCGCGTGTTTGCTTCCCAATTTGGGAGTCAATTATCACCGCGTCCCTAACGACGAGAAACGACAAAACCCCAGAATGAATAGAGCTTTATAGAAACAATTGAGATATTCTTACCAAATAAACTATTTCATTCATTCATTCATAAGTGTATGTATTTGCAAATTTAGACATACTTTGCTTTAATCAAGGCAAAGGTTAAAGTTATTTTTTAATCGCTACAAATCCCTTAAATAAGATTAATTATATGGTAACTACTTTGACATAATTTTAATGGAAGAACTGACAAATATTCATAACAAAATCTTAAAAATTGGCATTTATACATACCCTTCTTTTATCACCCCTCTTAATTTCTGTTAAAAATATTTAGTGAAGCGTAATTTCGATCCTACTCTTTTATTATATGTATAGACTAGCGACCCGCCCCGGCCTCGCACGGGTGCAACGCTGATACTAAATACACTACAGAAAATCTGTTTTTATTATGCATATAAACCTTCCTCTTCAATCACTCTATCATATCCGTTGCGTAGTTTTAAAGATTTAAGCATACAAAGGGACTGCAGAGAAAGCGACTTTATTTTATACTATGTAGTGATTTTACTTCGGTTTATCAATATCTGTCATTGAAAACCCTAAAATCTATATTACGGTGATATAGAATTAAGGTGTTCGCAACTATTCGACCAAACTCTTTGTATTTGGAATTTCCCATTATAGTAATGAGATTAAAGTCAAATTTCAACAAATAGAGATTTGTTACCTAGAGAGGTTTAATGAAAACGAAGCAATATTACAAAAGCAGAATGCAAAAGCTGTAAAGATATGTAACTTTTCATTGAGATGCTCATGGTTTTAAGTTTCGGTTCAAAAAGACGATATTATAATTTAAAAGATGATAATTTACCTGTGTCTTTCTCACTCAGCCAGTTTTTACTAATAAAATAAAATATTGATTTCCCCCCATTTTAGAACCTCACTCACTTTAGGTACAACCTATAAATCCTAACTGCCTTATTCATAAGCTTGATATAGTTAAAAATATGTTTTGTTTCTTTCGTTCTGTAGTCTTTTTATATTCGATAGAGTGAGACAAAACATATTTTTAACTATATCATCAGCTAATACGTTTATTAATAAGGCCGTTAGTCTTTAAATTCTGTCAAGAAACTTGAAACATATTTATAGTACCTATCGTTTCTTAAGGACATATAGATACTAAGATTCTCTCTAGTTTAAAACAATCACTATCCAGTTGAGGAATCGAGCCTTAAATCAGTGACCACCGAATCAAATCAATTTAAATACCTACTACGATAAAATAGACTACACAGAATAATTGTCATAATCATATTTCTGGGATAAAGTAGCTTCATTACATTAAGACGCAATTTAATCAATAATAATTAAATGAGGGAAATGGTTTTAAAGGGTCACTAATTTAATAGGTTGTTGCGGGTTTTTGTTGCCTCCCACTGAGGGGCCTGAATCTAATTGCTATTAGTATGGGACTTTTTCTAACCAAGCGGTTAATAATTATTTTCATAGCCTTTGGACCTTTTCTTTCTCAACTGTCACAATGTTTTATTCTCGATTATAAAAAAACACTTCTGCCGGCCTAGCATGACAACCGCGACAAAAAAAGATATGTTTTCTATCAAAATTGTCGATGTCAAGATATAATATATCGAGATATCTTGCATCTTAGTTTGTCTTCTCTCGTCCGCGACCTATCTCGTGGCGGTCATGCTAGACCGGCTGTACTTTACTAAGAGGTTCATTAGATTCTGAATTAAAAAATATAAATATTTAACTAAATACTTAAAGTATTAGACTAATATTACAAAGAGTAAAGATTTGTTTGTTTGTTACGATTTAACTCAAAAACAACCTATATTAAAATTTTTTTCACCAATAGAAAGCTATACATTATCAGCGAGTAACATTTTTGTGTATAGTACATCTACATTATACCCGTGTGAAGCCGAGGCGTTGCTATAGTTATTAAAGTAGTTTAATAATGAATAGACATCACAAAATTCAAATATTATGTAAATCATTAGCAAATTCTATGAAACAAAATAATTCTTAGGAAATGGAATTCCATAAGAACTTATAAACATAAATAGTTAAGGTTTCTTGGATAAGGGCAGAACTCAGACATCGATATAAACATAAATACCTTAGATAAACTGAGGTAGCCAGTTAATGGGTCGTCAAGACCATTAATTGACCCTAAATAAATCAATCAGCCGGGATCATCAAATTTGGTTCTGATTACGATCCGATGAGGTATTTCAATTTATAATAAGCTGTTTTGAACGGGGTCATAAAAATTAAGGGCTTCCACTTGGGGCCCTACATAAATATTATATAAAAGATAATTTTAAGAAAAGGCCACACTAAGTTTTATAATGCGATTGGAATTATGAAATTTAGTTGTAGTATTGTATAATATATTCAATGAAAGTTACATTTGTACAATAATATATTGTAATATTAATGTACGCCGCACAGGGGAAAAGTTTAATAATTATTATTAATCTGTATTTACTTTGTGTCTGTGCTCCTGTTGATCGTAACGACTTTTATACAAATTCAAATATCATTTATTCATTTAGGTAACACAATGTACACTTATGAACGTCAATAAAAAGTACATATTAAATGCTTCTAATTTTACATTTACTGTAAAATTAGTAGTACAAACAAAGATTATCTAACAAAAAATCTGTTTTAGAATAATTATATTTTACTTCATGTGTGTTGGGTCAATTTTCTTTTGAAGTTTAACAATGAGGGAGGCGTTATACATTTGTTAAAGACATACATACTTGCATAAAAAGCAACATTGAATGGTAAAAAATCAGCAGTAATTTTAGTGGCACATCGAAGCTAATATTGCAATTTATAGTCTACCTTTTTATCTGGAAACAAAGTTTGTCCCAGCAGTGTTGGAGCCTCTAATGCTACAGGTCCGCCCCTGTCGTAGCTATTAAATTTTGATGGATTGTTAGCGGGGCGGCCGGCGACAGGAACGCGCATCAAACGCTCGCCGACTCATTAGTTAAAGAAAACACGCTCTAACGTTAATAGTTTTTATTGTTTTTGCTCATTTACATAGAGACTCTGTTGTTGGCTTTTAGTGTGAGTGAAACTGAGAGTGATTCTCTATGGGTGATTTTTAGTTCTTAACCTTTTAAGCGCTTGGCTAGATATAAATTGCCGTGCCCCTAGCGCCCGATTATGAACGATTGAATAATCGTTTTAGCTGTACCACGCAGTGCAAAGGACAAAATAGAACAAAAAGAAATGCATGTCCTCTGTCGTAGAAATACGAAACGGGTAGAGCATGGAAATATTTGTCGCATAAATGCAAGACACAAGTGGTCAAAAGGAATTCCCCGAGTTGTGGAGCATGGAATACGTTTTTGTGTAAGGAAGGAAGTGTGCTCTTCCTACAATGAAAAAAACAATAAACTTCAGGTAATTTTAAATCAATAACCTTAAAAATCAACAACACTATACAATACACACATACACATTACACAATGTACACACACACACACACATTGTTTTATATTGCGTTCACTATACTGTAATATTTATTTTTTTATAAAAATTAAATTTGATTATCGGCTCTAAATAGTTATTGCTTCATATATATTTGTTTTCATGTGTGATTTAATAAATAAATAAATAATGTAGGTATATATAATTTATATACAGTGTATAAACTTATCTACTCACATACATATACTAGCAATTGCCCCCGAAACCCCCCTTGTGGGTGGAATTTCGTAAAATCCGTTCTTAGCTGACCTCTACTCGGCGAAAGGAATATTCTCACCATATTTCAAGTCGCTACGCCTTATGGTTCCAGAGATATCGTGATGAGTCAATATATAGGTGGGAATCTCTTTTATTAATTACTAGCAATTGCCCCCGCAACCCCCCTTGTGGGTTGAATTTCGTAAAATCCGTTCTTAGCTGACCTCTACTCGGCGAAAGGAATATTCCTACCATATTTCAAGTTGCTACGCCTTATGGTTCCAGAGATATCGTGATGAGTATCTATATAGGTGGGAATCTCTTTTATATATATATATTATGTATGTGCGTAGCGCATAATGTCAAGAGCTACAAAATAAAAACTGTAAACAGTGTTCAGGCCAAAACACTTTTTCGATAAGGAAATAATTCTTCAATATGGAATCGTTTAAAATGAAGTAAAATAAACGCAGAAAAGCCCTTAATATTCGCCTATTAACTGAACATAATTAATTTAAATCATCCCGTTTGCCGGTAAGAGACTGGGGAGGTGCGAAGGCTAGGGTTGCCAACCTCTCTTTCAAATAAAATTTAGCATTTCCAAATAAAAATAAGAAGCACTAAATAATAAGTGTATTAGTGAATTATGCTGGCGATAATGAATTTAGTTTTATAATTTTAAGTTAGTTTTCATTAGAGTTTATTTTTATATTTAGATGGATACATAAATTAATGATGACAGGTCGGACTTGAATTCGTGTATATGCGGTGATATTAGTTATTTCGACTATGTATTTGCTTGATGTTCCCACGAGAATGTAAGTGGTCCTATTTATACATACACATACAGTTATACATACTGCTGATAGAGGACAAATCTTTGTTTTTTTTTTTTCGTTTATATATATTTTTTGATTATTATAGTTAATTACTTAAAGATGTCAAGTGGAACATGGTGTAATGGTTGCAGCTCCTTACAAAACATTTGTAAAACAAAAACTTGGCGATTAAAAAGAGTGGCGGCGAGTTTATTGCCAGTTCTTCGTGTCCGTTCTACGCCCTTGATTTGAGAACTTGTAGTAAATTTAACATTAGTTTTTTTTGTTTTTATTGACGTTCATAAATGTACACTGTGTTACCTAAATGAATAAATGATTTTTGAATTTTGAATTTGAAAGTCTTATTCATCTATTTATTTAATTGGATTCGCTAATGGTTTTGTTGGCGTTGAAAAGTGTGAATGTTTTCTCAGTGTTAGCGGTGACGATTGCTAAATTGACTCCACTAAAATAATTTTATAACGTTACAGTCACTGAAAAAATATGTATAACATAAATATTTTGTATTAAATATATGCAAATATAGTTGATTTGAAAACCTTATTTGATAAATACTGTAGACAACAATCCAACTCATATTTTATGATGGAGTACGTAATAAATTATAAGACATCTGATTGAAATATCGTATCAGTTTGTGCTTAATTTTCTTTTATTTTACAACCATAAACAGTATAAGGCCATAGAGGCCATTTACAAGTTTACAAAGATAAAAGAAAACTGTCAATATTTTTGAATGCAACATTCATGTATTGTAGAGAGGTTGGGAACCCTAGCATAGGGGGTGGAGGGGAATGGCACCGGCGGGGGGAGGGGTTAACAAAAAGCAACGTTTTAATTTTAGGAAGCCATCCGCAATGGGTAGCGGTGCTCGGATTCCACTTTTGATTTACTCCCTATTATTTCAAGTAGTGACACCATGCTTTTCGAGCTTTCAGGATAGAATACGGTTCCATCATTGAAAAATTTAAAGAAATTGGAATAGTCATTTGGATAATTTAAAAAATGAAGCAGCTTGAAGCATTGAACTCCTAAGATGTAAACTGGTTCGCATTTGTCCACCCCACTAACACTTAAAACTTTATATGATTTGTTATTGTTTTATATTATGTGGCATATATTTTAATCAAGTATACTGGCTATGGCTTTGATCCCATTATATTTTTATACCAGTCACACGATAGAAATATTATTTTAAGGGTTTTTAATTTAATTTATTATATTCATCATCGGGGCGAAATGTAATTTCTAGGTTTCTGTCTGAATATCAGCGTCGCTTTTGTACATTCAGTCACAAGACATGATACAATATCATTTCTAGGGCACTATACTTATACTTATTTTGTGTTACATTTAATCATTTGTTTATAATGTTGTAATTTTTTTGTATGATGTGTCATTTCTTTCAAAAAATTACTTTCTTTTTTCATTCTTATTATGGCGACTATTTTCAAAATTATCTAATACTCATCATCTTCGAGTGTTTAAACAACAAAAACAACAACATTTAATTTTTTTCCATATTGACTCAATACGAGTCACTCGCGTTACAAAGTCACGGCCACCTCATTCCCCACGCGGTGTTATTCTAGACGAAATTAAGTTTATTTTTTGTCTCCCAATGTTGTTTGACGGATTAAGAAATATGTCTTTTTATGACTGTCGTAACTCAAAGGTATCTTTTATAGTTAATCCACAGGAATAATGATGACAATTTAAATGGCTTTTATTAACGACGCGGGTAGATTATAAAACGGATGGTTGGTATTTGTAATAACTTCCTTTGAACTTTTAGATTTATTTGAGTCCCAGTGGGGTAGATATTTGAGTCAACATTTATTCTGTACACGAAGGTACAGAGCAGTTCTTCAGGAATAGGTATATGTCTCTATATCTCTTGGTGGGCTGTTGTCGTAGAGTTCCCATATTTCCATAAAGTCTGAAACATTTTTCTCTGCGCGTAGGTACTAAAACAAACTCTTCAATACATCAAGCCTTCCGGATCAGCACAATTTAGCCATTATCTAACAATACCTCGAATATGATACATGTTTCATAGTTTTAACGCTAGAAATACTTGTAAGCATTACTGAAAAGCATTAGTTGGAAGCGTTATTTCGACTCTTGCTTTCGATATTCATCATGAATCTAAAAATCGTAGCTATGTAGATTCTAAAAGAAATCTGGATTAGCGCTGAGTGTAGAACCTTCACAATAACAAAAAATAAAACAAATACAAATAATATGATAAAGGCCTCTAATTAAGTCATGTTTCGGATGAATTTAAAGATATAAAATTAAAAGCACTCCACCGCGCGGCTTCAATGTTGTAACTCAAACATTTCATTCCGAATTAACCTTTGCGTTTATTGATGGAGCGATAATTGTCCTGCTCTACCCACTGCGATGTTCGATATCGAGCCAACTTAATAATTTGCAAGACTTGTAATGCAATCAGTGTTGGCCCATCCGGCTTCAACGTGTGCTGAGTGGTCCAATACGGAGGTCACCAATTATTGCGGCAACAACATTTTTCTTATAATGTTTGTAATTCAGGTACTCTTATTGTATTTTTGGAACGAAGTTCCTTATCGCGCGTTGTGAAAGGGGGCTAGACGGAAAAAATTCTTACGAAAAGTTGTCACGACACTTTATGCTATAGTCCCGCGCATCTATGACGTGTATGAAAGAATAGACAGACAGAGTACATATATAACTTCATTCCATCCGGGTGTCCCTTGACACCTCTCAACTTTTTTTGGTGATTTTAGATATGGTTACAGTAATCCGTACCTCATAATGATCTGAACATAATAAAGAAGATAGAACAACTTCTAGTTATGTCATTACATTCTGATTAAATCATTTTTTTTAATCCGCAAAAGATTGTATGCCTTAAAACATCGTAATTATTTGAATATCTTTGCTTTAAAACGTAACACTGAAACATTGAATTCATAATAAATAGAATTAAAGACGTTAATTATTTGTATTCATAGGTTTAGTATGTGTATTTCAAATTAATTTAATATATTATAATAAAAAAGATATAGTATAACTATATTTCATACCTAATCCAAAACACCTTAAAAACCATACAATTACATAATATGCTCGTAACCGTTCAGTTGTTGGCTTCAGAAGTGAAAGCCGCTACAATTTTTGAATTTACGTCATACTGCGACTAAGATTATAAAAAAAACCGTCAATATTGCTTTGAACAAACAAAGTTCAATGGAATGATCTGCAACTTAACGATGCCTTTTTATGTTTGATTTGGAGAGAAACAAAATAGAACATGACGATTGTACAGTAAGTAAGCGTTAAGCTCGTAATTTCCTCAGCCGATTTGCACGAGGTCGCGGGGGGGGGGACACATCACACAAATAAACAATCAAATAAAATCACTAAAGCACTCATCGACCACTTAAGAGTCTACCATCATGTATTTACAGTTCGAAAGTAATTTTTTGATCTTTAAATCAACGGCTTAAGGTTCAGTTTGGCTTAATCGGTACTGTACGGTGAACAGTCAATGTATGCAGTAATATCTTTGTTCCAACTCCTATTTAAACGTTAGTGATGTTGAGTGTATTAGTCGATGTTTATTTCAGATGTTCATGGACGGTTTGAAAAGTTCATCGCCCAAGATTGATATATCCGCGAGGAAATTCAAACAAATTTAATGGTTATAAGCATGATTAAGTCTTTTAACTTAGAATACGAAGAAACGTTTTTGGTGTTTAACACAGGATTTTTTTAAAATCTTATATATCGATAGACGAACATGAAGTTCACTTGATGGTAGGTCATACCTCAGCCGTAGAATATCAATCGATGATATGCAAGCGACAAATATTTTACGTCAAGTAGGTATTTGGAGATAAATTTTGGATTTTTAGATTTTGGACTAAAACCGAAACGCGCAATATCCAGTTCGCGAATTTTCCATCAATGATCGATGCTACATAACCCGATTCGAATTTCGTATTCGTAGGAAAGACATAAAATTACATAAAATTATAAACATGTCGTCCCGGTGGGATTCGAATACTCGATCCATCAGAAAGTCAGGTTCTATCTATCGCACCAACGAACGTCAAGTTTCAAGGTTTCTTGTATATATTATATTGGATATACCTACCTACAACTATATTTACTGATGATACTTAATTGAAAAAAGTATTTTTGCAACCTATTCGAACTCAACATTTCCAGGATGCGATTTCGGGAATAGTAAGGCAGGCACAATGAAACTATCGATATCGACTCATTTTACTGTTTGTTTTTCCCATGCCTATCGCTTGATCCCTTACAATTTGACAAAACCCTGTCCGCTCAATAAGAGAGAGATAATACATTACATCAATTGAGTAAGAGAGATGGAAAGAAAACACGCTGATGTAGGTTTAATGTTCGATAGAATGGGTTAAATTGGTCCTTTAATAAACGTAGGGCTGCTTGATGCCATTTGATATATTTGTCATTCTAATGAACTCGTTAGAACACTCCGAGGATAGTAGGTTTGATTCCCGTATGGGTTGACATGTTATATATATTATACATATATTATATGAATGCCGTGATGTGGTTTTTATTTCGGCATCAATTTGCGAAAATTTAATTATATTATTATACTTATGTTGTTCTGGGGTCGTACAACCTAAAGTAAGTCTTTAAGTAAATACCATTACAAACATCAGTGAACGCGACAACGCTATACAGATTACAAATTAATCGTGCTATCGCGTTCTCTAATAAGTATAAATGGCTCTAAGTGATTGTGATACGGACTCTAGTCTGTATTTTGAACGATATTGTAATAAAATTATTTTTAAACAAAAAACAAAAACCGACTTCAAAACTATAACTACATATAGTATGTACAAAATTACACTAAAAAGTAAAAAATAATATTTTAATTACTTCAAAGCAATATTTATTAAATATTGAATTGAGAACCTCCTCCTTTTTGAAGTCGGTTAAAAATTGATTTGCGGGGAGAATATACAAGAAGTCACCACACAGGATGTGCACTATTACGGCCGTACAGTCATAGATACGAGTAGCTTCCACGCGGCCGTAATACAGTATCACTCGTGACTATTTCGTCTCGGAGCCAGACAGAGCTTTTACTCTTGCTAAATCAAAGCGTTCGTGGTTCAAAGTCGAGCGATTACGAACCTGTTATACGACTACATTCAGTCCATTTCTCGCCAATTATGCCTCCTGTCACACACACGTTATAAATCCCTGATAACTCAAAATAAACCTTAACATAACTACATAAAGTATAATTTAGCGTACATTTGTTGTATCAAAATAGAAATGATACAAACCATGCATGATTGTTAAAAGGGAAATTCGACTATTGAGTGGTGGTTTAAGATTGAGTTTGGATTGACGGAAAGATCAAAGAGCTATGATTTACTTCAAATAATATGACGATGCTTGAAAATTGTCGTTAAGGGGAAGCTTAATCCGCTAAGATTGTCTAGTTCAAATTCAAATATTTAAGTAAACTTTTACAAGTATGTTTGAATAGTCAATTTTCAATGTTACCAGTTCGAAATGTTGCTTCCATTGCCACCAAGAGGAGCCGGTTAGAAACTCGATAGTTAATCTTTTTCAAAATAAAAGTCTCAATTAGTTGTTCTAGATATATTAACTGTATCAGTATTATAGTTGATATACTTTATGTATAATCACGCCGATTAAAATATTAATGATCATGATGTATATATACATTACTTCGATCATATTAAAACATATTGATATATGTATAATTAACATCCACTTTAAGTCCATACTACGTTAAATCGCTACATTTAGTTCATGGTCATTAAATTTAAAGTCCAAAAGATATATTTAAATAAAAAAATATTTTACCGCATTAGAACCTTATTTTTTTATTTTTTTTACAGGCTGCTTGTTTTAATCCGGTTAAAGTTGCATAATTTAATCGTCGCGTTACAACAGATAATATGATGTAAATAATGTTAAAAATCGTTATATAATTTATTCTACTTACTGAAATAACAATTTATATAATACGTCTCCTTAACAAATAGTCTACGCTTGACTGGATACGTTTCAGTGTGAATTCGCGCATTGTCGAGGAAGTGGACATTATTGTCTAAGCTCACGACCACTTAAGTGCTGCGACTAAATGATTCATAAAGTTATTCCAGTGAATCATAATTTTAGCCGGTTCTATTAAAACGTCATTAGTTATGCATTCGTAATCGAATGGTTCCTTACTACCACCTACACGTTTAGTTCGACACTAGATATGTTCGTGGCTTGATTCGCGTAGGATTGAGGTTGTACAGAATCTATTTCCCTATAGGCCGAATAGACCTTGGCCTAGGGCGGCAAAACATAAAAGGGCAATCGAAACACTATTTGGCTGATAGATAATTTTGTGAATGTGAAATAATGTTGCTATGATTGTAGATACAAATCTACAGTCATTCGTATGTTAGAAATACGTTAATCGGTAGACCTTTGCAATGTTGGGTACACGTAGTAATTTGTTTGATAATAATTTAAATTAAAAGAAAATGTGCGTTTTACATTTTTTATTCAATTTTTTGTAAATTGTAAATATTTAGTCATTATTACTGGCCCTAGATCCCATCTTGTTTGGATAGCCCTGGATTATTTATTATCAGCAAAACATGGAATTGTCCTCAGTTTAGTGATAAACTCTAGCATAAAGCTCGTTTGGATATACATATTATCATATCGGTTAAGAATGATTCGGCGTAGTTATATTCTTATTCTTATTGGCTATCAAATTCACTCCCAGGAACATGATTACTTAATAGTTTACCAATTGCGAAACCCGTTTAATATTAATATTTCTTTTTGTTAACACGAGTATCCGAGTATTTATACTAAAATGAAATAACGTTTAATGAATTAAAATACAATGTATTCATTATATTATTCATTCCGATTTAGTCCGCAATCGTTCACCCCTATTATACCTTAGGGTTGAAATTTTTTAATTTCTTCCAAGTGGACATCATGAAAATAACATTTTATCAAATTGTCATGTTTCTAAACGCCAGCGTCTTGAATTACTGCGCTTTGATATACATGAACAGTTTAATTCAGGATCTTACAATTCTATTACAAATACAAATAAGATTAAAAATGGGTTCTACTTTTACTCTCCAAGTACTATACTAGGTAGGTAGATACAAGTACTAACTATATAGGTAGGTATCATTTAAATATATATGTATATTATAGCATGACATATGTATATAAATATATATTGCTCAACTTAATAATTTCTCATATGTATTAATATAATGTGTAAGACGTATCGTTCTCGGTAAATGTGGAGTCGCTATAATACACGTTGCCAAGGATTAACTTAGCACAGATTCTCCCTTCGTCTTGTGGAATCGTGATGTATTATTCACTCTTAGGGTTGCTACCTTTGAGAAATTTTGTAGCTTTTTAAGATTTAATTTTAGAGATTATTTTTAAGATATAAGAACCGTGTTGTTAGGTGTTGACAAAGATTATAGCTCATTTAATTGCCTAAAAATGTACTAATTACGCATTCCACATATGAAAATATTTATTCTATCCACGCAGGTAAAGCCACGGTAACACAAATTGTTATACTATATTGGTTTACACCAGAAAGCGATAATAGGTACCTATATAATAGGATAATATATAGCGATAATAAGATATAATGCAACATATTTGGGAAGATGTTTTTAAACTTAATCGTACTGAATAAGCGTAAAATATGGTTTGAAGGAATAATATAATTGAATCGTTTAATTCGATATTCTTCATGTGGTTCTACGAAAAACAGGTATGTTTGGCTGAACTAACGAGCTAATTGAGATAGTTGACTAATTATTATACTATTTTTACTTACTAAATAAACTTAACTTAAAAAATATCAAAACGCGATTTATTATTGATAAATTATAATTCGCGTTTTAATCCAGTATAAAGTATTTTATTTAAATGTTTGATACTCGCGTTAATAAAAGCCAATATTAAACTTAACACTATTTATAAAAAAAAAAAAATTAAAATGTATTCAAGTGACAACCCTACGCGGGGTTAATTAGCGCCCTCCGGGAGCCCTCAGTGTTCCCTCTACAATAACGACAGCTACGGAGCTCCGACCCACGCGCTCAAGCCTTTAATATTTCTCTTATCTCCCTCACATTTTTTATTTTCCAACCTTGTTCTGAACGTTTACTATCATAATAATTTTCTCCTGTTTATTGTTCGTTTCTTTAGTTAAATAATTGTTTAAAAACTGTCTTTGTATATTTGTTATATTACATTTTATTAACATTTTTCTCTTTAAATTTAATAAAATATCTGTTTATTTGTTAGTTTTCTTTCGAAAGCAAACCTAATCGATTTTGAAGCTATATTCGCTGTAATTGAGACAATTTCTTCCAGAATGTTTAGCGGCTTTTGTCTACATTATGTTAATATAAGACTGAATTTGATTAATATTGTATTATCACACATATATAAAGGTTATTAGATATTTTGATTACAATTTTAAATAATGACTTAGACATTATTTAGGTTATTTAGTTTTAACCAAAAAAGTATCAAAAATTTTAAATTCGCTTCTTTATCATATTCCCTTTAATTTAGGGGTCGGTGGAATATTATTGTTATTTTTCCATTCTCTTCTTTCATTCGAAAATCCAGAATAATCCATATTATCATAGCGTCAATCCACTCTAGGTTTATTGCCGCTTGAACTGACGCTTTAACCAGTAGGTATAATAGGATAAAATAGATCAAATATACAATTTCGTTTTGTCCTTGTCTTAAGCGTGTGTTGCAAGACCCAATCAACATGTTACCCAAAGCAAAATCTATTCTCAAGACCTGTTTAAATGTCAAATTTCTATAGAGAAGAAATGAGTTTAGTAGTCTTGGAATACGGGCCTTTACCTAAAATCCTTTTCGTTGAAGTTGTATTTTGAATTCGAAGAGCTCTTATAATACAACTTCTTCATAAAAATAAGCGAAAATTCACACTAAAACTAAGCAATGCTTTCTCAGAAACACTTTTGTTTTTATCTGAACGATGCGATGTAGCGATGTCGACACGGTCACTGAAAAATGGCTTCTCAGGAATTAGTGATATTTTCGATCTTAATTCTGTAGCTATCACATGTAAGATGGGATTGCTAATGATCGTTTGCTACTGAAAGATGCCTGAGATTTTTTGTTCGATAACCGCTGAAAGAGATTGGTGGAACGAGAACGTATTTACTGAGTTTGTAAGGCTCGCACTCCACATGCGATATATCCTAGCTCCGCAGTTCAGGAAACACTCGAAATATGCAGTATAAAGTGGTTTTTACAAAGTTATATTTGCAAAAAAATTAATGCAAAATACATAATTTTGGGTGTACGCAATAATTGTATTATTAAAGTAATAATAGTAAATATTGATTTAGATACGAATTTATCCTATATTGAAAGAGTTCTGTAATCAATATATGTTATACCTACTTAGGTTCTTTTCATGGCTGTTACCTGATCGATACGATACGATCATTATACTTTGTGCTTTTATTTCTAGCTGTTCTATTAAATTTCATATAATTAAGTGGAAAAGCGTGATCTATATGTATTGTCCATCTATAAAAGGTTCATTACTGAGACGGTTCCCAGATAAATTTATAAATGGCGTTCGATAGAATTGAATCGATGAAAACTTGCTTCGGTCCGGTAAAAGTTATTTTATTTGTCATTGAAAATCGTTAATATTGTGCGTAATTCCAAGATAATTAGCCATACAGCGTCAAAAGCCTACTCGCCTCGCTCTCTCTATGCGCATGCACACATTTCGTCGATGTCCACGCTAATATTCGCTGTATAATATATTATTTGTGAACACGATGTAGTTTTCATCGGGCGACTCCACACCGATAATGTTTTGATAGGTGATTAACTCACACATTCGGTTTACTGGATTTTCTTTGATGTTTCTTAGAAATATGTTGGAGACGCGTCTGTTTTGGATTATTGTCGTGAAATAAAATGTAAATTATTACAATGACAGTTTAAGACATATTAATATACCTCGCATTAGTTATACTGGATGATTTGAAGACAAGTTTCTTGAATTTGTTTATTTTATGCGACACAGTATTGAATTGCAAAAATACATTAAAACTATTTCTATCAATTAATTAAATTATTTTTGGACATATATTCCTAATTTTATTAATAAAACTTTGGTCCAAAAATATTCTCGTACCCTTAATTTATTTCCACGAGTAAATCTCATTTATAAAAAAAACAAAGAGCAATTGGAAAATGAAACAATAGCTCGAGTCGTGATTGATACTCATTTTGTCGCTTGTAATGAATAAGCACTCGATTCGGCTTTGAGTTTCACCCCCAATCGTAATTGATCTATCCTCACGGGCGAATGTAGTGATAACGCACGTTCATTGAGGAGTGCTACTCGTTACACCCCCCCCCTCCCTCCACCCGGACCGGCTGATGACGAGCCATTTTAATTGTCCATTATTGTTAGGGCTGCTATTCAAGTAGACATTATTTTTCTGGGGAGCGTTTTGATGTTGAATGAAGTTCTTTTCAGTAACTGATACTACAGTACCAGTACCGTTAGGTACCTACTGCATGCTTTAGGTACATGCCTTACGATGTTGCAGGTGTCTATGTGCGGTGATCACTTACCATCACGTGAGCAAGTTGCCTCTTTTTTGTTTTTTGTTGCTCTCTTGTAAAACAAAAACTTGGCGATTAAAGAGTGGCGGCGAGTTTCTTGCCAGTTCTTCTCGTCCGCTCTACGCCCTTGATTTGTGAACTGGTAGTAAATGTAAAATTAGAAGCATTTAATATGTATTTATAGTAATATTAGTAATTTAATATGTATTATTTTTTATTCACGTTCATAGGTGTACATTGTGTTACCTAAATTAATAGATTATTTTTGAATTTAATTGAATTAAATATGGCAACTTTGTGACATTTCAAATATCAGACAACTGTCATATTTCTGTCTCCCCGCGACCACGGTTGCTGAAAAGCATCCGAAACTTCGGGATAAATAATTTAAACAATATAAATAATAAATCGCGTTTTAATCCGGTATACAGTATTTTATTTAAATGTGTGATACTCGCGTTAATAAAAGACAATATTAAGTTGCCTCTTTGCCCCCTATTCTATAAAAAAAGGTAATACAATTAGCCTAATATGTGTGTCGGTGTAACTTAATAAAATCCCGTTTTTCTTATTGGGGACATATTACTGTGTCGGTCCCTTGTGTAGAAGATGTTTGGTCCTCTATGCCAACCAATTTTTTTAATATTTTTTTAGCATTATTGGTATTAAAACTTTTCGATAATAAATGCAGTGATCATTGAGTCACGTAGACGTGAATATCCGAGTCCCCAAGTGGGGCACGGGGCAGATCCGTTTCTGTGTCTGTTTCACATTTTTCTTTTCAGGCAAGTGGGCGATCAGCCTTCTGTGCCCTGTCTGACCGAAACATTTTTTTAAAAGCTTATTTCCTCGGGATTCGAACGCAGGACCTTCGGTGCTAAACGCATCGCGCTTACCACTAACCCACGGAGGCGGTCAAACTTTCGAGAAGATATAGGGTAGAGGTTAATGTTAATTGCGAATAGTTCAACGTATGCTATATATACGTATATTATAACAAATATGTACATATATAATTGAATATATGTGTTTGGATATTTGTCCGCGTTCCCCACGACCGCAATCCTGTGATTGACATGCGGTTTATAGTTTATATCAAATGTATATTCGATCTGACCCTATATGTTATAATATTGTCTTTTATTAACGCGAGTATCACACATTTAAATAAAATACTGTATACCGGATTAAAACGCGATTTATTGTTTAAATTATTTATCCCGACGTTTCGGATGCTTTAAACGGGATTCGGGATAAATAATTTAAACAATAAATCGCGTTTTAATCCGGTATACAGTATCTTATATGTTATATTCGATCTGTAAATATATTTACATTGCGTGTATTTAATGCGCTTAAAAATTGATTTCAATTTATGGTGTATGAGATGGATATGTTTACAAAATTAAACAAACTTTTTTTACGCGTTTTAATCCTAATAATAAAGTATTTTATTTAAAATACTGTGATACTTGAAAGACAATATTAAAGAAAGGTCAGCCATATTCCTTGTGTGGATTTTTCTTTGAACTGAACCTATTTAAAGGTAGAAGAGGCTGCCTTAGTTGCTGCAAAAATAGGAGTGGATATGAACAACTAATATTTATTTTATTTATATATATATTTAAAGAAAACCTACAGCTAAAAATTAAAATCAGTAAATAGAATAAAAAATCATTCGACTTATTCATGATCTTCATGCTATATGAACACAAAAAGAATTACGCACAGTAAGATACAAGCATTACAAATTATTACAAAAATTTATTAAAAAAATAATAATGAGTAGTCAATAATCCAAAGGAAATAATTTGAATATTATATGAATAATTCACGTTCAAGCAATTGCTTAGGCACACGCAAAGTAATAGATCAAATGATGAGTCTTATTCTTAGGTAGAGTTCAAGTTGTTGCTCTTTCGCCATGTAAAGAAATTTTATGTACAAAAGACATTTTAAACTATTTCTTCTCAATTATGGAGTTCAGGTATTACCGCGATTGGATATCTTACGATCTTATATTATATAGTTGGAAAGCTTGAGGTTAGCGCTGTCACCACAAACGCATAGTCAGTTTGTGGTCATATTATCACTAATATACAATATTATCTAATATCTTATAATAGACGATGTAGTGACGAGAATTGAGAAAGATATGTTGAGGTGGTTGGGTGGTTGTAGAAAGGATGGATGAAAGTAGGGAAACGAAAAAGATTTATGAAACTGGTGTGAGTGGTAGAGTCGAGAGTCGACCTAGGCGAACGTACCTCGAACAGATCGGAGACGTTCTGCAAAAGGGCCAGGACAAAAGTACTCGTAACCGACGAGTGTGTATGAAAGCATTGATGAAAGTAGAATAAGCGAAAGTGGTGTGTAAGGATCGGAGCATATGGAATTCCATGATCTCTGCCTACCCCAATGGAAGAGAGTATCATGTATCTTATAATACTCGTACATAAATATTACTAAATGGTACTGAATAAATTATCCTCGTAAGACCTGTGTGTTTTTGAACAGGTGTAGTTCTAATGATTTAAAGCACTTCAAAAAGTACAAAGGTATTAAAAAATACTGCGCCATCGCACTGCCCTCCTATCAACATAACAATTTACCTTGTCGGCAATTTATACTACGCTTACTTGAAAAAATATATTTTACGCCAGAATATTTCAAAGAAATTTAAAAATTTAAATTTTATTAAAAGCGAAGGGATAGCACGCGCGCACGGTCACCAACGAATATTAAAATTCTATAATTGATGTGTTTTATAGAAGAAAAGTGAAACGTGGTAGACCACAGGCTTCAACAGACTACACAGAATAGTAGGTACCTAAGTCTTACATCTAAATTATTGTCTGGAGTTCCTTTGTTAAAATTGATTTACTGAACCAGCAATCAACTTTGGATAGTCAAAATATAACTTTTAGTTGGCGAAGCCCAAACAACTTATAAAAATTCGCGGTTCCGCAAAAATTAGTAAAGCTTTACGATCAATCCATCTTTAAAAGCAAAGTATAACCCATTTAACATCGAATGTAAAATTTTAAATATCAATTAACTTCGTGCATCGTCGAATCGAATTAAAATACAGAATCGATAAGGTCGGGCCGATAAGATGGCTATCTGGACAAGCGACCACCAGGGACGGCATTTGCATAAAAATCCCACCAATGCGTTAATTGATTGTAAATTTCTATTGGCTTACAATTAAAGCGATTTATTTTGACGCCGATCTTTGTTTCTCGATTGCCTTTTACATTAACGTACTACGCAACTGCTAGAATAAGGGCCGACAGATTCTGACTAAGGTAGCCCTATTTGTTTTAAAGGTAGTTTAAAAATTATTACGTCCTATTTCGATTCTTTGCTGCACTGTTTTTGTTCATTTTTTCAACAATAGGTTTGCGGTTCTGACTATGTCAATGTGTTCTGTATATAAAAATTGTGGGGTAAGGACTGGATGTATATTAGCGCTGTGCAGACTCCAGTTTGTCAGCTTTGTGATGAGCGTGCTGTTTTTGTCACAGGTTTAGGTTTGTTGTTTTAGTTTTGTTTATATGAAGTTAGGGTAAAATAACACACAACGCTCTGGTTCACGTAATATTGTTTATTAATTATTATTATCATTTAGTTAGATAGACAGCAGTTTACAATAGGAGTGCACCGAAAACCGGAAAGGTATGAAAGTCCAGGGTGGCGGTTCTTTTAAAGGAAAAGTCAAATGAGTGACAATATTAATACATAAATTTTTGCATATCATATGACAATCTAACATTGATTTTATGTTTGTACCTATATGTGACAATCAATTTAATATTATTTTTATTCTTTCCAAAAAAGTGAATTCTCAACTCCCCGAGAGGCATAGATACATACGAGTATGTACTAATTATGTTTTTAAAAAAGAGTAGGTAACTGTCGAGGTTCTTGGCTCTTCTGAGTAGAAGGAACATTCCAAACCAGTGGTAGCTTATAAAATTAATTATTCAAAAATGCTTGTAAAAGATTAATTATATGTGAATTAGAATTTTCTCAAAGCATTAATTTCTATCCCTTATCGTTAAGCTCTCCAGCCGGGCTAGCATGACAAGCGCGACAAAATTTTGTCTTCCGTTTTCTCGTGTTTTAATCGACTATCGCTTTATTTCGGGTCTAACATGACAATTACACTTAAAACTCGACTTTTAATATCAAAAATAGATACATTTGTCGATCAAGACTTATTTACTTATCTTTTCTGTAAAAATTGTCGATGTCGAGATATAATATATCGAAATATCTTACATCTTAGTTTGTCTTCTCTCGTCCGCGACATATCTCGTGGCGGACATGCTAGCCCGGCTGGCTACATTCGGATACAATCCAGTAACTGCGCATATATCCTTGTTAGGCTAACATGTTTGCTTCAGGTATCTAATTATAAGTTTGGTTTGTTTACAGCACCTAGTCACTAGTCGCATCTCATCAGAAGCTTTTAAACTTAGATTTTCAGTAACGGTAGACTAACGTCCTCTATTTTTACGGGGTTAGTACTTGATGCAGTACGTACAATTTAGGTACCATCAGAATTAAGCTCTTACTAACAATTTGCATCTTTCTAATGTGTTTAAATAAAAAAAATCAGTACCTATGTTCTTACTTCCGGCATTTAAGCGTCCATTTTAATTTTGACTTTTAAAAAAGGAACTACTTACCTACCTACCGAAGTTCTCGGTAAATGACAAATGTATCATTTCGAAGCGGATGATTTTTAAAAAAAACGACGATACAAAATTTACGGTTTTAAATGCTTATTTGGCTTTGAGTTCCATTTAGCAGAAAAAAATTAATTGGTTGGAGTTAATTTATTGAATATTTCATCTTATAATATGATACGATAGGATTAATTATAAAAAATAGTTAACTAACCAAAGTATTATGTGTAACGTAGTATGACGTTAAAATTTTTTGGTTAAGCCCATCCCACTTGATAAGCTGCCAAATAGTTGTTTTCACCAAACGGACCAATCACAAGTTGTACTCTCGTGGCCTAGAAACCTTCAACCAATCAGCGTTCTTTGTGATATGCCCACGCGCATGTGTAACGTTTGCGATTCAATTAGGCACACGTTTAATGGCATGCCGGTTTACGTGAATTGTTTAGTATTTCAACCCAATCATTGTTCTTCTCAGTTTGTTGATAAGTTTACATTTTGTCAAACGTCTCATAAAGTCTTATAAACTTGAAAATTTATCAATAAATTGTCAAATCAATAAATTTTAAAGTTGGCAGTTAATGTTTTATCTAATCTGCCAAAAGTCTTTGCTACTGTGTACACTTGAAGTATTTGTATTGTTTATTTGTCATTCAAAATTCGAAAATAACTTTATCGTAAGTATTTTTTTTTCAAGCTATCACCAGTTCGGGATGTTGCTTCTACCGAAAAGAGCCGCCACGTGATTTTTTGAAAATAAGTCATTGTTTAACATTGTGGTAACGCTACACCTTGTTAACATTGGCTGTTCTTTTCCGAAATACTTTGTGAATATTGTTTATTTGAATCATTTATTGTCTGTGACTCTAAAAACCGGCCAAGTGCAAGTCGAACTCTCACACGAAGGGTTCCGTAACATTATCTATAGAAACGGCAAAAAAATTACTTGTATAGGAGTTAATATAAGTCACCTTAAATATTAATTTTATTCTGTTTTTTAGCGGCAACAGAAATACATCATCTGTGAAAATTTCAACTGTCCAACTATCACGGTTCATGAGATACAGCCTGGTGACAGACCCACAGACGAACGGACAGCGGAGTCTTAGTAATAGGGTCCCGTTTTACTCTTTGGGTACGGAACGCTGAAAATGCCACTCGATGTAACTGGTGCAGCTAGGTTTTTTAATTTGGTTAATTGTGCCCGTGAGTGTATTTAGAGTAATGTTCTTATCAGAAACGAGTACCTACATAGAATCCATTGATTCCTGGACGCCGCTCAGGTGGATGTTAAGTGGCTTTTCATAGAATAGTAAATGGTCCATATAATTTGGTTGAGTGCCAACAGTACTTGATGCAATTCCTGCGGCCAAAAACTGCTCGAACATATAGCAATTGCATCTAAAAGCAGACATTACTTATACATTATTTACCTATATAGTAATGTCAAGATAAGTCAGTCATAATTTGGTAATTTATTCCTTTTTTAAATAGCAATTAGGTGATACTTTTGTTTTTATATTCTAGTTAGAAAGTTTTTTGTGATAAATAATATTATTTATTAATTGAAATTTCACTTCTATTAATTTTTCATAATAATAAAATTGGTCCAGTAGTTTTTGAGTTTATTTATTTAACATAAAAAACATACAAATCTTTCCTCTAACACTACACTACTACTAATATTATAATTAGTATAGAAGTATAGATGATTATCGTGTAGTATATGATATATGTAGGTATATGATTGAATCTATAAGTGAATTACAAAATTCGATTTCAAATTTCATACAGAACTTATAGGTAATGATTTTTGGCTCCAATAAAATTCACGATCATTTTAATACAATAAATAATCGGGTCATTAAATTGGAACACCCGTAAAATATCAATATTTAATGCGAGCCTTTGCTGACTGCTGACGGCGCATTATTAGCAAAACGGTTTTGAAATAAACACTGAATTTGTATTCATTTGTAAATATAAACCATTTTGAATATTTTCGTCTGTTTGTTCACAATAATCTCTGAAGATACTGCACTGACTTTTATGTAGCTTCACACATAGATTGAGCTTAGGGTGGTTACTCTGTGGTTTGGCAACGTCAAAAAAATATCATCGTTATCGGATGTCGGGAAGAAAGTTATCTTAGAAGCGCAGCTTAAGATGAAGCCCGACGAAGTTTTGACGGGCTCGTTGGCGCGTTCTGTAGAACACCTGCCGTGCGCATCGTTGGGTCGTGGGTTCGAATCTCACCGGGACGACATGTTTATAATTTTCTGTAAGCATGTTTTCCCCACGTCTGGTAACTTCGGGCTTTGATCGGGTGGAAGGAATATGCAAATTCCGACCGGATAACGAACCACAAAAAATAGTGAGGAGCATATTACGCGGTTCGGTTTCGGTCTATGGATTTCCGAATGCTCCAAGTAAAAAAACGAGTTGTAAATAGTAAAAAATGAAATTGGTTTTAGTACCTATATAAAGTGAATTGCCGAGTTCCCTCGTTCATGGGGCAAGCACATTGAGATAGATGGATATGTACATAGATATCAACTTTATTTGCCACCTTAAACACATAAAACAAACAAACAGTTCTGCGTCTGTTTCAATGTTCACTTTTCTTTAAAGGCTCGCCCAACCGAAATAATTTATTTTTTTCCCCGGGCTTCGTATCCAGGACCTCTGATACTAAAAGCCTACTGAACCACAGAGGCGGTCAACAGCAACAGCACTTTAGTAACATATTAGAATGCTATATCTTCTCACCCGTATAATAAACAGGACAAGAGGTCTCAATTAATCCCATAATATTAATATGGTCCGTGCGTGTCCAGTAAACAGTTTAGTGTAAGCCTTTGATCATACGTCACGCCTCTTACAGCTAATCAACTGAATAATTATGCACATATTAATTTAGTACATTGGTTATGTTCACTGGTATGAACTATTTGTGTTTGATTGCAATCACTCCAGCTGATTGCCAGGCATTGCTTAAAGGCTTAAAGCTAGTTTTAATAGCATAAGCCAGTATAGATTTCAAAATTTAGGAACAAAATAAATAAATATTTCAAAGGCCGCTAAGTCATTTAAGTCACGGATGTCTATCGGCGGTGATTTCTTACCATCAGGTAACCCGCCTGCTCGGTTATTAAAAAATCATATTCTTGCAATTTTTTATCCATAAAAACGACTTTCAATCTTAGATTTCTTAGATCTTAGGATTTATAGTAATTCGGGCATTTACAGTACCTGACACATAAGCTCCTTTTTATGTTAGATATCAGCAGACAGCACATCATTCAACATCAGTCATTGTCTAGACTCTAGAGTCTACTTGAATATTAGTATAGATATTTACATTTTTATATAATACCACAAATGAAGACATTTCTGACATATGGCTAATTAAGTAGTTAGACATTAGTTAAAAAACAAACTGGCGGCTTGTCCAGCGCAGAAGTTGAACTTTATTTATTTATAAGCTTATTTTCCAATAATATCTTCCACCTCTCCAAACAGTTGACTCAGCAAGTTGGTATAAAACAAAACGTTTAGAGCCAGGCCGGGCTCGACGATCTTCACTGAATAATTGTTAGATTAACGAGACTTAGCCATCTCGGCGAGCGAGATAAGCGTAGGGATGTGCGACAAGTCGATATTTAATATTATTTAAGATATTTAATGATTTACTCGTATAAAAAACGCTTTGGGTTTTTGGTTGTCAAATAAAAGGTTATTTTGGTTCTATTGAAAGAAAAAAAATCTTTCATATAAAAATCCCTCGTATATATGAGATTAGAACATAGTATTTTATGTACTTATTTAGTATAATACAATTAGGATACCTTCTTCAGTAAACAGAAAAAGATTTTTTTCGTACTACAAGTGAATATTGATTTTAATAAAGTTTAATTTTACAAGAAAACATATTTAAATATACTAATATTATAAATTTATGTAAATCCTAAATTTTTATATTTTGCATTAACGTCTAATTTTGGTATATACAATTGACCATAAATAATAACATGTAACCAATTGTCCAATGCAATCACGCTTACGGTAAAATAACTAATAATTTTGTCTAATAAGTAAACTTTTTATGTAATGTCTAAAACAATAAATTATTTAATACTATCGATAGTTAAGTAACAACTCGCACATCACTAGAGTATCCTCCGCTAATAGGATCGTGTACAAAGCGAATAGGCAGTGATATTGATTGCTCGCTCGTCTTATGATGCAGCTGTTCTGTATTGTAACCTAATTACGACCAACATTGCCAAGTTACTTTTAGAATTAACAATGGACATGATAGGTTTTGGCACGGTGATTGTTTCTCGTGTTTGTTATCTATAGTGATGTATGCAGTGGCGGGACAAGCCCAAAAGCCCAAAATCCTGGCTTGTCGAGTTTAGCGTAGTATTTAAATATAACTTATATAATTTCGTAATCGTATAAGTTATATATGACTTATATAATAACGTTAATGGCATTATTATTTTTCTTTTTATGGTTGCATTAATAGGGCATATTGTGCCGACCCCAAATAAAAAAGGAAACAGGGCAGGAAGAAGGAGAAGGTTGTATTAATAGGGTCCCGCCACTGGTGATGTATTCATGTCATATCTGTCCGAGCGAAAACTTGCGAGAAAGTATTTATATCGCAGATCTGTCATACACCTATAGAAAACATTTAGAATTGAAGTAGCCTAATCCAATTTCTTTTGTTGGTTGGTAATCGCTTAAAATATGCTCTAGGACAATTATAAGTATTTTGTCTACACTAATATTATACAGAGAGAAAAAAATGTATTTTTGTATGTTTGTAACGAAAAAACTCCAAAACTACTACCGATTTTAAAAATTCTTTCACCAATTGAAAGCTACCTTATTAGCGAGTAACATAGGACATGTATAATACATCTACATACATACATTGAATCCGTGCGTGTTGCTAGTGTTAATATAAATTTAAACTACATTTGGTGTCACAATGTTAATGATTAAATTAGTATTACAGTAATGGTCAAATTACCGCATTTCATAATACCATCGCAAATCCTAATCGATATCATAACAAAGGTAGGAAAATATTCAAACGGATAATATGTTCTGATGAAAACCATATATTTTATTTGCTTAAGCGCTTCATGCAAGTATAAACCTTAAGTTCACTGTCTAAGAGCCTGTATAGCATGCTTCTTACCTCGCCAGAGGGGTCGTGTTAGCGAGGTAACATCAAAAGGGAATTATTGTACTGTTTATAAACGTGTTCTCGGTTCGTTATAT
Organism: Anthocharis cardamines; assembly: GCA_905404175.1. NCBI lineage: Eukaryota > Metazoa > Arthropoda > Insecta > Lepidoptera > Pieridae > Anthocharis > Anthocharis cardamines. The sequence goes on from FR989969.1 coordinate 10,250,031, forward strand.
CAAAAGATAGGGACTAATAATATGACATGCTTCGATTTTCCTATTGTATTATTTGCTGGACATGCTTTACTTTGAAAAACCTATGGATTGTATGATATGGACACTTGTATTATATGTATAACAACGATTGAGTATTTGTTAACTTATAGATATTAATCAAAACTCGATTGGATCGAGGATGGTTTTCAAAGTATTCGAAATTGACTAGCGTGTATGAAAGTGTTGATGAAAGTGTATGAAGCGAAAGTGTTATGCAAGGATCGGAGCTTGTGGAATTTTATGATTTCTACCTACCCCGATGGAAAGAGGCGTGATGAACATATCATTACATAGGTAAGTATGTATATCTGAAAATTTTGGAATTTCTAAACCACATAATAATAACAACTGAAAGATATAGATATAGTATCGATTGTTAACATAAACTGCAGGTCTATTATAATATGTAATCAGATAATTTAGATTCATTCTTTTCTGGTATGCCTGTTGCTTTTGACACCGGCTATCTCCAGATCCAACCCCTAAAACCAAATTAAAAAAAAATCCGGTCTATTCGCCAATTGAAGAAAAATGATCAGTAAATAGAACACGGAAATGTGTTTGCCTCTTATCCTCTAGGGCTATCACAGTTCACTCTTTATTTTATAATAGTTTATAATAAAATTATATTTTATTATTATTATCCTCAATTCTTATTTAAATTTAAATCGCGGAAATGTGCCTGTCCTCACTAGGATTTTACTTTATTTCTAAAACCTTTTTTCAGGCACATAATAATTCATTAATTTCAAGAATTTAATCTGTATCGTATGAAATATCGTTTATAAAAAGCACAACACTACTGGACAATTAGCGCAGCTTTGACATGTTACACACAACCTAACAATGCACGGTCCTCTCGCTCGCACGCGCCGGCTTATCTTCCGTCTCAGTCGCTAATGCGCAATCAATAATAATTATCCTTGTGTTTGCAAGTGGGATTGTATTGTGTAATGTGGAGGTATGTGCGGTGACCAAATTTTATGATATATCGGGATATTTTGTAATTTAAAATGGTTTGATTAACGTTTATGAACATATACATAATACTACTAGGTACATATTATATTGTCTTTTATTAACGCGAGTATCACACATTTAAATAAAATACTGTATACCGGATTAAAACGCGATTTATTATTTAAATTATTTATCCCGACGTTTCGGATGCTTTTCAGCAACAGTCTCCCGCGACCACGGTTGCTGAAAAGCATCCGAAACGTCGGGATAAATAATTTAAATAATAAATCGCGTTTTAATCCGGTATACAGTATTTTATTTAAATAGGTACATATTGTTCTTCTTAGCCTTACTTATGCTTATACTTTGTTTTACACGGCCCAAGTAACTTATTTTCAAAAAGCATTCGAGCAGACCATAGCATGACCATAACGAGATATCTCGCGGACGAGTGAAGATAAAGTAAGATATATCTCGACGTCGACAACTTTGATAGATAAGTTATCTCGATCGACAAATATCTCTACTTTTTATATTAGAAGTCGAGTTTTATGTGTAAGTCTCAATGTTAGACCCGGAAGACATAAAGAGATAATCGATTAAAACACGAGAAAACGGTCGACAAATTTTTGTCGTGGTTATCATGCTAGGCCGACTGACATACAGTTGGAACATACTGCTAAATATAAACTCCAATTATTACTGATGAATTACTTATTACTTATTTATTACCACCACTAAGTCTTTTCGTTTGTAAAGAACGAATAGGTACGATACGAACCCTTTCTCGCAAGTTGTCCGTTCTAGGCTTTCCGTTCATCTCATAATCGAATCATAAATTAAAACGGCGTAACAGTTTAATTAAACAAAACAGTTGGGCACCGCGCCGCTATACATATCGAGTCAAATGTCACATGTTAGCGGGATTAATTTGCGAGGCAATTACGCGGAGTGTGGCGTGACGCGGCTGTGATGTATGCCCGCGGTCACGGATGACAGGTGGATTATGTACGTAGCTGACGCCTAAACACCGGCTGTGTATGTCTTCCGCCGAGACGAGCTGACAGCTTCTGGTGGCGGCCAAAACTTGCCGCATAATGAACGCCAGCAATGACTTAAAGTTAGCAAGCGACACTCACAGATACTTGATTTCTATATAGTCTGGAAAAGATTGCTGTGTTGTAACCAAGGACTGAATACCGGTTAATTTACTATGGGAGTTATACCGGTATAATAAAGGTTTTTGTTAATATTCTTTCGTTTTTATTCATATTTACTGAAAAATATTAGTGTGGTAAGTTTAGTGTGTATTACTTTTTAAAACTAATATGATGGTATCTCAGTCAGACACGTATTTTGGAAAATAAAAATTAACCGGTTTCAGACCCTAGTTGTAACCGATACCAGAATAAAATAAATATTGTATATGAATGACTCTGTGGCCCTGTGGTAAGCACGATGTGGTTAGCTCTAGAGGTCCTGGGTTCAAATCCTTAGGTTAAAAAAAACTGTTCGGGCTGTTGTTTCGATCGGACAGGGCACAAAAAGCTTATCACCTACGAGGCAAATAAAGAAAATATATCAGTGATTCAGACAGAAAAATAGCTGTGTGCCCCGTGCCTACTCAGGATAGTTAGGAAATCACTTTGAAAGGAATGATGATTTGAGATTAGGAATGGTGAAATTATTTTTTAGTAAGCCGTTCAAATTCTTATTCTTATATACGTATTTAATGATTTCAAACACTGTTCGCTATATTATAATAATTATCTTCCAAATACTTAGCATTTTAAATCACGTGAGAAATTCGAATATAATTATAATTCACTGTAATGTATAATTTAGAAAAATTTCACAGCATATTAGGTCCATTTTTATCCTTTTTAAGAATATTTCTGTAAACAATAATAAAACAAGTTAAAAAGTAAGGCAAAAGTTTATTCCAAAAGCAAAGCCCGAGTCGCTTAGGTCTTACGAGCTGGTGAAACATTAATTATGGCCTGAATTAATTGAATCCAAGTATCAGTTGCTGTGTGTGGCCGAGGCTTAATGTCTCTTTTATAGTTCATCCAGCTAACACTTTATTACCGGTACTTAATACTTATAGTTTGGCGGCAATTTGGAAGTCCCTGCAACGGTTTCATATTTTACGACACTACTTAGTATTATGACATCGTCAACTCTTTCTCAGAAACATGTAAACAAAAGACCTATTAATTATTGAAGAGAAAGAGAATAACTTTTTTTTAATGCCACACATGTAATTATAAAAAAACTAGCAGCGAAACCCGGCGTTGCTCGGGTTAAAATACATCGCATGTTTAATGGTATAAGAAATATTTAAGGATCCATTTTCTAAAGTAGATAAATATTTTAGATTTCTATCTTATATAATAAGACACTTATTCGACCATTTAACATACGGTGTAAAGTATCTTCAAGTTGTAGGCATCTTGGAAGTTTCTAGACCATTTTAGAATTTTTTAGAATTTTCTAGATCATTGAGAATCAATTTCACCGATTGCACACATTTTGAAACTTTCTAGATCTTTCCAGAAGCTTTCTAAAATATTCTAAATCGATTACAACAATTGAAACCATTTTAGAACCTTCTAGATCAATTCAGAAATGTTTAGAATTTTCTAGATCATTTCGGATCAATTTTAGCGATTACATACATTTTGGAACTTTCTAGATCTTTCCAGAAGCGCCTAAAACATTCTAAATCGATTACAACAATGGAAACCATTTTAGAACTTTCTAGATCATTTCAGAAATTTTTAGAATTTTCTAGATCATTTTGGGTCAATTTTATCGATTGCACACATTTTGGAACTTTCTAGATCTTTCCAGAAGCGTCTAAAACATTCTAAATCGATTACAACAATTGAAACCATTTTAGAACTTTCTAGATCATTTCAGAAATTTTTAGAATTTTCTAGATCATTTTGGGTCAATTTTATCGATTGCACACATTTTGGAACTTTTTAGATCTTTCCAGAAGCGTCTAAAATATTCTAAATCGATTACAACAATGGAAACCATTTTAGAACTTTCTAGATCATTTCAGAAATTTTTTAGAATTTTCTAGATCATTTTGGGTCAATTTTATCGATTGCACACATTTTGGAACTTTCTAGATCTTTCCAGAAGCGTCTAAAATATTCTAAATCGATTACAACAATCGAAAACATTTCAGAACTTTCTAGATTGTTTCGGATCAATTTCATCGATTGCACACATTTTGGAACTTTCTAGATCTTTCCAGAAGCCTTTTAAAACATTCTAAATCGATTACAACAATTGAAACCATTTTAAAACTTTCTAGATCATTTCAGAAATTTTTAGAATTTTCTAGATCATTTAAGATCAATTTTAGCGATTGCACACATTTTGGAACTTTCTAGATCTTTCCAGAAGCTTTTTAAAACATTCTAAATCGATTACAACAATTGAAACCATTTTAAAACTTTCTAGATCATTTCAGAAATTTTTAGAATTTTCTAGATCATTTCGGATCAATTTTAGCGATTGCACACATTCTGAAACTTTTTAGATCATTTCCGAGATTTTCAGAATTTTACGGAAGTGACTGTCCTTTTTTCTCTGTCCTTTTCTAACTAATGTAAGTTAGAAAAGGACAGATATATATTATTCCACATTTTTGCCACCCACAACCACCCACTTCCACCCACCCCGACCAAACTCCCTTATGCACACCTAGAGACCAAGGGGTATTCGCCATCCCAAGGGGAAGTTGATCAAAGTAGCGTATGATAGAAAAAACCGTGGACACACGTACGAACATTTGCATTTTATATAATATATTAAGATTAAGATTACATTAATATAAGTTCATTATATTAGAATATAGCAGTATAAACATGTGTCAAATGATTTTTAATTCAAACATTCAGAAATCAATAGACAAACCGAAACGTGCATAATTAACAACTTCACGGTTTTTCCATCTATGAAGGGTGGTTCGTTACCCGGTCGGAATAGAGATATTCCTTCCACCCGTTCAATGCCCGAAGTTAGACGTGAGGAAGACATGCTTACAAAATTTTAAACAACCGGTGGGATTCGAACCCACGACCCATTGATGTGCACGGCAGGTGTTCTGCCAAGCGCGCCAACGAGTCCGTATTATCGTGATCAATAGAGCTATTGATTATACAATATAATTTTCGATCCTAAATCATTTTCATATTTTAACTTCTAAATAATGTAATGATATAACAGATGGAGATATTTGTGAACTGATATTTCAATACTTACAAAACATTTAACAATTAATTTTGTTTAATATCAATAAGATACCACAATCAAAACCATCGTTATATGGTATAAATAGACATTATTTTTCTACAATACAAATATTTCTGATTCTAACTCCCGCGACTTGTTCACGTAGGCTTCTTTTGAAGGCAGTAAAAAATGGTTATATATACATAATAATATAGTATTTTATATACATATTCTTAAAATGATTACCGCACATTCATTGATTACGAAAATGGTGGTAGCTAAAGTCTTTTAGTGTACATTAACATATTTATTTAAAGACGTATTCAAAGTTAAGAGATACATCCCAAATGTCTCATTTGAAATTCATTTTATTGATGTTTTATTAGTTGATGGTAATAAAAGCAATTTATTTTATACGCTTTAATAATGAGATGTTTTTATTAGCGATTTTATTATTACTTGATAAACATGCGTATCATACAAAATTCATTAAAATAAAATATTTTACATGTTAAAACTTTTTTATTGAGAATATCTCCTTATTGTAGGTACACAGGGGCGTTATGGATTAATAGCGATTTCTTCCAGGCAACAAAAAAATTATTTTATTAACGCGATGAGTAACGTAACTTTTACTGAATTAAAAAAACGTGATTTATTATTTTTCTTATTAATCCCGACGCAAGCGCGAACATGGTCAGCCTGACCGTGACCACGCTTACTGAAAAGCGTTACGTAGCGTAAATATAGTCATTACCCGGTTCTTCTCTTTTGAATGCATGAATGAAAACTTTATTTAACTTATAAAAGTAACCGAATTTTAAAAATAACTCTAAAAAAGATAATAATAAACTGTTGTTTTCTTCAGAAGTGTTCTTCTGTCAAAAAGGAGCAGCAGCATAACATGGGACATATTGATGCGTCCCACGTAAGTTTTGGTAATCAACATACCTACTTAGTACATATCTTATGTTTTTAAAATATATTACCCTTATAAATATGTAGGTACATAGATGTATCATATTAAATAATATATATGTATAGTTTAAACAAAGTTGCCTGGAATAATCGCTGCTAAGCATTAAGACCGCCAATTGACTTTGCATTGTGTTTATTTTTCTTCATATATTTTTTTTACATTAAACAAAAACATAATATTGTCTTTTATTAACGCGAGTATCACACATTTAAATAAAATACTGTATACCGGATTTAAACGCGATTTATTGTTTAAATTATTTATCCCGACGTTTCGGATGCTTTTCAGCAACCGTGGTCGCGGGAGACATCATAAATCGCGTTTTAATCCGGTATACAGTATTTTATTTAAAACAAAAACAGTTAAAATTAATAAAGTATCGATATCGTGCGCACATCCCTAGAGCTGGCCGAGATCGATCAGCGCGTAATTAACTGTTCGTTAACTGATACGCCGCGTATCAACTGTATTATACCGATGTATCTAGCGTGTTTACGTGTATTATCATTAATTACTATGAATATAATGTGTTCGAGAATCGTACATACTCTCATGTGTGGATTTCATGAGGAGTTGGGCAAATATTGAACCCTCTAAGGTCTTGAACTTCGCTTTAGTACATATAGAATAATTTCACCGGTAGATAGAATCATTGGTAATAGTAGTGAGGCCACCATATAAGCCCAAAAGCCCGGCTTGCCCTATTAATGCAACCATAAAAATAAAAATGCTCTTAACTTATGTATAAGTCATATATAACTGACTTTTTATATACTCGTAATTACGCAATTATTTATAAGTTAAACGGGCTCGTGGTTATCGGGTCGTGGGTTCGAATCTCACCGGGACGACATGTTTATAATTTTCTATAAGCATGTTTTCCCCACGTCTGGTAATTTCGAGCATTAATCGGATGGGAGGAATATCGAAATTCCGAGCGGGTAACGAACCACCGTTCATAGATGAAAAAACCGTGAAGTGCACATTGCGCGTTTCAGTTTCAGTCCATGGATTTCCGAATGATCTAAGTAAAAATTAGGTCAACAGCGCATCATTAACTGATGTTCTGTGGTTGAGGTATCACCTTCCATCAAGTGAACCTCATGCTCGTCTGTCGATAACTGACATAAAAAAAAGAAAAAAAAAAGTCGGCATCCACGCCACGGTATGATGCTGCGAGTATAGTATATCGAAATAAAAAGGGGCTTATACAATCCCAATAAATAAATAAAAATATATTTGTTTTATTTATTAACTGGCAATTTAAATATTAGGGACTTGAATAAAGTTCTTTAACTTTGACTTTACCTCAACCTTAGATCAAAAGTGTGCTTTACTCTGCATGCGTTCCTATGATTTTCTGTGACATAATATGACTCATACAAGCTCATATTAGTAATTAAAGTACCAATTTAGTTTTAAACTTTAAAAGATTTTTTGCTAAACTTTACAATATAATGTCATGCAAAATGTTACTCCTACAACCTTCTACTTTCTATTAACTTATGGTAGTAAAACCTTGAATATCATTAAAATCACGGGTTTCATTTGCAATTTATTTCATTTTGTACCTGAATAAACATGGAGCTGTTTAGCTTATTTATACAGTATAATAAAATGAATAAAGAGAAAAAGAATGAGAATAAAGTTCTGCAAAAATTAACACTGTTATTATATTATATTTTCAATGTTAAGCTATAACATTACTAATAAAAATAATGATGATGAAAATATAGTAGAAATTTTAAATTAAATTTTCGTGTATCTCTATAATTACTCAATTAAATGTTAAACAAGTTAGTTTAAGAAAAAATAAAACAATACGACTAAATAAATAAACACAACCTATTTCTAATTACAGGTAAAAATCTGGTTCCAAAACAGAAGAACAAAATGGAAAAAGAAAGATAACGTCTCCAACGCAGAAGTAGCAGAGATGAAGCAGAACAAGCCAGAAGAGAAGAAAGAAGAGAAGGAGGACCCTCTAGCCCTCGACATGTCCAAGAAGACTTGCAATAAAATACTCAGTGACAAGCTCAAAACTAAACCTACCCAAAACGTCCTGCCCAAACCTAGAAGAGTGGAAAAGGGGGTGGTTCTAGAAACGATATGTGACGCCAACGATATAGAGAGTAGGATTTCAATAACAAAGATTACAAATAAGTTGTCCAGCACAGATCTGACAGAGACAGTGTCGGTTAAGAGTTTCAACCCGGAGGATGAACTTAAAATAGACTCGTTAAGCAGAGATTGTGGTGGACATAACGAAGTGTAAGTTAGGTTAGGTTGTTTTGCGATCTCTGACAGTTGATTTGTAAATTGATCTCCGTTTCTGGAAGCTCGATTATCGCGAATACTCACTAATAATCCGGTTATTTATTATATCGGTTAAAGTAAAATACAAGCTCAGACGTACTCTTGTTATTTATACCTATAATATTTAAGTTCTTATTTCTTTCGTGTCTATTACGAGTATTAGCCTAAGTGATGATGAAATTCACATCAGAATATAATATTATAGCGAAGTCAATTTATATGTCAAACTATCTGTTTGTTTCTTTAGTTTAATTTACTTAATAATTTTTGATGCAGTTCATCATCAGGTAGAGAATCTCTATTTTAAGGATTAATTATATATCAGTATGAAGCTGGGGTGGTAGTATATGATATATTTATATTTAGTTGAGAAATTCGTAGGTAATTCAATAAGTAGGTAAAATATCAGACTAATGTGAAATGCCTTCCAAAATTGTATACGATTTGATAGAAATTAATTAATTATAGTGTCTATTGTCGAACCCATAATTCAAAGTTTGTGTTCACACCCAGTGAGGTCAAATAAGTAGTTATAATAACAAAACGTAACATACATATTTACTTTTGTTTCAACTTATTATAGTTAGGGAGGCGAGGTAGCTAAATGGCGTAATTCAACGGCGCCGTCGAGACCTATCAAAATCGAAAGATAAAATAATTTCGAAAAGAAAAGCTCGTATGGTAAAAACCATTTTAGCGGTGGGTTTGGCGTGTACGGTTTTTCAAAAATGTTAAAAAAAACAGTTACTTGGGCATTCTCGAGCGCGTCAGATATTCATACTACGTATGCCCCAAGTGCCTATGATAACAACGGTATAATAATCTGCCGGTTTGCGTGGTGGGGGTAGGCATATAAACAAGTCAAAAATGCAAAAAAAAAAAATTTACTCGAGCGCGTCAGATTTTCGGAAGGGGTGTTACGTAGGCCCCAAGGAAGCTCCCTTTAAAAAAACTGACGATTGAGGCGTGACGATAAGTTACGATGAATTTTTGAAAATGCAAAAAAAAAAAGTTTTTTTGAAATACTCGAGCGCGTCAGATTTTTATAGGGGAGGTTTATATCGGTATCCTGAAAGCATATTTTCTTAATCTGACAAAAATGTTGGTGGGTTCTCTTAATCTGACCGAACTGTACATGTTAATAATACTTTTGTATACAGATACGCGTAACTTTTCCCGAGTCCACGAAAATTGTCGAGAATCTTTAGAAATTTTTTTTTTGAGATATAATAAAAGTCACATAATTTAATCATCGTTATTTCATTCTTTTTAACACCCTCAGTTTTCGAGACATACTCAAAAAACCGGGAGTTTGAGTTTTTATGATGCTTCAAGTCAAAAAGTTTTAACTTTGGACAAAAATGTAAAGAGACCTTTTTTGTGTAAAATAAAATTACCTTTTTTGTTTATTTAAACTTTTTTTTGTAAAATGTATCGTTCGCGACTTATATGCCGCAACGCGTTTTTCGGAAGACGAAATGGCTCCTCCACACTTCCGGTCATGCGGAAACCGGCAGATTTTGTATTTTTAGTAAGTTTTAGATTATATTCTTCAAAATAAAATAAAAAAAGATCGCGCTCGAGAATGCCGGATTAACGTTTTTTTTTTACAAGTTCGCGACCCTATAACTCGGCGGCGTCAAGGACTTATCGTCAGATTAGTTAAATTTAGTCTTAAAACACTAAAATCAACCCCCAATATCTTAATCTGACGCGCTCGAGTATTTCAGACTATCGATTTTTTTTTACTAATCTGATCGTCTATCCTAAGCGCGCGTCACTACATATAGAGCTAAATACCTTACAAGGTTGCTCTATTAGGTCTAATAAATCTCTCATATCTTAAACTGCCACGCTCGAGTATTACCGAAAATTCACCTATTCGCCTCCTTAACCATTACTCATATAACGAAAACTCCCAAGAGCTAAGTCAAATTATTTTTGACAGCTGTCAAAAAGCTTTTTTATATCAAATGACATTTTGACAGTTCTCAAAAAACTAACCAACATTCACCAACATGTAAAACAATGGCTTATGAATGTAATTTTTCATGGCTTTTATGCTATCCGCTTTATTATAACTAATAATGTCAATATAATCCTAAAGGTAGCTAGACCTGTCTGATTTATTATGTTTGTTTTTGGATCGCTCTCTTGCCTAAACTGCATAATAAGAACTTTGATTATTTATATGTCTAGATAGACAGTCGAAGCTGAAAACGCGTCAAAAAATATTGTGTCCAGCTGTTAGACTCTTTATACCTTCCCCGCGCTCAGTAGCAGTTGTGCTGTCAATGGATACGCTCGAGTTTGTTTGTAAAATTATCTTGTTTACAATGGCGGTTTGTGTGATTAAAGTGTGCAGAAATTACAAAGGACGATCTAAAACAACAAAAAAAGTTACCTATCATCGGTAAGTAACATTATTTCGTATCAAATCCAGCCAATTAAGCCATTGAAATATTTCGAAATTAAATAATTATTTATTTCTGCCATTTTGTGTTTGACGCGTGTGTTGCCAGTTTATGAACCCAAAAATACCTTAAAAATATGACCTAGTATGTAATTCATAAAGATATTAGAAATAGATTTAGCGTCGACATGGGTGCCGTTTTTAACCGACTTTAAATAAAAAAGTAGTTTAATATTAATTGTTTTTTTTTAATGTAATTATTTATACTAAATAAAAGTAAATTAATATGAATATCTATTAAGAAAATGTGTCAAGGTATGAACTCTAATTATAGTTAAAATGAAAATATTTCTCTATAGTAAATGAAAACCCCCCGTTCAATTATTTTTTACTTTTTAGTACCTGGAAGTCGTTCTTACAATATTTTTTTTTGAAGTTGTTTTAAATTTTGAGGATATTGGTATGATTGTTTTAAATATGAAATCCAAGTTTATTTTGTTATTTAATTTTAGAAAAAGCCAATATATATTATAATAATAAATAAAAAAAATAAGTGTGATGTTGTATTTCATTATAGTTTAATGACGATAATTTTTGCCCTTCGTTCGTTTAAAAAAAAAACAAAACGGATTTCTTTGTTTCTGACGTGGCCTCAAAAGGTATTTTTTTTAATTATTGTCAGATCTTCAATCGAAGAAAGATGTATCTTAAAAAATAATTATTTTTAATAGAGTTAAAACAAATGTTATGAGTTTAAATATACATAATAATATTATATATTCCAAGTTAAAAAACATTTTTCAAACGCATTTGCATATAATTTATGATTTTATTTTTATCTATCCACATAAATCATAGTTTTATATATTCCAATTTTCTTCAAAATTGACCCAGAAGTTTTAAAAAATAATAATTGGTACGTTTATATGCAAAGAATGAAAATGACTTGAGTTCCGACCTTCGAAATATTGTTAGTATTGTTGTTTTATTCCAATTAATTTATTTTTTCATACTACATATTTTTGTGAATTGAAAAAATATATTCTCGACTTTGATTAATTTCTCCCTATTTTGAGATGAATTTTTCCACAACTGGTAACATTATTCACGCCAACTAGGAACGCATAATGACTTATGGCGAGTGTAAGACGTAGCTGTCACGCACACTATTATAACCGACATGGATTGTTTGTTTTAGGTCGTTTGCAGCGCGACACTCTATCTAGACATATAAATAATCTAAGAATAAGAATAATCTTAAATGATAAAACAATATATTATTTTGTAATAATTATAGTGTTTTTGACAGATCTTTGATTTCCTTTTTCAAATTTTTATCTTTTACAAAACAGTGAAAATCTATATCCCCAGTGGGGCATGGTGTCATGGGACACTTTTGTGCCTGTTTTCCTGATAACTTTTCTACATAGGCAAATATCTTGGGACCTGAGTCACGGAATCTTTTTTGTATAAGAATCTTTCTTATTCTTTATAACTAGGCGTAAGAGACGTTTAGTAATGTAGACCACTATGCAAACTGCTATTCTTCAACATAAATAAGGCTTGTGCGCAACTGAAACTATCAGAGATCACAAAACTTATAAATTATAAGTATTTGAGTGGAAAAGTACAATTGTTCGTTGTGTTTTTTTTATTATTATATAACAGCCGAATAATTTGTTAAATAAATTACTTTAGGTATAAATATCTATTGTGACACTATACATACAAAAGTATAAATTCGTTATAAATACATCGTCAATATTATCCTTTGAATGAAAACTTTTTATGAATTTACTAGGCTGTATGTTCCACAATAGTGTATCAGGCCAAGTTCCGTAAATACATTGGAAGTGGTGTGTGGAAACTATTTCGACTCCTCCATATCTTCTATTAATATTAACATTTTACGTATATTACATTTAGCACGGAAAATAATAACTTCCTTTTTAATTAAAAAAAATAATAAATTGGCCTCAACTTAGTTCCCACTAACCTCGTAATTTGTAATGGCTTGTCCTTTTCACAATTAATATTTTTGTTGAAATACATTTACATTTCGGATGCTTTGATTAGATTTAAAAAGTTTTCATTCAAGGGAATTCAACACACAACAAAACTCAAAAATGTTTTGAGATTCTGGCAAGACAGTATAATATGTTTTATCACACTACCCATTGTTTTTTCACCCGATTTATCTTAAAGATTATAAACGATTTACATATGTTTCAATAATAAAATTTTCGGAAAAAGGGTAATAAAATACGTCTAAAATTGTGAGCCAAATATTTAATTGTTAAGCTTGTATCTGTAATAAGTATTATATTTTATTGTGTATAATTTTATATAATATGTAGTTCCTGCTTGATGCGTTTTGGTTTTATCATAACTTGAAATATAGTAAGAATTAAGAAATGTCAAGTTTTCTACATTGTGACAAGTTCTAGTAATTGATGCAAAACGGTAATAAAATTGCTCTACCACTTATTAGTCCTTTGATTAATTAATTATATATCATGTGCACATTATAAAGCAATAATGTACGTTCTTATTTACAAGAGCATTGTCAAACTATTGTAATTGTATGAGCCTTAGTGAAATTTTATTTTTGTATTTATTTTGTCAATTACGATGGAGCAATTTTATGATCGTTACATCATCGAGCATCTTCTGTTACGTTACAATAATATGAGAGTGAATATATAGTTATATTTTGTGCAATAATAGTCGCTTAAACCTAGAAAGGAAATGCAGCATAAAACCGTTTTCTAGTCTTTATTTACTGTACCGTGGTAGTTAGAATGTTTACTATTACTTCAGTTCTACTTATAGCGGTTGATCCATCATGGAAATATTTGTATTCTATAGCCATTTGCGGCTTTTTAACTAAGTTTTTAAATACACTTTAAATGTTTCCCAAATGTGTCCCAGTGTGACCTATAAAAGCCTTCATTTATAAGCTTTGGAATAGAGAGAAGGGTAAGGGATCCAATACACAAGTCAAAACTAGCCAGTTAGTACCATCTTTTTCGACTGAATTGTTAAAGACAAGCTATTCCGCTGCTCGAAAGCTTCCGCTCACGTTTCCAAAGTTGTGGGATTATGGAAATCTCTTTGTGTCTTAATTTTTGTTCTAGAAACTGTGTTTGTTGTCAAAAATCTTGTAAGGTTATTTTGGAAATCTTGCACTTTGTTACAAAAGGACACTTCGACTTTATCATCGAGAGAAACTGAACTGAAAATGATTGTAAAATCCGAGAACCATAGGTACCTTCACGCTTTCCTGAAACACAGAACCCACACCTAAAAGCACGGATTCAAACAGCTATGTTAAGCGCTATAACAATAAGCTTCCATAAGTACATTAGGATCAAAATTGTATATTTTATTTATTAGATACAGTTTGTTTGTATGTTGTATTAATTTACATTTAGTGTATAGATAGTCGAGATGAGAAATATAATAGTTTTTCATATATCAAAACGATTTTTATTTACTTTCTGCACGTTGACTACACTTCAACAATTATTTCGCGTGCTTAAAGGTAAAAGGACTTATAGCTAAGGGTTAATAGGGATTTGTGCTGAAAGGGCATATTTTTTTTTTTTTTTGCCATGCGTTTTTAAATTGTCTGAAACGTAAAAATCTGTGAAAAAAAAAAAGTTGGTATCCTAAAGCTGAAAGAGCCTATCTCAAGACATAGGCCCTTTCACCTTTAAGAAAAGTACTACTTAAAGGTAAAAGGGCGTATAAAAAAAAAATGTACATTTTATACCAAATGGTCAATAATAGTTTCACAAGACAAGTTATACTCAAATAACAGCCTCATATACAACGTTTGATATAAACAAATAGAAAATAAATAAATCAAAAACAAATTACGTGAAAATTAAGTAATAAAAAAATCACAATGACAGAGAACATTAAAATATTTTGAAATTTCCCGCTTTAATCGCCATATTGAATATAACACCGTTCACACAACAGCTGTTTAATTAAATCAACAAAATCTACTGATTTTTAAACGAATGAAATTTCCCGCCAGTCGCCATATTGGATACTGGTGCAGCCACTGTTGTTATTCAAACAGCTGTTTTCTCTCGATTCAGAGTCTGTTTACAATATTCTTCAAATCACAATTAATAATTTGTATAAAAATGCTTTATCAAATATATAAATATTATATTTTGATTTTATTATTTATATAATATAGAGCAAGTGGGTATGGGATGGGTATGGGGTATGGGGTATTTTTTTAATTAAACATAATTTTATGATAATTGTTCATGTATATAAATTTTATGATAACTATTTCTTAAAATAAAAAGCGAGTGTTTTTTTAAACTACGAATTTTTAAACTACAAATATGTTCTTTTTTGAGCTGGCCGAAAAAAAAATTATATGCCCTTTCACCTTTAGATCACCAAAATTTCGAAGTCTTAAAAGTAAAAGGGCGTATAATTATTAGTCATAGGCTCTTTTATCTTTTAATTTTTTTTTTTCAATTTTAAGCGTAGAATGTGTCTACTAATCGATTGGCATTAAAAAAAAAATATGTGCCCTTTTACCTTTGCAAAGGTCACAGTTGGGGGTGATCTGTGGCAAAGGTAAAAGGGCACATAAATTGTTATAAGTCCTTTTACCTCTAAGCACGCGAATTTTAATCTACTAGGATTTTTAAATTACTTGCATATTGCCAGTACGTAATACATAATAATAATATTTATTTATTCAAAATATGTAAGTACAAACCCATTTTCTTACACTAGAAATAAAAATAAAATAAAATTAATTTTATGGCACAGACATTTTAGAAAGGCTTTAAATTATTAGATTTTGTTTTATAAAAACTTTATATTATCATGAATATGTTTTGTTGCCAGCTCCATAATATATTTTGTGAAAATAATTTAAAATGTTTCATACTGCATGTTTTCTTAACTATCTTATTCATCGATGATCGATTTTGGTTTTGAGTAATAGACATAGCGTATGAAGAAAAAGATACACTTTTATAATTTATTGTAAAAAATACTATAATTGAAAAAATGCAAATGCGAGTAGTAAGAACGAAATATAATAGTAATATGAGTAGCTCGCGATTTATCCGAACAACGCCATCTATACAATAAGTATTAAAATGTAATATTCAATTTAGCATAAGCGCCATCTAGTGTGGATTAGTATAACGTCGAACCACTTGCACTTCAGGGGAACTTGCGAACACTGTTTTATACTTATTTTGGTCGCCGGTTGCAACACATGACTGAGCTTATTTTATTAGTATACGTAAAACATAACAGATGGCGATAGTTGTTGTTTTTTAACCACATTCTTATAATAACAGCAACTTTGCACCTACTACGCTTAGGCATGCTAGTTGAGTATATAGGAATATATTATATATACATAATATTCTTGTCATACTTTTCTAGAAACTAATATTATAATATGAACTTCACTTCACGGCTTTTCCATCTATGAACGGTGGTTCGTTATCCGGTCGGAATTATGATATTCCTCCCATCCGTTCAATGCCCGAACCTACCAGACGTGGTTAACACATGCTTACAGAAAATTATAATCATGTTGTCCTGGTGGGGTGAGATCCGAACCCACGACCCATCGATGCGCACGGCAGGAGTTCTACCGAATGCGCCAACGAGCCCGTCAAGATGATCAGCTTTCTGCCCTGCCCGACCGAAAGATTTTTAGATCTTGTTTCCCCGGGATTCGAACCCACCTCCGGTGCTTAACGCATCGCGCTTACCACTGGGCCACGGAGGCTTGAAATTTAATATGAAGAGAAAAAGAAAAATGTTAAGGTTAAACAAAATAAAATAAAAAAACATACTAGATAACTAGAAAATTATAAGGCTTTCATTTGTTATAGGTATAGGAAGCAGTGACCCCTTTTCTATAACAAAACAGTTTTTCCGCTTCACTCATTTGTTATTCTAAAGTAAATCTACGCTTGACCGCAAGTCGCCGCACTAATCGTCCGCCAAGGGTCCGCGTGGACCCGTGTGGGTCGGTGTGGGTCCGACCCCAGGGGGTTGTAAATTACACGCGATAAATAAAGCCTTGTTATCTTCATTACACCAATAAAGGCTTTTGGATTATTTTTGCGGAAGTGTTTGTAATTTTAGTTTATCGAATAATGCGCGTATCGCTCATACCTAAGATATAAATAATTATTTAATTATGTCACAAGTAATTTATAAAGTATATTGTATGTTTCGGCACCGTACATTTGTGAATATGCAACCCTCTGATCCCTTGGTTAGCAGGCCTCCACCAATAGGAGACGTTTTCGTGACCGTCCTACGGCCCGCTAATTGGGGAAGCCGTGTGCATCGCGGCGCGCGACGATGTGCTGTGCCTGAGCTGTCTTTGTCATTTTATATCTTTATATTTAAAATAATTGTGTTGTGCATGTGTGGACCCTTTAGCGTGGCTTCGTACGTACCTAAAGGTGAGTGGGTTTGTTTTCTAAGGGATATTCAGACGTTGCAGTTTTTTTATAACGAATAAGCTGCCCCCAAATGTGCGAATATCGTACATTTTTATGGTGCCGAAACCCGGGAACTTTAGATATAATATAGTGAAATAATTATTTATAATTTCAGTATTAGGTAATTTTATTATATATTAGATCATTCTTTTCAATACATAATCACTTTCTAAAATCTTATTCATACGTAAATTTATTTCTACCTACATCAGATTTTTTGTTAAAATTTTATAATTATGTCTTTTAATGTTAAAAGACGTGTTAAACTCGGTGCTAAGACGCGTAAATCTTCTAGTTTTGATGATCGAGGTCTTACAGTAAGTGATTTGCCTGCCTTACGTCGCAAAAGAACGATAGCGTTAAACCGTTTAAAACTACCTATGTTTTTTGTATGTTTGTTACGCATTTATTCTGCCAATTTTGCATGGATTTTGATGATTATTTTTTTGTTTGGTAGGTCATATTTCAGAGGTGGTCCCCTGAAAACGAGCAATAACCTTACCAGAACTATTTTAAGCTTCCGATTCTTGTAATGCTTTGTGTATCTTTAAAATATTCGTTTTAGAATCAGAGGGGTGAGCACGAACAACTATCGAAAAAGTATTCGTATCGTCGAACTGTCATAGGGGTGAGCACAAACAAGTATCGAAAGAGTATTTGTATCGTCGAACTGTCAGTTGTATGAGAAATTATTTGAAATTTCATACAAATGACAGTTCGACGATACGAATACTCTTTCGATAGTTGTTCGTGCTCATCCTTCTGTAGGCGAATGACGAAGCAATTCAATGTATAGTTCTGAGCTACTTAATAATTGCTACTAAGTAGTAAGTAGTTAAACAAATAAGATAGATTTTTTAATTCTCACAAAACTGATGTCTAGAAAAAGAGAAACTCTTGCTTCTGTGATACCACTTAACAAGTTCCCTCATATTTTGTGAACTGTATGTATATCCCCGAGTAACTCAGTACCTGAAGACGTATGAAAGGTATTTGCAAAAAATCGAACACAATCAAATAAGCGTGAACGTTATAGCAAACATCTGCCGGGTCGCCAGTTCGATGATCGCCGTTGACAAATTGTGACTAATAACGTAATGACACGGCCTATTTAACTGACATCTGCGATTTTAAAGCTGTTCCGATAAACGATTATTCGTTCGGAAATAATTTTCTATGATATTTTATTAGTTGCTGCATAATTTGTGCTAACCAATTGAGTGTTATAATTGATACCTATAATGTTAAGGGTTCGTGTAAATTATGGTCGTACGAATGTGAGGTTTTTTTCGAGTGTTTGTTTTGTTTGAACGGTCAGATTTCATCGGAACAGATTTTGATTCGGGTCCGCCATTTTATGTATTTATAATAGAGGATTTCTTCTCTAAATAAATCAAATCTTAGATATCACTATATTTTGATAATTCATTTCAGAAAAACTCATTTCAATATATGTCAACATACAAACTATGTAGTTCCGTATTTTCTTAGAACAAATGAACAAACAAACAGCTAGAAGAAAACGTTCGGTATAAGTAGGTATAATATGTTCCTCTTCTTTAGTCGTCCCCTCTAGAAATCTGGTATTTTTTTCAACTGTTTTAATTTATACCTATGTATGTATATGTATAGACGGATGACATTTTATTCAATATAACTCACAGAGAATATCAATATCTATAATTGAATTTATTAAACGTATTACACGCCATTCAACGTCGATGTCAATCTCACGGAATTTGTATCAATTCTCATTATTTGTACTAAAATTTGTATTAAACATTACAAACTTATCTAACAACTGTGTTAATGTTAAACAGACTTTATTTCTTAGTACATAAGAATCGTTTGTAGTGTTAGTAATTGTTGGTATCATCCCAAATGTTTAGGAGAGCATGAAAAGTAGCGATTACCGATAATCGGCTTAGGACGTGAGCTGTGAATGGGATAAACGTATTCACTTAAATGGAATATGTGGAAATGACACGTTTTGTGAGCAAAAAATAAAACATTATATAATAATATCTATGAATACTACGATACTGGAAATAAATAGATTCTAGACGATGTCTTTCACGGACGAGTAACAACGTGGATACCTTCATATCGCCGGTTTCGGAGAACAAAATGATAACTGCTTTACATTTATATGGCAATTATCATTTTGTTCTCCGGAACCGGTGGATTGTGATAAACGTTGCTGAAATTAAATAGAATATTAGTAGGATATGAATTTATACCCTTTATTAAACACGACATAAAACTATACCTGAAATGCTAAATAATAAAAGTATATGAAACTTTCATAAATTGCGAAAATTCTTATATTTTTTAACGACTGAACAGATTTTGATCAAATATGTAAACAATTATTTCGATTACACTAGCATAACTTCCTGAAACATCCATCTGTTAATTTAGGAGGTAACCCATACCATCCCATACTCACAGACAGACAGACAGCTTACCAACTTCACCTCCACTTTTCAATTTCAAGAGTTAAAAAGGAAATGGTACAGAAAGGGTGAATGTACTTGGTGGACTTAACATTTATGAAATTTGACACTAGTTTTTATAATGATGCGTTTAAAAATACCTATAAGTCGTAGGAATCTTCTAACAAAATATTGTATATTTCAATAATTTACTTAACTATTATATCTCAGTTATCTCTTAGTGCATACAAATAATTCTTCTTAACTTAAAACCAATATAAAGTGATAAAATCGTATTAATTCCGGCCGAAGGAGACACACGCTCAAAGAGAACGGTCACGAGGCCATGATATAGTAATGTGTTTATATATTATCGCTGATCTGATTATAACTTAAATTATGTCCAGATTATGGCTATAAAAACATATTAAATAAATATATTTGTTTACCGTTCAAGTGTCGCTAACTGTGAGGCTCGTGGATGGGATTATATGACGGCTTTATTGCGTTTTAATATCGCGCTTCTTGATATAAACACTGTAGTCTCATAAGGGTAAAAAAATATAAATAAAAATATGCAAGAAAAATAATGAATTAAAACGGAATTATATTAAGATCTCGAAAATTATTTAGAATTCTATTGGTGAAAGAATTTTTTGAGTTAAATCGTAACAAACAAACAAACAAATCTTTCCTCTTAGTATAATAATATTAGTATAAATAATAAGCGTGATTCTATTTATTACAAATATATCAAAGACTAGCAACGCGCCCCGGCTTCAACAAACAAAAAATCCTTTTTAATATAGGTGACGTTACGTTTTTTAAACTATACTATACTTTTCATCTATACTTTTATAGCAATATAACTTTAATTAAAATAAATAAGGTTTTTTCTGCGAACTCAGGAAACACATGAAACCAAAGACTAAGAAACCTCAAAAATAACTGATTTATTCTCACATTCTAAATCAAAACCTACGTTCGCGTTTCTTAAAAAAAAAGTCCAATGAATATTAGTTCGCCATGTAAGCCTATCTTAAGGCTTAAGTAAGAGTATTCTCCAGCGCAAGACACGGTTACTTATTCCTCGTACTTCGAGATTATTTTCAATAATATACCAATCTAAAAACTCTTCAATTTAATTGCTTTTCTGTTTATAAATAAGTCTCAGAATAACGCCATAGAGATTTCTCGTGTCCCCTTGTGCATACTGTAAACATACATATCAGTAATTCTGGTCATGTTTGACGGAATATTTTTCCTGTAAGATCGACTCGTATAAATTGTCGCCGGTAATTGAAGTTAGGATCTTTGAAATTGCTACTCTCACAGTCATAGGACTGGTCAAAAATAAAAATCTAAATTAAAATGATATTATAAATAGTATACTCATTACAAATTATTTGTAAATATTATGTTACAATATAAATAACAAAAAACAATCATATAACCTACATTATAGAAAACTAATACGTAGGTAGAAGTGTTTATTTCTTCCTAAGCAGACACTACTTATATATAACGCCGTAAATAACGATAACGATATTACATTGTCGTGCTTCCTTGAGGGAAAGGTATTTGAATTTGTGCTCCAAAAACATTCGTTGTACACAATATATATTCCATTCATTGAAACACTAGTCTGCAGCAACTAGCAATATGTTAGCAAAATAGTAAGCTCGGCCCAATATAAAGTGTGGAGTCATTAATTTAGTGAGCCTGGTAACGAACAGGTAGCGGGTTCGACGCCAAAGAGAGCAAGAGCGTAAGCCGAGCCTGATAAATGAGCACTATTGTCGGCTACCGGTGTTGCTGCGAGACGCGGCGAGCGGCGGAGAGGTTCCGTATACGGTATTATTTAGTTGAGATCTGTGTCTATGGCTTCCTCGTATTTTAGGAACTAAATATACAAATAGAATGATCTAAACCAGAGCTGTCCAAATCAATTTATGCGGCCGGCAAAATCTTTTTATTTCTTATTTCTTTTTGTATTATTTATATGTATAACAAAAATTTGAAACTTTGCGTTTGACAATTTTTATTCGACTTTGTAAATTTTAAATAATTCGCACCCCCCCCAATTTGTTTAGTTTTTTATTGGTCCTAGATCCCATCTAGTTTGGCTCTGATCTAAACGATTCGTAGCAGTACCGCTTGATTATAAGAAATATAATATTATAAAGAGGAAAGATTTGTATTTTTGTATGTTATGAATAAACTCAAAAACTACTGGACCGATTTTGAACATTTTTTCACCAATAGAAAGGTACATTATCAGCGATTAACATAAGCTGTTTTGTTTTGTTATGTTTTGTGTATAGTACATCTACATTGCATCCATGTGAAGCCGGGGCGCGTTGCTAGTAAGAAATATAATCGAAGCGAAGTGTTTTCCTCCCGCGCCACGGATCTCCAAAACATAAAAATAAAAGAGTAAGAGCCCACTGTGGCGGTATATTAAATGGTAAAAGTTAGACGCGAGTTTATTGACGCCTCGACATAAAGAGATGTTTTTTGTTATTATTGCCGACTGCCGACCCCGCCGATGGACAGTCATTAGACACGGTTATTAACGTCTCAACTGGATTAAGATTTTTCCTAATTGTTGTTTTTTTGTTTGTTAGACGATTACTCTTTATAAATCAAAACCTTTCGCGTTTCCATCTTTAGGTTAGTATCTAAACGTAAATCTATCCGAAGATTTTTTTTATTTAATATATACTATGTTTGTTGGCTTAAAAAAAAATTATAGATTTGAATATTATGCTATTTCCCACCTCCAATATATTCTATAAGCGAGACGTGAGCTATCAGTTCGGGAAGATGGCGGAATTTTGAACCTATTTTCAATCAAAAGTAATTTTCTGCATATATATTTTTTTCTGAATTTTTACGATATTTTAATAGTTTTCGGTTATTTCATTGACGTATATTGTTGATCGAAGGGTTATTTAGACGATTTAGACGAATTCAGTAAATAAGAAATCATTAAAATCGGTGCAGCCGTTATTAAGTTATAAATGGTGTAACTAACACAACTTTATTTTATATAATATAAAGATATATAGATATAGAATATACAGATAGATATAGATAGAATTATGAAGAAATAAACTGCTTGTGAGCGGACTCGAAGTTTTCTAGCTTAGAAAGCTCGCTCTTTCCAATGCCTAGAGGGGCTTCTGAGCTTCAGAAAGTATCATTTATTATTATGTTTAAATAATATAACTAATAAATTACGTTTTTCAATAGATAAATACATCAAAATATCTATTTAGGGTTCACCACGATAAACAAAATAAACCATTAAGTTGTAACACGGGGTAATGTTACGTCAATGTTTTCTTAGGACTGACAAACTGATACACTTTCCGTTTGTCTGTCTGTCTGTCTGTCACTCGACATCCCGTCCCGTGCTGTTCCATCCGAAGGGAAGTTAGTATTGGTTTCATTTTTTTGTAAATAATATACGTGGAACACTAGCTAATCACGGGGTTTGGATATAAGGTGGCCAATGACATTTTTTCAATATTTTTTTAACTGATAAGAAATGTGGCAATCACTTGTCATTGACGTTTCTTCTTCTAAACCATCTAGTTCCTTGACATCACTAGACTAATTAGAAGACTCAGAAGGACTCATTAAAGCTAGTTATATATCTACAAACAATTATACAAACTGAGTACCAAATTAAAACTGCAAGTGAGATAAGACAACGGTTTAAAGGATATTGGTGAGTGAATTTTAGCTTAAAATACCATGTTTCATAAAGAAAGTAAAATAGCTCTACATTTTAATGCCTTTTACAAATTAAACTTTTTAACATGTTTAATTTCTTCCGACCGACGCTTACGCAGCGGTTTGTTGGTGTTATTACTTTAGATTTAATAAGACTAGTTGATAGTACATTCGAATTAATAGTTGTTTTATTTCCAACAATTTCTTGTTGTACAAGTTGTGAGGTGATTGGAAGCTTAAAAGCCTCCAGTAATATATCGCATTACTTATATTCACGTGCAATAGAACACCAACAAACACGCATATTATTGTCCAAGACTGCTATTATACGGCCTTACAAAAGCTACAATTACTTACGCGACGTTTGCGATACAGCTCCACAGAACACACAAAAAAATTGACTTTTATAATCTGAGGTATATCCGGTTTTATTGTAAAAAATTCAAAGGAAATACAATCAGCAAACTATATTACAAATGCATGTTATAATATTGTATTTTCAGCCTTGTTGTAAATAGATAAGAGGGATAATTGCCTGTATAGTTAAGGGTTATTAGATGAATTGTTAAAGGTGTTTGCAATGTGCCGTATTTACGTTCATTGATAGTTTTTACGTTACATTGAATTTGGGAATTAATACCTTTAAGTGACAGATCGGATATCGGTTCAATGAAGTCAATGCGATTGAGTGTAGTACTATTTATGCTTTTATAGTAGTGACTTTAGACTCATAACGGCCATTTGTGGACTAACGGATTAGTTATAATTGGATATTTTTGGAAAGCATATACCATTTGCAGTAAACCAACTTCGTTTTAATCTACACTAATCTTATAATGAAGTAGTTTATTTATTTGATTTGGATTTTTATTTTCTAAGACTATATTATACCGTAAAGTAGGCCTTATTTGGTTTAGATAACATATAATTATAATAAGCTATAACAGATCGAATTATGTTTCAAGAACATGTTAGCCTCCGCCACAATGTTATATACATATAACATGATATTCTATACATTATTTTACATGTATATTCTAAACTAACTTATACGAGTATTATAGTCTACCCAGTAGGGCTATTCACGATCATACGAAAACTTTCCGTTCCGATATTACAAGATTTCGTACCGATATATCAAGCTTTCTATCATTTTATACTAAGATTCTAATCGGAAACTCCCGAAGAATGCCGATGCTCAATCCTATGGGAATTGTGAATACCATTTTCATATCCGGTAAATACGAAACAACTTTCAGTGGGAGAGCGTAGCTTTCCGGGCGGATCGATTTCGAATGATCGTGAATAGCCCTACTGAAATGACAAAACATGTTAGTTTTAGGGAAGCTGAAGTATAGACGATCATTTAAGGTTAGGTATACAAAAATTCAGATATGCAAAGTCTCAGGGAGACGATCTGTGTTATGAAATGGCTAAAAACTACCCCCTTGAAGGCATATTTTTATTCCTTTTTACATATAACTCCCCCAAACTACCTCTAATTTTCTCCCACTGTTTTTTTCAACAAAACAAAAATCATACATAACAATATTTCTTAATATCATAAAAACAGTCATTACCTAATAGAGCGTGTAAAAAACACCCCATTAGTATAGGATACGATATAACACGTCGTCAAGTATCATTAACTAAATTAGTTAAATTTAACTGAAAAAGTCTAACAAAAACGTTCGTCGCAGACAGCCTGGCTCCGCTCATACTATACGGTTACTACAAAAATAAACCAAACTTTAACCTGTCTCGTTTAAGAACCATAATAGTTGTGAGATGTACTCAAATATACTGAATTTTGAACGCTATTTGGGATATGCCTAAAGGCTTTGCTCCACCGCACTCTGCAAGATATAAAGTAAAATGAATATTGTTTAAATAAAAGAATATTGAGTGATACAATATTTAAAAAAGGATATATGTCATATGTTTCCGACTACTTCAAAAGTATATAGATAATTCAATTTATATTTTTCGAATATAAAAAATATATATTATGTGTTATTTTATTACATGGTAATCCTTTGAAACCATTACAAATGCTTTACCGCGAATGTGTTGTAAATAACTTCCGTATTTCCCAGTGGGCCTCGAAGGAGACTGTTTTTTTCTTTTGTACATACAAAGTGACCAGTATTTTATGCACTGAGAAACTGAGATATCTATTTTATAACTAGAATGTAAATCAGCCTCATTACTGCTACTCTTTGTACAATAAGTTTTATGGAGTTCCAAATACAAGGCTAGCCTAGCTATTTAGCAATAATGTAGATATAAGATTAAAATAGAGTGTTGAGGATGCTGATTATGTTTAACATTAAAATATACATATTATTGGTATATTGGTTGTGGAATTAAATTTTAATTATTTAAGATAAAAACAGTTATAATTTATCGAACACGCTATTCACCTAAAATAGCTAAGCAGCTTTTCTTAGTTTCACTCTATATATGGACTACAAACTTTAGGAAGGTGTCAAAAATCAGGATAGCCATTTAGCTGTCAAAGCGATGGAATGTTATTGTAATGGATAGCTTTAGGAAGGAAGTGGCAGGTATACGGTATACACTGCGATAGAAAAAACATTAAAGGTTTTTACGGAGGGAGGTATCCGCGGCGATCGCGGCGCATTGTCCGCAGTCGGGTGAGTGTATTGTAGTTTTTATGTCGAGTATTTTTAATTGCCGTAATCTTCTGAATGGTCAAGCTTGTGCCATTAAATAGGTTTTTTTTTAATTTTGATTCTGATTTATTTTCATATTAAGTAAATTTCCATTTATCTTTTTTTATTTCAGATATTGACAGACGAGCATGAGGTTCACTTGATACCTCAGTCACGGAACATCAGTCAATGAGGCGCTGTCGACCTAACTTTTACTTCGAGCATTCGAAAATCCACAGACTGAAACGCGCAATATGCACTTCACGGTTTTCCATCTTACTCGGTCGGAATTTCGATATTCCTCCCACCCGTCCAATGCCCGAAGTTACCAGACGTGGGGAAAACTGGCTTACAAAAAATTATAAACATGTTGTCCCGGTGGGATTCGAAGCTACGACTAATCGATGCGCACTGCTCATGCTCGTCTGTCGATATGTAACATAAAAAAAACATCATCATGCTGATCTATCGATTACTAAAGATTGAAAATCGATTTTAAATTGACGGAGATATCGCGTAACATACATACAAAAAAATACAATCGAATTGAGAGCCTATTCCTTTTTTGAAATCGGTTAAAAACCCCGAAAATATGTTTCTCATCCATTCAATTTTAGTTTATGTGTGAACGAGAGAGACGAGGTGTGAGTGAGATAGATGCCACGTCAACACTAATGACGCTTGTAGGTATAATTAATTATAACATGCTATAGTGATGTCATAATGTGTATCGACTATCGATATGTTACTGTTCTCTTAGATAAGTGTATTGGTTTAAAATATTAGGAATATTAAACCTGAGTTTAGGGGATTAACCTGTTTATAGTTATGAAAAAGAAGGGTATAGTAGAACTTTGAAATATTATTAAGTACTTGCAACGCGCCCTGGTT
Organism: Anthocharis cardamines; assembly: GCA_905404175.1. Lineage (NCBI taxonomy): Eukaryota > Metazoa > Arthropoda > Insecta > Lepidoptera > Pieridae > Anthocharis > Anthocharis cardamines. Next base: position 10,277,246 of record FR989969.1, read on the forward strand.
TCACTCGGGTGCAATGTAGACGTACTATACACAAAAAATAGCTTACGCTACTCGCTGATAATGTAGCTTTCTATTGGTGAAAGAATTTTAAAAATTCAGTCCAGTAGTTTTTGAGTTTATTCATAACATACAAAAATACAAATCTTTCCTCTATATAATATTAAGTAAAGATATAGATTTGAAAGTAGCAGGTTGTAATTTGTAGCATTACAACATGTTAATTAAACGGGTTATTAATTTAAATTTTCCAACAGAGTTAAATTTTTTTCTGAGTCAATACAATTTTTTATAATCATTAGATGGCAAGTCTACGCTCGTTATTTGTTTACTTCAGTTATTTGATGGAATTTTTACTTCCAATGCACCACAAGTTCCCGTAACATTTATCGTTATTTTTAAAATTATACATTTATTTATAAAAAAAATTAACAAACCAAAGCTCGAGTATTTCAGATGAAGCAATATTCCATGTTTTATTAATCACCATTTACAAAATATCGACAGAATTACATCACCATTCACCGTCTCGTGACACAATAACCGAGTTAATCCGTTCAAGCTACCGTTTATGACCGACTTTTTTATAACACGATTAGAAAACCTTCAAAAAATATATAGAAAATAAATAATAAGCTGGAATTTGTTGGGACCGGTAAAAAGCGGCGTTTTCCAAGCTGCATTCATCACTGGAATATAAAAATACAAGAAACGTTTTAATTGTGTACAAGTAAGAAATAAGAATATTAATTCTTGTCTTCCAATCCCCACGGGAGCAGATGTTTGTTTTTATTCTTTGTTTCACTGATAATATTTCTGTATAGGACAATAGGTGAACTTGGCCATAAATATAATAAGGCAATAAATAATGAAGAAGAGAAGAAGAAAAAGGGAAAGAAAAGAAGAAAAAATGAAATAAAGACGAGCATGGAAAAAGATAACATACTGAGCCGACCCTAAATAAAAAAAGGGAACAGATCAGGAAAAGAAGCAGGCAATAAATAAGGTAAAACAAAACAATTGAAAATGTCATTTTTCTTCTAACGTTTTAGAACTATGCTCGAAGTTTACTGGCTGATTTTTAAAATATTTAATGTGTACCTAAATAACTATCAACAACCTAGTATAAAATACGAATTCAAGTTTTTCTACATAATATTATATTAATTAAATACATGCAGATGCATCATGAAGCCACAGTATATGACATTTTATGTCGTTCAAAATTAGATCTCATACAAACCCCTGAGAAAACAGTTTTAAGAAAAACGAGGATTCTGAAACGGCGAAACAAAAGCCACGAAGAAAACGCGTGTGAATCGTTCTCGTATAGACTGCCTAAGGCCCTCGAAGTTTCTGTAATAATTTCTCTTCTTTCATACTGATGAATTTATTGATTAATACCCGGCTGTTTCGCTATAAAGGCGCTTTATTGACCGGATATAGTCGGCTTAACGCTTAATGAGGCGGTTTTGTTAATTTTCAAGTCCTATCGCGGTGAGATATTAATTTTAATTGGAAAATTTAATTTTGTTATGAGAATTGTGATGCTCGCGTATTGAGATGCAAATGAGAGAATGTTGATTAGTGTTTATAATAAAATGCAACTATAACATGTTATTAAATGTAATAATATAAGATTCCGTTCTCAGCGATTGAGATATCTATATTTTTCAAATGAAGAGCATTAGAAGTCCAAATAACAGTTATCAGTCCAAAAAAGTGAATAGAAATTTCGCTAAATATTAAAAAAAAAAATAGATGTCTAAATAATTAACAATAATGTAGGGTAAGTAGCTATTTACACCAGACAACTATTATTTTTTTGAATTATTCACATCATTTCCTTTCAAATTGCGATATGGGTATCATTTTTTTTTATTTATTTAAATCAGGCTTCAAAATTTACATTACATAAACAAATTGGCCCATGCTATATGTACTTATAATAATTAATTTATATAGTCGTATGTAATTACCTACCAAAATTCGTTCCTTATTAGCGACACTAATAATAATACCTACAGTGTGTTTTTTTTTTCAAAGTCAACGGGTTCGATTCCTGGCTAAGAATATTGATTTTTCAAAAATCTTACGATGCAGTTTTAGCTTTCATTAAAATAGGCCTCGAGACACTTTTCAGTACTTTTCGCTATAATAAGCTACCTACTTGAAAAAATCAACTGTGTGAATATATTAATTGAACTAAATTTAACTACATGTAAATTTTTTATAGGCTTCCCGTCACTAATGCATTGCATACTCAGTTAAGTTTCATTGAAAAAACAGATAACTGTAGAACTGAGCAGTGGGATCTCGTACTATTACAAACTAAACATAAAATAGGTCAACAGTGTTGAGTCATGTGGCCTCTTCCTCCTCTATATCGACTATGATATATTAAACATAAATGTATATGTGTATATGTTTGTCACTTAATCATGCTAAAATGGCTGAACTGTTTTGAATGATATTTGACATACTATCCTAGGATACCTAACATTAACCCATGTTTTATCTCTATTTCAATGATCTGGGTTAAAGCTAGTTTACAATGAATGAGAAATGTTTGATAAAAAAGCAGAGCTATTCTAAATATTCCCAAAGACTAGTAATAACAACATATCTCAGATTCCTGTTGACTCGGCAACGTTTCCTGCTCGTGTTGACAGCTCTAGTTATTTTACCGTTCTTTTTACTGTGTTTGCTTTGTATAAAAACTGAAAAGACGTCATCTCGTATATATGTCAACTAAAACGACGTTAAAAAAATTTGGAGGAGTGCGGTTCACTACACTAGGTAGATTCCGGTTCGGTGAAGTGGTTAAACTTAAAAAGTATTGAAACTATTACCTAGTTTCAATTAGTAAATAAAGCTTGACGGGCTCGTTGGCGCGTTAGGGAAAACACCTGCTGTGCGCATAGATGGGTCGAGGGTTCGAATCCCACCGGGACGACATATTTATAATTTTCTGTAAGCGTGTCTTCCCCACGTCTGGTAACTTTGGATGGAAGGAATATCGAAATTCCAACCGGGAAACGAACCACCGTTCATAGATAGAAAAACCGTGAAGTGCATATTGCACGTTTCGGTTACAGTCTATGGATTTCCGAATGCTCGAAGTAAAAATTAGGTCGACAGCACATCGTTGACTGATCGCTGAGGTATCACCTACCATCAAGTGAGCCTCATGTTCGTCCGTCAATATCTGACATAAAACATAATAATAATGAAGGTTAATAAATAAAGCATTATGTTATATAAGTTAAGGAGGTTAAAAAACTGTTTGAATAATATTCCCGTACCTCGATCAGATCGGGACGTTCTTCAAAAAAGCCAGGTCAAAAGTACTCGAAACCGACAAGTGTGTATGGAATGGAAGCATTGATGAAAGTGGTAGAAGCGAAAGCGGTTTGTAAGGATTGGAGCATATTATGGAGTTCTGTGATCTCTACCTATATACATATGTATGTATGGTTGAAGTATCACTTGTAATGAAGTAATACTTCAACCATACATTTTTCTGACTCTTCCGTTCTGTTTTAATATTGTCGAGGGTGCGCAAAGAAGATTCCTAGCTACGCCTATAGTTGCTTCTCTAATTCACACTAAACTTACTTCATTAAATGTTATATATGCTAAATAATTATAATTTACTTGTAAGGATAACGTTTGATTGACTACAATCTGCTCGGTGTCTCTACTCACTACATGTACTTGTCTATACTCGTAAGTCTATTCTCTTTGTACTCCATTGATAGCACCACAAAACACAATAAATGTGAAAGTTATTTATTTGTGCTCAGTGCCTAGGTAGCTGTCTGTCACTACAGGGGGATGCCCGGTTTTGAATAATGAGGACATAAAAATATTTCGGACTAGTACGGTCTTGCCAGTAACAAAAATAGATAAAAAAATATGCCTGCCCCATAAAAAACAAAGTGCAACTTCAAAATCAACGATTATCTTGATTTTTAGAGGTTATTATTTAGTCGAGTGGTTCGTATAGGCTTTGGCTATTTAAATTTTTTTTGTTCCACATTTACATGACAATAAATTATCAGCATGGAGTCTGGCTATACATGGAGGAGATGTCGACTTCTATAAGATAAAGAGGAAGACAATATAAACCTAAGAATCGCTAACTTTGGAGATTCGTAGTTACTACGGGCTATCCTTAAACGTTATTACACACCATTAGGTGGGATAGTAGTCAAATGACTGTCTAGAATTTAATTAAATTTAATAATCCTTACCGGATTTAAACGCGATTTATTATGATTTATCACGACGTTTCAATTGTTTTTCAACAAACGTGGGCACGGTCTCTAAGATTCTATAATTAAGTAAAAAAAAATCATTCAGGTTGCTTAACTGTGATGTTCTTGCGGATTCGCTGAAAATCAGAGGTGTGTAGGTAGATTTTATTTCTTTTACCTGCTGACTTTTGTTAAAGGTTTAACTTTATTATAGCATTGTTTTATATTTGTGTATGCACTTGTGACAATAAAGTTCATATAATTATTACTATTCAAATTCAAATCAACACCTTTATGTTTTTTTTTTATTTAGCTGATTGTTTGCGAAATGTTAAGGAGCTGATGGATTGGATCTAAGCGGCTGAACCTCACCGCAGGAATGGTTCCTTTTATGAGTAATATCAGTGACAATAATCCGTCCGTGTCTCGCGCTGTCGTCATTAAATGGCCGCCGCCCGCGAGGACACACTGACACACACTGACAATTGACATAAATAACGATGGATTTATCGCTATATTTATTCATTTATATGTTCTGTATTTATTGCTTATCCTGTGCTCTTTATGATTTTATACTCCTTTGAATTATATTAATGCCCTTTTTGATTATAAATAAATTTAATTAAATATTTTTAGGTTTTATTGTTGAATTTAACCTTCTTCTTCAGTAATGTTATCTGGAAAGAGTCGTGGCTGTAATAGTGACTCTTCAAATGTCGTTTTATTTCGTCAATTATCTTAAAACTGAAGCCTTATTGTAAGAAAATTGAAAATTTGATTTTATTGAGTTTTATTCATATATAATAGAGGGTTTATATTATATAATAGAGCTTCAAATATCATTGTACGAACACAATTAACAAGGAAATGCACTGACCAGAGGTTAATTACTGATATTTTTGTAAGAATTTTATAATGAACGATTATCGTATTGGAATACGACATAAAGTCGTACATGCCTAATATCTTAAATGTGAACGTAATGATGTTTTTATGTCTTTCTCTAGTGTCAAACCTGAACTATTTAACTGGTTTCGATGGAATTTTGTATATAAAAAAAATCTGAACACTTGTGAAAATTATATAAAATGTGTTTGCCTTTTATTGTATGCCGTTTTTTTGTTAATATCTTATTTATTCAAAATATCAATAAATCATATGAAATAATATTTCCTTGTTTAATCACGATTTATTTGTATATTATTTATGTAGGTTAATGTAGCAATGTTGTGTAACAGCGTCAACTTTCAACCTGCTCGTGAAACATCGGGATACGTATAATAATGAATAAATCGCCTTAAATTCATTTCACAAATAATTTCATTTAAATTTAAACAAAAATCGTATCACTAAAGTCGTACGCTGTAAACCCACCTCCAGGCACCTCCAAGCACAGTCATTTACATGTAATAAAAAGTAGCATTAAAGAGGAGTTGTGATTAATAGTGGATCATGTCTCCGTCGTTAACCTTCGTTATTTATTACATTTTAAAATGTTTTAATGCGAGCCACAGCTTTATAGTCCGCTGCGGCTGGACCTAGGGGAGACAGGGGCTTGTTGTAACAGAGGTAAGTAGTAACAGCTTAATAACTTAGCCGGTTTCAAATATTTTGTTCCGATTTTGAACTCAACGTGCTCTTTAAGATAGGACCTACGACATAAATGCAACCAATATAGTGCGGAAAGGCTTAGTGACCGGTTTTCAGCAGGAGTACTGTTTTTGGCACGAAACATAAAAAATATGAGTTCGTAAAATTTGATTACAAGATCATACTGAATCTAATTGAAAAATGTTTTTATTAATTTTTGTTACGCATTTATTAAACTATCGTATGATAGTACTTTCGCATAACCCGAGCCAATCATATTTTTTTTAATAAATATAATTGTTCATAATTTCGGTTGGGGCTAGTTGTAACAAAATTGTGGGGCAAGTTGTAACAGGCGCTAAGGCTGCACATTTTGCATTCGCTCTTACTTTTCCAGGTTTGTTTGTTATTTGTTAAGTTAATCGTTATATTTTAAGATGCGGGATTATAAAAGGTAGTCAGAACGGGCGTCAAAGTCTCTAGAGGTCTATGAACAAGCTGTAAAAGAAGTATTAACAATAGCAAAAAAATCGTGAGGCTGCTGCATTGTTTGAGCTGTGTCACGTATCATTGGTCAGATACATTAGAAAGAAGAACAATTACTGTTGGTTATACCCACAAAATACACCCTGAACCCGTCCCAGGCCCTTCAAGTGAAATACCGGTATTTCACTTTCAAAGATCAAAATTCAAAGGGTCAGCTATTTTGACTGAAACTCCAGAGAAAGAATTTGATCAAAAAACAGAAACAAGAAGGTAAAGCAAAAAACAAAGATACGGGAAAGGGCAAAAGTAAAGCAAAGTCGAATAGACCTGAAAAGACCAAGATTGATAAAGTGAAGAAGAAAGATTTCAATGAAGACTCATATTCTGAAGAAGAAAAGTAGTTAGTTGTGTTTGATTTTCGGAGAAGAAAGTATAAGTAAGTAATATAGTAAGATGTATAAAATATAACTATTTACTGCTTAACAGCAGCGAATGTTAGGGAATCAAACAATTTGATTGAGATAATTTCTTTAAACTTTTGACCAAAAATAATGTTAGATGTTTTTATTTTTTGAAGCTCACGTAGCAAATTTAGTTTAGTAAATACAAAAATATAAATAATTGTTATAAAAAAATAGTTTTATGTGGATTATAAATGCAATTTATGAAATTAGTTTTCACTAATAATTAAGTTTATTAATAAGTTTAATTAACCTAAGTATATACTATACAAGTCAAAATATAACTATCGTTGTTAAAGAAAAAGATAAGTATTTACATCATTAGTTCATAAGAAATACCATTTTCTTATTATTTTTTGTTATTTTTATAATACAAGCCTTAAATAATGTAACCTGTTGTTTTAATATGTCGTTACTACTTGCCCCGTACTAGTTACAACTTGCCCCAAAAACGGGGTAAGTTGTAACAAGCGACTTTTTCCACAAAAAGTGCTATAAATATAAATTGATTATAGATTCAGGAAAAATTATTTTGGGAACATATTTTCAAATATATGATTACTCGTTTAAAGGCACTTTTAAATGAAAATACTCAATAGTTTAGTCACTACATCGAAAGAAGGAAAAAATGTTACAACTAGCCCCTCTCTCCCCTACTATCGGCGATTTTATTGGAAACAGGAATGTGGTACTATTGTTTTGAGATTAAGATCTATGGGTTCGGAGTCTGGTGTAGAGGAATATTGGTGAAAGTGCTAATCACATGTTTACTAACAAACAATTCGAGGGCATTAATTGTGTGGAAGGAATATAAAAACAAATTATATACTAGCTCCGCCGGCTTCCGGCTTCGCACCGGTGCAATGTAGATGTAGGTACTATACACAAAAAAAATATTAAATTTTTAAAATCGGTCGAGTAGCTTTTGAGCTAAATCGTAACAAATGGACAAACAAATTTTCCACTTCATAATATTCGTATAGATAAGTATTTTATAGAACAAATGAGCAATTTGTAGTGCTCTTCTCTAGACAACTCGACCTCCAGCTCGATGCGGCAGCGACAGCTGACAAGTGACTCTTTAATTCAATATGTATAGGTTGACAGCTGTTAATATATCGCCAGTGGAAAGGCAAAACTGCTAAAGCGCCAATTTGTAAATAGAGAAATACATATGCCATTTGCAGAGACAGATTAAACATAATTTGAACAACGTTATTATTTTTAATAAAAAAATCAGATGAAGAATGTAAGAGATATGATTATTTTTTTAAAAAGAAACTTTAATCCTCATTTCTGACAAGTATCATTTCGGCGCTTAAGCAGTTTTGCATTTCTACTGACATATCGTCATATGGTACTTGTTAAACAAAATCAATTTGTTGACTGCCTCGCTTGACGTCGAGCACAGCCACAGATGGAGAATAGCATATCAGTTGTTGTTTGCTAAACTGAGTTTATTTAGAATTACCAATTCGATAGAAAACTGCGAAGACAACGAGATATGTCACTTAGGCAAAGCCACGAGGAACATTTAGTAACACATTATCCATATCTTTCGAAACACAAAGTTTGAACACGGTAATTTGATATTTAATTCAAAACAAAATAATGACTTTATTAGTATTATAAATGACTTGGAACAAGCACTTAAAATGAAGATGGCGGCGGTTACACTAATTAAACATTTATATCATTGTTTTAAATCCAATATTTTTCCTTAATACCGCCATTAAGTTAGGAAATAAAATAAGATAATTAATTTTGGAATGTGTATTATTAACTTTTGATTTAGTTTGGTGGAATATTATCAAAAATAAGAATCTGCGATGTCTTAGCTCTTGTGTGTATATAATATTACTAGCTGACCCGGCAAACGTTGATTTGCCATGTAAATAATTTCTAAAAAGCTGGGGTTGGTGATTAAAAAGTTAAAATTTAGGGTTTTGTGTGATTCCACATTATAAAGAGTAAAAAGAAAAATTTCGTCAAAAATTAAAAAAAAAATTTAAGGGTGAACAACCCTTATCACTTAGGGGTATAAAAATAGATAGTAGCCGATTCTCAGACCTACTGAATACGCATATAAAATTTGGTAAAAATCGGTAAAGCCGTTTCGGAGGAGTACGGTAACTAACATTGTGACATGTTTTATATATTAGAAGATTAGTTTAAGGACACTTGCAATAATATATAAACAATATAAATTCTGTAGCATATTTCTCTCACCCTGAAATGATAGTATATTAAGTAGTAGTTAAATATTTTATTATTTTTATTTTTTATTATATGAAAGTGGAGGAAGCGAAAGTGGTATGCAAGTATCGGAGCATATGAATTTCCATGATCTCTGCCTTCCCCGATGGGAAAGAAGCGTGATATGTATGTATGTATGTGATATATATAGTTATAGGAGGCTTAATTTCTGAATATTTCCGTATGAAATCGCTTTATTAATATTGTTTTAACAGATGATGGTAAGACTTCTAGTAACGAACTTCATCTAGTGATACTTAAATCATTGTATCCTTAGTTTGAAATATCGTTGTTGTCTTTTATTAACGCGAGTATCACACATTTAAATAAAACAAGACCGTGTCTGCCCGTGACCACGGTTGCTGAAAAGCATCCGAAACGTCGGGATAAATAATTTAAACAATATTAAAATAATAATAATTTAAATAATAAATCGCGTTTTAATCCGGTTTACAGTATTTTATTTAAAAGTTTGAAATATCTCAAAATTAGAAACTAGTCGCGCGATAAGATCGAGCGCCGCCGCGTGACACGACATAACTCGTGTTTACGGCGACATTGTTCTAACCTCCAGTTTATTGGCCTTTATTTATTGACAGATATAAAAACATTTGTTGGACCGTTTTATCGTTATCATTATATCGAACAGACTATTATTATTACATCAAGGTATTACTTTTTTGACGATTTATGTGCTTGTAAGAGTCTAAATTGATGAATTGATTGTGTCTATTACTTTAAGTAAACAAAAAAAATAGGTGTGTGCAATTTTAGTATAAGGTAAATTGCAGTATTTTTCGCTAAAAACAACTTCGTAGAAATGGTTGTAGATATAGCAAATATTTATGAAAATATAAATAAAGGAACATTTCCATATTCATAATATTGTATAAATAAAAAAAGCCTAACAGAGTGACTTGACTAATTTCCTTGTATTTTGTCAGCTACTGATAGCAGCCGGCCTAACATGACAACCGCGACAAAATCTTACACTTCAAACTCGACTTCTAATATCAAAAATAGAGATATTTGTCGATCGATATATCTTGTCTATCAAAGTTGTCGATGATTGAGGTATCTTGATATATTGAGGTATCTTTTATCTTAGTTTGTCTTTACTCGTCCGCGAGATATCTCTTGATGACCATGCTAGGCAGGCAGATAGGTATTACGTGGAGTATCTCGTTTAATACAAAGAGATAGAGATATTAATTAGTGGGTGGCCGATGTGGGTGAGTGTGGGTGAGTGTGGGTGAGTGTGTAAATCAAACTCTCGGAGACGTCTCTCCGTCCGGACGGCAGTAAATCTAGTTCAACTCCATCCCATCGATCAAGACGCGTCGTTAAATATTTCACAATCAAATACCTCATTCTGGACTTTATAAGAGTCTTCGAGATATTTTATAATAAACTAGCCGTACCCGGCATACGTTGCAATATCACATAAAGTATTAGTGTTTTTTTTTTGGGTCAGGAACTTTTGCGGGAGCATGCAGAACCACTTACCAAAGTCTCATCACAATCGGATGAATAGTTTAGGAGTGCATAGAGGATACTTCTATTGATTTTAATATATTTAGAAGACTATAGGCTCTTCTTAGATCAGCGTGCTCCATCGTATACTGAAACGGTGCTCAAACGTCAAAGTGCGTGATATTCTAAGTTAAACAAAAACTAGTGTAGGTAAGCTTTGTACAGATATACTAACTAAAAACTCAATTTTCTTTTGCATTGTATAGAATCTCTGTATACCTTGCATTATATAAACTTTTCAGCCGATTATTACTATTGTAACCGAGTATTTGTAAGCTAAACCATTGTTGAAAAGAGTGTCCATGGAGTTTCTTGCCGGTTCTTCTCCATGAGACCCACTTTTTGGAACCGTGCAACTAGACGTTTCATAAGAGCCTGCAAAGGCCTATTTGAAATAAAAGCTTTTGATTTTGATTTTGACTTAATATAAGCTATCATATAAGGTAGCAATCTCCCAAATGATTATGAAAATCGAATCAAAATCTGTTAAGTATCATTTTTTACCCTACCGAGCCTGGTGATACGTATTTTCGCATGCATGGCAAACTATCACTTTTTTAATAAATCTAACAACCGATACCGTAAATACATCATACCAGCTTCAGTTTTAAAGGATATAACGTTTGGAATAAAGAAAACAAACATATACTTCCTTTTTTAGGCGATAACTAAAACACAGCACGCGAACACTCCAACTCGTCACGAGACGCTCTCGCCACATTGAAATTTTGATGGGTAAAAGCAGTTCACCTCAGGATTTAGGAGTATATATATGAAGTTCCATCTGACCTTGCTTCATGAAACTATGTAGTTAGAATCCTGACTTTTCCAACCGATACAATTTTATGGGGCCTTGATGTGCGTGTTGCGCTGAAGCAACATACGGTCCGAAAGGGTTAAGAATCGTGACATTTTACACAAAACACCCCCACCACCGAGGGTTGGAACCCTTAGATGCGTGATTCTCGATTATCGTTCCACTGTCGTTTAATAGATAAAATTCAGATTTTCATACTTCTAATCCTAACAATGTTGACAGGCTCGTTGGCGCGTTCGGTAGAATACCTGCCGTGCGCATCGATGGGTCGAGGGTTCGAATCCCACCGGGATGACATGATTATGATTTTATGTAAGCATGTTTTCCCCACGTCAGGTAACTTCGGGCATTGATTGGGGGGGGAGGAATATCTAAATTCCGACCGGGTTTCGGTTTCAGTCTATATATTATTTCCGAATGCTCGAAGTAAAAAGTAGGTCGACAGCGCATCACTGACTGATGTTCTGTGGCTGGGGTATCACCTACCATCAAGTGAACCTCATGATCGTCTGTCGATATCTTATATGAAAAAATGTAATCTTTTCATTGTTAGATCGGTGAATCTGTTAGTTTCTTCCTTTATACATATAATACTAGTAACACGGGTGCAAACTGCAATGTAGATGTAGCTTTCTATTCGTGAAAGAATTTGTAAACTCAGTCGTGTAATTTTTGTTTTAAATCGTAACACGATCAAACAATCAAATCTTTGCTCTTTATAATATTAGTTAAAATTAATATTAATTGTAATAAGAATGCTTTCAGATGCTTTTGATGTTATCCTGTACTACATTTTCCCAAGTACCATGAAATAAATCCAAATTCACACATATCCCTTAGAATCCCTTAACAGTAAGAAATCACAAACCAAATTACCTAACATACCCCTGGTTTAAAATGGAGTCATAAATAAAACGCACCTTATCGCCTCTGCCACAACAAAAGAATACCCCCTTATACCCAAACCGAGGTAACTCCGTCCCTTTCTACTGTACCATCAAAAACACCTTTCTCATTCCAACATCGAAATAGCGATGTATTACACATAACTACAAGCCGCATTCGCGAGTCTATCTCGGCTTGTATTGATGAAGGAAATACAACTCTATGTAATTGAATTAGAGTTTAGTTCAGGTTGTGTGGGTTGTGCACCGGTTGTCATAGCAACGGGGGGAGCGTCGCGATTTTTGCTCGACGCCTCCTTCGATTGCTTCGAAGGTTTTTCTGATCGCTTGCAGCTGAGAGTAGCTCTGTTATGTACTGCCAGGGTTGCCACACCTTTATTTTAATTCCTCTATGCTTGTGTATTCTAACTAGATCTGTTCGGTTTATCGGTTTTACTAATAAATTATGAGTCCTGTTTTTTATCAACGAGTGAAGTGTTTTTATTTATCCATTTATAATGGCAAAATGGGGCAACAGCAGGATATTTTTTTCATACAGAGATAGTTGGATATTAGAGTATACATATATTAGAGTAGTAAATACAAAGAATAATATAATAATAATATTCCCTTTTAGAAGGTTTTTTTTTTTATTTTCAGAGATTTTATTTCTTATTCAATATAATTTATTTACTAGAATATTAGATTGTGTTAAGATTTTTTGGCAGCCCTAGGTGTGATAGGTTGTCTTTCTACAAGCGATGCGATGGAAGGAACAAATTGCGTCGCTTCAATGTTCTACACGGGTTATTACGTCACCGGAACATACCCTTTGTTATAGTACAATATATTATTTTAAGGTAAAGCTTAACTTACATTGCTGGATTTAAGCATAGTTTATCAATAACAGCAAACATAATAGTGAATAGTAGTTGAAACTGCGCGTATTACCATATTAAATACATTAAAGCGGCACTTCTCGCAACAGTAAACTACAAGAGCCTTCTTCTTAGACGTGCCCCTTCTTAGATCGCATCACCACTTACCACCAGGTGGGATCGCGGTCAAACGTCTGACTATTATGCAGAAAAAAAAAAAAAAGAGCACTTCAAACGACAATCGAGCAAAATGGCTAGGTGAAGGAATAACAAAATTTCATTTTTTTATGTCAGATATCAACAGACTAGCATGAGGTTCACTTGATGATAGGTGATACCCCAGCCATAGAACATCAGTCAATGAGACTGAAACCGAAACGCGCAATGTGCACCACACGGTTTTTCCATCTATGATAGAGTTATCGACAGACGAGCGTCAGTCTCACTTGATGATAACGCAAAACATCAGTCAATGATTTATGATAGACTGTCGACTTATTTTTTACTTCACATATTCAAAAATCATTAGACGGAAATCGTTATGCGCAACGCACGGTTTTGCCATCTATGACCGGCGGTTCGTTACCCGGTTGGAAGGTTGGCAAGGTGAAGTGTTGCTCTTTCGCGATTTCCTACCACTGCACAGTAATCTCTACTATATACATACAGCTATACTCTATAGGTACTAATATTATAAAGAGGAAATATCTGTTTGTTTGTTTGTAACGATTTATCTCAAAAACTACTCGACCGCTTTTAAAAAATTTCACCGAGTCCTTGACGTTAGAGCGAAAGAGAGCTATACAAATTAATCCCTGTTTCCCTTAGTCAAACTCGAGAACGACTCTACCGATTTCATACATATTTTTTTTATGTTTTCTAAATTCTAATACTATACTAACGGATAGTAAAGTACACTGATAGTAATTTAAAGGCCGGCAACGCACCCGCAAGCCCTCTGGTGTTGCGGATGTCTATGGGCGGCGGTGATCACTTACCATCACGTGAGCCGCCTGCCCGTTTGCCCCCTATACTATAAAAAAAAAAAAAAAAAAAACTGTACAATACACACATTCACAATGGACATATTGTTTTTATTGCGTTCACGATACCTACTGTAATATTTTTTTTCTATAAAAAGAAAAGTACACTATTGGCTCTCATTTATAATAATAGATTGTAACTGCTTTATGTATATTTGCTTTAAGCTACTTAATAAACAAATTAATGTCCTCAGGATTGTGACTATTCATGCAAAGCAGCGACTATCTATGCTATGCTATAAATCTAAACCAATATTAAAAAGAGGCAAAGTTTGTGAGTTTGTGAGGTTGTAGGGAGTAATCTCTGGAACTACTGAACCGATTTTAGCTACATTATCAGCGAGTAACTACAACATAAGTATTTTTCTAGTAGGTAGGTACGAGGCTATTTGCCTTTAGCTACATTTCACTCGTGCGAAGCCGGGGCGTGTTGCTAGTGTTATAAGTTATTGTGGTACAGAAGGCAATAAAACGAATAAATGTTTTACTAGACGTTTATTTCAAACATAATAGGTAGATCTTCCACGCTCAATTACAAATGTGCTTTTTATATAATTTGTTAAGATTGTAATAATTTACATTTAAATTGTAGCAATCGACAGCTTAATAATCCAACAAGCATTGGCTAAGAATTTCGATAATCAGTCGTTTAATACAATGAGAAATTAACAATAAATTATTTGTATGGTGCATATTATTATATATACAGATTTCTAAACCTACCCGATAAGTTAGGAATACCTCAATATAAGGTGTGCAAAGAAAATATGTTAAAAAAAATAAGTGGTTTGTTATTTTCAAAATCATCAACAATCATTCAACATCAACTAGAAAGTAAAAACGAGTTTCCAATATATTCGATACGTGTTTTTACATATCGAATATATTATAATATTTTACTAAAAAATCGAAAATGTTCTTAGAAATAAATTTGTTATAATATAAAACTGTAATATTCTTTCAGATTCGACTATCATAACACAATGTGGTTGAAATTCGTAATTATAATGACATTCGTATTGTTGTGACGCGAATTGTCTAGATTTTAAAATTTTAATCTATTGAATATTCATTTTACCTTTTTATAGAGGACAAATACACATTTAAATGAAAAAATCCAACGTATAAAAAGGCTATTTATACATAGTCTACCCGTAACTACACTTGCTGTTTGTTTTTGCTTGAATAGGTATACCTAGTACACACCTAGCAACACTAATTTGCCGCTATAATAAACCTGCCGGCATAGCATGACAACCGCGACAAAATTTTGTCTACCGTTTTCTTGTGTTTTAATCGACTATCGCTTTATTTCTTTCGGGTCTAACATGACAATTACACTTAAAATTCGACTTTTAATATCAAAAATAGATATATTTGTCGAACGAGATATATTTTCTATCAAAATTGTTGATATCGAGGTATAATATATCGAGATATCTAACATCTTAGTTTGTCTTCTCTCGTCCGCGACATATCTCGTGGCGGTCATGCTAAGCCGGCTGTACCATACATATTGAGGGATATTATTAACCATTCAGGTAGGTCTAGGCGTGGCGATGACTACTATATTATAATATATACTTTAAATTCGTTTAATATATCTATTTACAATACCTTAAAATTAAACATATTGCATACATACAAGTATATTTAATACAATGCGCTATATGTACAAGTGCACTACTACATAGGTAATTGAAGTCATTGTCTATTATACTGCAACATCCATAGAGGTATTTCAGAGGTTAGCATCAGATCTTATTAAAAAATGAAAACCTTAAATGATTCTATAAAAAACCCTACTTAGTAGTCAAAGGAATGGCACATAGTGTGAATTCCCGAATCCCTAAGTGATAGACATACTTCTGTCTGCTTCACTTCATTCATTTTGTAATCTGTGCCTTGCCCGATTGAAATTATTTCTTTTTATCTTTGCCCGGGATTCGAACTTAGACCTCCAGTGCTAAATGCAACGCGCTTACGACTGAGTCTCGGAATAGAATGAAGGTAGTTAGTGAAGTATTTATCACTGAGTTTCCTTTGCATGCAGTCAGGTTAAGTAGGTTAACTCTAATCGAACTCAAAATGGATTTGAGAATGTAAACTTGATTATTATTACCTACACGTTTAATAGCTGAAAAGTAATACTGTTACGATTATTTAAAATAATCTATATATTTGCCAATTAATTAACATTTCGAAAGATAGGGTCTAGCACGACCGACTTGCAAGAAATTATTCGTATCGTTTAACATTTACAATTTTTAATATAATTTTAAAAATTTGTTTTCGCTTGGCTCTCTGTCTATTACATAAATTTCATGATTCATATAAATAATATATTGTAACATTGACATAGTATTAAAATAAAATATTTTTTAATTATCAAACAAATTGGAAATTTGGAAACTAACACGGTTTTCGTCAGCATTCAAACTCAACACTAACAAGACAAGTTTATAAAATTGGCACCGGGACACTTATATTAAATGTACACTATGACTAACTCTGAATAACTAATATTTAAGTATTACATTGTAATAAATTACTTAGACATATCACATTTCTAAGTTAACTATTTACAATAATTGCAATTTTTTACATACTAAGCGTAACGACGGCCATACTCCTATGAATGCTAGGATTGATATCAATTTAAAGGGGACAATGGAGTAAATTGTATGTTTGAAATGTTTTTGTTAATGTTAGATATAAGAAGCGGACAATAACTTTATTATTTATTTTGATCATAAATATCACCACCATTCATGTTTGTATGACCGTCACTTAAAAATGGTAGTACGCAAAATTAATCGGCTCTTCCGAATCGTTACCATTCACCTCATCACTTTGCACATTATCACTTTTCTGTCCTTTATCGTACCGCCAATTGGACAGGTCGCAGGGAGCGTCGCTAGTGTCTTTTGTATAGTCGTAATTGTAATAGTAATCGTACGTTTCACTGGCACTGTTGTCTCTGTACGTGTCGGTGTGTTCGTAGGCGCGGGGGGCTGTGTGTTCCGCGCCGGGGGGGGATCACTGCCGGTGGTGGGGCATGTGCATGTGGAGGTCCAGGCGTGGTCGCTTGGCGTCGTCGTCGTCGCTGCAGGGCTCTGCGTCGTGTGACTCTTGCTCGTCGCACTCTTCCCCCAGCTCCTCTTGCTTGCGCTTAGCCGTCGCCATTTCGGCGGCGTGCTTTTTCCGCCATTTTGTTCTTCTGTTTTGGAACCATACCTGTAATTAAATATTTGCGTTTTAATATTTATAATTTTAGAATATAGGTTGAGTGTAGGTTATTAGATCTCAATAGAAGGCTAAGGAAGACATCACGTCAAATATAAACCTCTTAAATATGTTTAATATAATATATATTTTATGTACAACTATGTTTATTTTATGTTGAGAAAAACTATAAACCTAGCACAGTAGGTAATTATGCATATAAATATATGTAAGCTTTCATGGATTGAAAATTTCAATAAATAAAAATAATCAAAACCAGTCTTAACACCGAAATCCAAAAAATAAGAATTTAAAAGATTCACTTGTTTTAGAAGGTAACAGGTAATAAGTACATATGAGCCAGTTTTGTTTACATTTCCACATAACTCTTTCCCCGATTTGCCTTAGCACCGCATTAATTCCTGAAACTCAAACAAGCCCCGATGTAAACTGAAAAGACATTTTACATCTGCAAGTGCGCCACTAAGCTATTTGTCTCCTGAAAGCCAAATATAAAGAGCAGCTCGACATCCCACCGTGTGGACCTAATCTCCACGGTCGACATCATAATGCCTCATTAAATACCACCTTCAAAGTCGCAACGATAACCTCCCCGCATCTCTTTCTCTCGGATCCGTTCTTCAGGAGCGCGATAAGGATAGAGATAGTAGCACGGTAATTAAGGGTCGTTTTGCAAATTACACGGTACTTAACCAGCCATATAACACTCATTAATCACTGATTCTCTATCTCGCTTTAACATTGAGGCTGTGTATAACGTTTACTTTGTCGCTCTAAAGTTGGACGTTAGACAGGGCTTTAATTAGGTCATAAATACATTTTCATGATTAGAGGCACGAGTTTGGCGATCCTGAATATTTGGGGAGATGTCGGGGCTATTACAGAGTATTCTGTTCGCCCTTGATCTCGTTATTAGATTTTTAAAACACTATTAGCGTTATTATTTCTTATGTTTAACAATTTTAAAAATCGCAGGGCGCTAGAACACTTTCCAGAATAGTCTCGAAGGTAGTTAATTAAATATAAATAGTAATATGTGCGTAAAAAATTAAATTATTTCTAACGATGGATGACTTATAGACCGACATAGTCGCTGAGTCTTTGTTATTTCTTATCAGGGGCGTAGCTTATCCTCGATGGGTCTTGTATCAATTTTTGGCTTGCATCAAAATTATCCCTTCGTCCTAACTGCGGCGAAGCCTTAATGTAAGGTAAATTTTCGCTTACACTAATTCGGGGCCTTAATACGACCAATATGGCAGTAGCTAGTCTGTTTACTTTTTTTTATTATATCAGATATCAACAGACGAGCATGAGGTTCACTTGATGGTAGACCTCAGCCACAGAACAACAGTCAATGATGTGCTGTCGACCTAAATTTTACTTCGAGCATTCGGATTACTAATTTAAACTTGCATTGCCTGCGTTTAAATCTTTCCTTGATATTTTTCGTCTGTGCAATCCGTATACGATACCTACGTTGTGTGTGATGAAATATTTTGTATTTATGGTATTTAATAACTCGACCAGTCGAACCACTGATTGGCCGGCTCTAAGACCCTAGTGGTTGATGTCGAGATGTTATAGGTAGGTATGTATAGTCAGCGCTCGAAAATCTTAGATAGCGCGATTCAGGATTAGACGTATTGATTGTATTTGCAGATTGTAAATGTCGCTACATGTAGGTATAAGATTCATTTAATTTAGTAGCAATCGTTTACAGTGCAGATAACACATGTAATCTAAATATCTCATATCGGAATTGATCACAATTAAGCGACGGATACAGCGGTGTTACGAGCGAGCTACAAGGAGTAAGCTATAGTTACAAGCTGTACGAGCTTGTGCTCGGAGTCGTTTGAGGCGATACACAGATGTTTAACGACGCTCGAAATATCGCTTTATTAATTCTTCAGGCTCCGTTCAAGTTACAAGCGAAGCGTTAAAATAATTAATAATTACGCTTAACAGCCGAAAAATTGTTATGTTATATTAAAATATTTAAATACTTAAATTCAATAAATAAACAATATTTTCACTTTCAGGCATTTTTTTAATAAATAAAAATTAGTACAAAAAAGTACTTAAATTCCCGTGTTTCGCTTCGTTTCGGATCACTTCTCCATGCAGATGATCAATCTTTTAAGACCTACATTACTGCCTGACTGAATATTATTGAACTCCTTTTCCTGGTACTCAAACCCGGGACCTCTAGTGCTAAACGCAACATGCACACCACTGAGCCACCGAGGCACTCGATGTAGTAGGTACTGTATAAAATAATTCCCCAATACATTTAAGTCGCAGACTGCTTATGACAAAACCACTCTCCAAACAAAGGATTAGTGCTATAAGAGCATTCGTAACGATATTTTGATGGTTTGGCGCTTATTAATTAGCCCTTACAGAACACTGGGGCCCGAGCTGAAGTCATAAATACCTCGGGAGCTGCAGTTTATTGCAAGCTTTACGGCCACTTGATGTATTTAGGGTTTTGTCAAGAGATCGCTAGCGGCTAATTGGAGAACGCGTTTAGTGCTCGTGGAGTTTTATGAGCTATAAGAACACGTGTCAATTAATTTTCTCATTTTTATTGATAGCTGGCGAATAATCGCGATTTTGTAAGTATTTATTGATCTTATTTTGACTGTACAATTTTATATTAGTTAAGTGAAAGTATTGGATATTAATTATTATGTTTTTATTTTTATTTTAGACGCCTTATATTAAGAAATCCTAAATATTTATTTAGTAAAAAAAATGAGTTTTTAAAACACTTAAAATATTAGGGGGGTAATACTGTAAGAAACAAAGTCATTATGGTTATTTTCTAAATGTAGGTAGGTACCTACCTAACTTTTATTCTTTTCTGTTATTATCTATCAACTGCCATTTTGAAAGTCTTATATTTCTACTGGGTACTTTTTGTGGCAACACAACTCTCTAAGTATATTTACCATTTGCAAACAAGTAAAACATATTAATTTTCATGTATTTGATTTCATCTGGTTGTACCATTAGGTAAATATTAAACCTAAGCAGCCCTTTTAAAAATTTACATATTTTGATTAAAGATACATGGTACATCTAACTCATACGCTTCTCTCTTGTTGATAAAGAAACCCAAACTTCTGGTGAATGGAGCGTTAACTTTGTAATATAAAGCTGTCAGAACGAACTCATAAAAATGTTAATACTAACAAAACAAGATATCGTATCAAGACATAGTAATATTTCGCATTATTATGGCTCCATTCGGTTTTTATAGCAACGGATGAAGCGTTAAACGCGCCGTGTTCGACGTGTTTCCTGTTGTTTGGTAGGTAGTAGGTACCTACTACAAACTCCATGCCATCCGCGCGCCTGTTATACTTACACATCTATAGCGGTTTCGATACAAAACATACAATATACAAACATACGTAGGTATAGTCGCAAGTTCTTATATAGATATAAGAGCAATATTGTTGTAATACACTTGTCAACCGTTTAGTCAGCTCATGCTGATGATGCCATTACACTTTATAAATACAATATAAAAACAGTTTTTAATTTCAGATGATATCTTAAAATTTTCTAATTATTCATTTTGATAATAGCTACACAGTAACTATGAACGTAAATATTACAATAGTACCTATTTTACATTTGCTTATTACCTACTAAGTACCTACCTAGTCTTTTTTATGTTCGCTGTGAAAATTAAATATTTTGTATGTAAGTCTTTCTTATTTGTTATATATAAAGATGATTAAGTTTGTTTAAATGACAAAAAATAACTATTTGTTAGAATTGATAGTTCAGTGTAACATACTAGGTACCTACCTATGCTTATTTAAGCTCCCTCTGTATAGTTTGATTTTTAATATTAAAAAAATGACAATTTCGCACAGCAGCATTAAAACGCCAATAAACTCAATATATTCCGTACAGTTTATAGATACTTATCGAGTGTACCTCAAAGTTTTTATAAGCTTCTCATTGTTTGATAGCTACACTTTAGTTAACACTAAACCACCGTACGAGTAAGTGTAAGACGGCAGACATCACCAAAACATACAATGTTGTTATATTTACGAGCAAACTTCACTCGCCTCCCTCTATTATTATTTTCCACCGTTATTCCAACTTACCCCTATTCAATTACTTAAGTGGCTCAGGACGAACCGCGAGAAATAGCTTCATCTCTTTCTTTACTTGGCGAAATAATGAGTCTATCGCATAATTATAATGTGAATATCTGTTTTATGTGAGGAGGTGTAATGTCTTAATGCTTTCACCGAATAAAACGACTTCGCAGCTATTTTTGTTTACACGTAATTAACTCGCCTGGGATTAGAAAGTTTGTCATTGATTATTGTCGAAACATGGTCAAATGTAGTATTTAATATAAATTGGTAATGCTGACGTCTTCATGAGAGGTATGTTGTTCTGGTAATATATGTATATTCAATTGATCTTTTCATTATATGGGACTATAACAATTAATTTAGCCAAAATAGATCATTTTCGAATCGAAATCAAACGAATTGCAGAAATCATTCAAAACATCTTTTTTAATTATTAACACTATTTAAAAATGTATTACATATTTCAAGTTATATTATACTTTTTATAGCACTATATAAACTATATTTTTAATTCATTTTTAAAAGGTTCTGATTAGTAAATTTAAACATTTAACTCTTTGTTAACAATATAATGTAATTTTATTCTTTATGTTACATAAAAAAAATCTAAAGAATAGTCTCATATCTCTCACAGACATATTCCTAGTAACCTCCTGGTGTTTTAATGGTGAACCCCTTTCGTCACCATAAATATAATAATATAATAAACATTCAAAAAAAAAACAATAGTTAAATTATATAGCGTCTCAATTCTTGTACACTCAGTCATTAATTTAGTCTGTTCATCCTAGATCATGTTTGTTTCCCTTCACATCGGATAAAGGCTCCTCATCTGTCACATAAACCTACGGTTGACGCACGTTCTTCTGACATTTTAAAACTTCCTTTGTCCACACTTTCGTTGTATAATATTATACCTAAATGTATGTATGTGTTACTGTAAAAGTAAGTCCCCAGATTTTAATCGTAATGGCCAAGCTCCGAAATGGTTTGTTGTAATCGTTCATTTCGTACCTACTCGTTAGATTTTAACCCCATCTAACCTTTAAACCTAGAATATAACTTTTATGGCAAACCAGAAAAATCATTTCTTGTTTCTCCTGTCCTTACATTTACCAATACCTGATGGAAAACCCTAAGATTTACCAATATATGATTTTTTACAGCAACATAGGTATATGATCGAAGGGAATCCTAGCTCAGTATGCACAATGACATCAATCATTAAGCAAAACGCACAGATTTCCGTTACAAATGCGTCGTGTATTAACGTAAAGGGGTGCGATAAGAGCCGTGACAAATGACGCGCGCTAATGATCTCCGGCTTACGTTAGATATGGACTCTGCTCTAGACGGATAGTCGGGAGGTTGAGGGTTCGATAGGTGAGTACCGCAACGGTGACTTTAAGATTTTAAATGCCTACCGAAATATTTTATATTAACGCCCCCATAAAGGTGTCATAAAGGTTTTAGGCGCGGGTGACAACTCTAGGGTTGCTAGTGCTAAATATTTTCCCATATGGCGTATATAATGAATCACATTAATCCTATTTTCTAAAATTTTATTCAGTTTAGTTTAGATTGTACTACTACTGTTAACTGCTAAAAATCGGTTCAGTATATTCGGAGATTAGCGTGAACAAACAGACAGACAGACAGACAAGAATCTTAAAAATTGCATTTATGCATTTTGCTACCCTTCTTTTATCACCCCTCTTAATTTCTGGTAAAAATATTTAGTGAAGCGTAATTTCGATCCTACTCTTTTATTATATGTATAGATATAAAACATCGTGTAGCAGTTACTATAAATTAGTAAGGAAACTCAAAGTTCGAGCCTACAACATTTATGTCTCCCAGCCCAGTTTGACGAGCGGCGCAGTTACTGCAGTACATTGCCTGTATATTCAGGTTAAACGTCACGATATTCAGGCAGGTACAGTTAACTCCCGCGGAGGACAAACAGCCGAGCGCAAAGCCATCCATCAAGTTTTTGTGCCAGCAAATGAAATGCACTCGCGCGCTCTGTACTTTTATTTTCATCCATTAGTGCACGCCATCGATCAAAAACACAATTCCAATTTACCTATCCACCACAAATTCTTCAAAACGACCCGTTATCGATAAAAATATTATTTAGCTGCAGTTATTGTCCGTTTGTAATTCATTTTCATCAAATTGCTATCAATAAAATATATTGTTTGTTTTTATGATGTGAGTTATAAGACTTTAGCTAAGGATCGAAAATATATCAAAAAGTGCCAAACCGGTTGTAACTTAGATGTCTGTTTTCATAGCTAAAACACTAATATTGATGAAATTTAGTACAGAGAAATCTCCAACCTTAGTAATCTTATATCCTGGGAAAATATTCCACAACTTTCATTCTTAGAAACTTTATTATCTTGTAGTATAGAGTTTTTATTTAAATTATTTTTGTACTTGGCCATGTCTAAAACAGAAATTTTGCTTTCGTATTAATACCTAAAGTGTACTTTTAATTGTATGGAAAAACGAACCTTTAAGTAAATGATAGGTTAGATTTATATTATTGATTTTCTCTAGAACTATCCAATTTCCATCCTAAAATGTTATTTTTAGTTTCTTGGCACATTTAAAGAGTGCTTTTAAATTTCTTGGCGTATTTCATTTAACGCTAACGCTATACGTTAAAAATTCCATTCTGTATTATCCACGTAATATTCCTTAGCATTCATTCTCATGTTACA